>CM061543.1:255967556-256567556 GCA_030864215.1 Capsicum pubescens | reverse complement strand
TTTTGATTATTCATATTTATTAATCTGTTGTAGTTGGAGGCATGTCCTAGCTATTTATAGTTATTATAGTAAAGTCTTCATAGATGATAAGTCAAAGTCAATCATGTTATTCAAGTTTCTTTCTTTAGTATTATCATGATGTAAACTTTATCAGTAATACATTTGTTCAAAATTTTGATTTATGACTATTAGATCAGTTTCTAAAGTAGTATGATAGTTTATGGGTTAGCTTGGGACCACTTATGGTTTCAAGCACTGTGTTATGACTGAGGAGTAGTCTCAGGCCGTAACAAACTTTGCATCATATCCTAGAGTTGAATTTTCCTAGGGTGTCTATGAAGTCGTGTCTAGTAGAGTCTTGCAGAATGGTATGGATACGTCTGTACTTTTCTTCGAGAGGCTACAGGGCATTTAGAAAATATTTCCTTTCTTTCATGTCCCAGATTATATAGTAGATGTTTTATCTAAGGATCTTAAGAAGATTCTTATGTTAATATATTTGTACCATCTTTTCCTTATTCTTAAGGCAATAGAAATAACCATTTAAATTCTTACAGATAGAGTTTTCTCAGATAGTCCCCATACATATTTATAGGATTACACGCAAGATTAAAAGGATCCCATTAGTGCCCTTATATTTTAAACATTGAAAGTGTTCATCCTTACGCCCTTATGTTTTAAACATTGAAAGTGTTCATTCTTATTCATGAAAAATCGTGCATTGAGCCGAAGTCAAATATGCTTTCAAATCATTTCTCATAATCCTATGGTAGTATATGATCTAGAGTTAGAAGCATGATTCCTCAAATTTAGCTATAGTAAAATGGGGATAGTGTTATCTTAATTTTATAGGTTATGTATTTTTGTGGCTAGTTGTATGAAGGTAAACTAGATGGCTTGAAATAGTGTATTCAAGAATTTAAGTTTGTTGATTTGAAATTATATGTTATTGATATTGGGTATGTTGGTGTAATGGTCATTCTCATGGTTTATGGAAAATATTTGCTTAGAGATGTGAAAATAGTAGGCTATGAAGAAAGAGAAGTAGATTACGTGTTTAGTGAGGCAAGTAAGTTTTCAAGAAGGGTGTAAGTATATGATGATTGTTAAAGCTAAAGAAAGTTAAGGATAGTGTATGGTAAGGGGGAGTTTAAGAATTAATTTAGTATAGTTCATTAAAGGTTCGGGGATATCTATGTTAAATGTTAGAATCTATGTTTGAATCTTTTAAGATTAAGTTAATAGAAAGAAGAGTTAAAGCTCTAGAAGGTGTGAACTCATGGTATGGTGATACTCCTGAAAATTTTAAGTTAGTCAGTGTTTAAGTTATTGTATAATGACTACTAGGTCTATCGAAAGTTAAGAGTTCTATCTCAAAAGGAAATATTAGCATTGGGTTCTACATTTTCAAGTGTAGTCTTTCAGGGTGAGTTTATTTTTTATGTGTATTGTCATATCTCGAACTCTAGAGTAGAATGGTTGCAGTCAATTTTAGAGTTTATTAAAGGGGTTCGTAGACTTAGAATTATGGATTAAATCTAAGGGGGAGATGATAGAATAAGTAACCAAGTTAGGCTCTCAAATTCTAGTAGTAATGCCAGTGTGTTGTAGAACTCAAGTAAGGGAGGATGATACCCAACCCATTCTTATCCCAGTGCAAAGTTTATACTTTAGTTATCACGATATCTACTCATGCCTTGCATGTCAGCTCCATAAACATAACCCATATTCATGCACTTTCCATAGAATTATGTATACTTCCAACCTAGTATAAGGAGTTCTAGTTCAGTCAGTAGTACAAATTATATTACTTGAAATTATGTACTCCAAACTCAGGTCATGTAGCTTATGACTCATGTACTCATTCTTTATAGAATATTCAGTTCCAGGTACTCATGGTAGACCCTTAATGACCAGTGAAATTCATATTATGTGATGTATATCCTCAGTTTTGATCTCTATAATTAACTTATGTCGTGGATACTATATTCCTTAGGCCTCATTTTAGAATCATGTTGTGGATAGTATTCTTTCATGCTTCAGGTCTTTATGTTCTAACCTTTCAGTGACCTCTTCTTATGTAAAGATAATAGTGATGAGTAATTGTTTATATTGGAGAGAGTAAATGTTTCATGTTGGGGAAATATTATTGTATGCTTGTTTTATCTAAGGATAAAAGTGTGAAGGAAGATTGAGGTAAAGATTTTGGTATGTGTCATGGTTAGTTCAGAATTTCATGTGTGTCTTCTTAAGAAAAGTTCAAGAAAATTGTTACTGATAGTGCCTTAGAGAATACGAGAAAAATGCTTTTATGGGTGTTTGCCTAGGAGTTCGAGTCTTGAATGTAATGTTGGTATTTAAGTGGATGAGTGCATTATGCGCTAGTGAATTACTAGTAAGAGGCTGATTAGTTGTTGAAGTTTACCATGTGATTTCGAGATAGGTTGAACATGGTGGGATTATGTAGCTCAACTCATACTTTGTCTAGAATAGTTATATGTACCCATGCGAGTATTTAAGGAGCGAGGCTAAGTTAGAATTGAGTAATTGTATTTCCTAAGTCCTAGTAATTTTATCACATCTTATGTTTCATAGGCCTATATTCCATGTTACAAATCTATGGCCATATTAAGATTCCATACACAGATATCTTATTCAGAGTATGACCAAGTTCTTTGCTCCATACTTTTATTAGAAATTCTTAGAAAGAGTGTCGAAGAAATACTCCAGTTCAGTATAAGCATTCAATATAAATTATTCTCTATAGCCTGCAATTCAGTTTAGCAGTCAGACAGACAAATTCCTATATTTTTTCCATCTTTCGGTATAGTCTTACTATCTGATGATTCATGAGTATGACCATTCCAATAGGTAATATGTTCATATACATGCAAATTGTGAGTTTGGTTCATTTCATGCATCATGTTTCAGATTAAGATATTAAGTCATGATTCAGTTTATGAGTGTCATATGCAACATCTTAGTCTTTCCTTAGTATTTAAATCAATTTAGTATCATTCAGGGGACTAATGATCCCAAGGGTCATATGTTATAATAATCTGAGTTTTGATGTCCTAAACCTCTCAACTTTTCACCATGAAACATGATCCAGCTTGAGGTAATGGTTACTCATAAGTTGACTTCCTTGTTTCTATCTTAGCCTTATTACCATTCTCATGTCATTGCATGCCTTCACAAAATCAGTTCAGATTATGTATCATACTCAGAATCAATTATGATATCATGTTCCAAGTCATGCATGTTCAGTATATGGTCGCAGTTACCTTAGTATTCTCAGTCTAACCAGTCTCATTCAAGGAGGAATGATTCCAAGGGGGAGATAATTTAACACCCCACATTCTTGTGCTAGAAATCAAACTGTCATTTCTACGTGTGTAAACTCTAATCACATGATTTATCTTTTAATACATGTGTCATGATATTTATCCTAGTGTGTGAAGATATTATGATGTGAAAAATCTGCATAGAAATCACTTAGAGCAAAGTTGAGCTAAGATCCTTTGATTAGGCAAAATTTTGATATTCGATTCTACAAGTGTCAACATTGAACGTGTATAACTTTTTATGTATGTGTATTTTTTCATCTCAATCCCACTAAATTATATATAATTGAATTAGTTTTCCAATGATACCAATGTCTCCTTAATCCAATACCCGAGCTAAAAGTTATGATCAATTTCTTCAAAACCAGTAAGCAGTCGCGATAGCATCGCGACGCGGGACTAAGTTACAACGTCTAGCTCTATGCCATGGAGTAATGTTTTTATTTATCCATAAATACAATCCCAAAGGGTGTTTTAATCATTACACCTTTCCCCCAAGCACCCATGTGGTGGATTAAAATAACAAAAGTGCATTATTTTCCCACTTTTCATCAACAAACTCTTATGTAAACCCTCCTCCTTCCCAAGAAGAAAATCCAAACTATTTTCCAAAAGAAATAAAGAGGTTAGGCTTCCAAGTTCAAGAATCTTCAAGAAAATATCAATAATAGGGTTCCTTTCACAAGTTCATCATTCAAGTTAGAAGATTCAAGCTTTCTTTCTCAAGAATTCGAGGATTCAAGTTACAATTTGAAGTTTCTAAAAAAATTTGTTCAATTAAGGTATGTGAGTGTTCATTAATGGGTTCCTTTCACCGATTGAGCCCAAAAAACCCTATTTTTATTTAAAAACATGAATCTTATTCTATTGTATGAAATGCTCCATGAAACTCATGAATAAATCCATGAACTCCTCATTAACTCAAGTACAAGCCATGTCTACATGCTATTACATGTTAATTTAGCTACTTAATTTTTTGAATTACAATTCCCATGTCATGTATAAGTGAACTTCATGTAAAACCCCAATTTGTGAATTTAGCCATGTAATCTTGTTGATTTCTCATTTTTAACACATTCCTATGTTAAAGTTCACGATTCTCACATATTTGATGAAATGTCTATATTTTGGGTCTTTGAACTATGATCCCATACAATTGTTTTAAAGATTTGGTTTTTACATGATTTTAATTTTTTTGAAGTAATAAGTCAGTCAAACCATGGTTTTAATGTCAGATTAATAACACCATGATCATGTTGAGAACTATCAATTTTTATGTTTATATTACCTTAGAATCCATATGCATTTTTATAATTAGAATTCCATGACCTGAGCTTATCAGTTATCAGTGCATGCACCAGTTAATATTTCTGTGTCTTTCAGTTGGGAGTAGGATTTAGAATAGAACGAAACCAGGGATGGGGGCTCACCTTCCAGTAGGTGGTGTGACCCTTAGTAGCAATCCCTGAGTTCTAGAACTACGTAGCCATCATAGATTTGAGATATCTTACTATCAGTTGAGGGTTGACACATATCTCATAAGAGCACTTACCAGTATAGGGTGACTCCTTAGTCCTTCGGCACATCATCCTTATGGATCCACATCGTCATCCATGTGTTAGTACCCGTGGCACAATACTGACACCCTTCCAACTAGGATTACAAGATGGACCCCGATTAGCTCAGATTAGGGCATGTCGATTACATGATACCTCCCACAGTCTCAGTATAGTATTTCAGTATATTTTAGTTCAGGTTTACTTGACTAAGTGTACATATTGCCAGTTATTCAGTTATAAATATTTTAGTCTTTCAATTTTTAGATTTTCTCATTAACATGTTTATGCTTAGTCTTGAATTCTCAAAAATTACATGTTCATGTTTTCGTGCTCAATATCCATACATGACCCTTAGTTTAGTTTTACGGTCCACTTTACTTGAGATTTTGATATAGTAGTCACGTTTACTATTTCTCAATTTTAGTTCTACTTATTCTACAAAAGTGAAGATTTTAAGAAACTATCTGTAGTAATTCACTGGTTATCATAATATGTTTGTTTATCATAGTTTAAGATACTTCAGTGTAATACCCCAAACATTCCTATCTTAGTTTATCCCTTAGTGTATACCTATATCTCTTAGAACCTAGAAATAAAGTTGAGAGTTGCGGGACTTAGTCATTTTTTACTCCCTTTAAGTTTCTAGAAATTTTAAGTTGACATTCCGAGCTTTGAGGTGATGATTTTGAGTTGAATTATATTTAGGGGTGTAAATAGCATGTCTCGGATAAGTTTTAGAACTTTTGAATGAGGGTTGGATCACATTTAGAATTGCAAGGCAACAACTCACCACAATTAGGCTGCGTCTCAGTGAGTATAGCGGTGGGAAGGCCACCACTCGCGGTGGAGGCCGATTCAGCATTTGTCAAGGATTCAGAGGGTCACTGGGATTGCACCGCATCACGGCGACACTCAAATTAGCAATGGACCTTTTTAAGTGAGTCAATGCGATTCCACCATTTCGCAGTGGGTATCGCGATGACCCACTCACCGAATCGCAGTGAGGCCACAATCGGTAACCGACTTATGGATTTTAAATCCCAAGGGCATTTTAGTCTTTTGACCACATCCCCAAATCATGAAAACTGATGATTAAATGTATTTTTGAGAAAAATATGCTCATTATTCATTAAATCCTTCTCAAAGAAAACCCTAGGCTTCAATATTCAACTTCAGTAATCCCCAAATTCCAGCATTCTTTTTCCAAGATAGTTAAAAATTCAAGAATTTCAAGAATCAATCCTCAAGATCACCAATAGGAATACAAAATCAAGCTTCTTCATCTAGTTCATTAATTAAGGTATGTGGAGTTTAGGAACAAAGATAATCCTTTCACCCTTGTGTTCAAAACTTGCTTTAATTATTTTTTCACATGAATTTGCACAAATATGCATGAATTTCAATTTGGGGTTCATACCCAATGATCATTATTTGAAGATTATGCTCTTACAAGAGATTTGAATGATTAATTGTATCTTTATTTTTAACTGCCTATACGTTTGGATTGTTTTATATGTATGAAGAATTGAATTACCTTATCAGGACTAGAATTGGGAAAAAAACCTATGATTTTGTCTATTGACCATGATTCATGAAAAATTACCTTGAGGTGAAGTATATTCTATTAAACCCTTGCTTTAATGTTGATAATCCAAGAATTTTTTTTCTTTTAAGCATCCCAGGATATGTTTATAATGTTTGAATAAAGATTTGATCTTTTGATCTTTATCTAAAGATATGGAATCAACTTATAGCTTAAATTTCTGATTTAAAAAAATAGATGCACGATTAGCTTTCAGCAGAAATCCTTATGATATTTAAAGTGGATTTCCTATGGAATGAGCATATAGGTTAAAGGGAGTAGTATTTAGCACCTAACGAGAAGTGTGGGTTTAGCACATCCTACTTTCCTAGAACTACCAGCCAACATAGGTACAGATTCAGATTCATTCCATTTCTACATGGATGACAATAACATATGTGATCACTTAGCTCAAGTTGTAATCCTTGGAAAGAGTATTACACCTCTCCCCAACGTAAGCTTTTCCCCTTAGGGGAACTAGACATTGGACACTATTCTAGCTCACATAGTGTATGTCGGTTAGAAGAACCTCCCTTATAGAACAGTTTTTAAAAGAATTCCCTACTAGTAAAGAATATTAGAAAAGTTTTAAAGATAGAATACTAGTACAACTTTTAAAACTAAGTGTTATGGCTCATAAGATTTAAAAAATATTATTTATTATTCATGATTTATGATTTTTAACTTTCATTTATTCAAACCAATATTGGTTATTTCATTTTGCATGCATACTTTTACGGATTTCTTTTTGATAAACATTGCAATATTGTCTTACCTATGCATTCACCTCTTCATGTTCAGTATATTCTCAAAGTACTAATCCACATATACATCTATATGCTACATTATTTAATAATATAGGTTCAGGGGCTTATTCTCATCAGTGTGAGTGATTTCGGGCATGCCTATCTACATCCTGACAGTTGGTGAGCCCTCAAGGTTCGATAACCCATTTATTCAGATTTTTAGCTTTTATAGTATTTGAATAATTGATCTCATTTCAATTCGAGAAAGTTGGAGGCTTGTCCCAATGTCTCTCTAGATCTTAGTAGTAGAGGCTTGTCAGACTGTTAGTTTTAATTCAGACTTCCAATATGAGTTGTTCAGACTTTATGCTTAGTTTATTTCAAATCATTTCAGATAATTCATAATTTCAGTATCTTTACTTGTTTTAAGTTACTTTGATATGAGTTTCTTACATAGTAGAAGGCTTACAGGGTTAGCCTGGGACTACTCATAGTCTTGAGCACCGTGTGACATCTCGAGACCCATTTTCAGGGCGTTACATTCAGCTTTAAATTTATTTCAGTATCTTGGTGAGTCTACTTGCACTTAGCATAGATATTTTAAGATTATGTATGAAATCAACTTTACTTATCTCATTACTGGTCCAAAAGTACTGATCCCCACTTACTTAGTACATTTCAGAAGTACTAGTCCAAATAAATGCCTATGTGCTACATTATCTCATAATATAGGTACTAGTTGTAGGCTATGCCACATAATCAGACAATTTGCAGCTTCCGGCCAACAGGTGACAAGTTCTCTAGTTTCAGGGACTCCAGTCATTAGCAGTTCTTGTACTTTTATTTTATTATTCATATGTATTAATTTGTGATAGTTGGAGGCATGCCTCAGCTATTTACATTCAGTATAGTAGAGGCTTTATAGATGGTAAGTCAGAGTAAATCATGTAATTCATGTTTCTTTATTCAGTCTTATCATGATGTAAACTTTATCAGTATTACCTTTGTTCATACTTTTCATTATGTTACTTCCGCTCAGCAAATTGAGTTTTGTTATACCTATTAAATTAGTTGCTCAAGAAGTATATCAGTTCATGGGTAGCTTGGCATCACATGTGATTTCAAGCACCATGTTACAACTAGGGGGTAGTCTCGGATCGTGACATGACCAAAGTCAAACTGGTCCATTTAAGAATTTTACAACCACAATTTCATATAAAATACTAATTAAAATATCGCAAATAGTTCCAAAAACCATAATTTTATACAAAGTACTTCCAACTGCATCGAAAATCATGCCAACCATTCTCGAAATTCGTACACGAGATAAGTAACTATGAGAAACGATAAAATTATTAACACATAGAAATTTCTAATTTCTAATACAACGGTCATTACATAAGGTAGAGTTGTTTAAGAAAAGGAGGACTAAGACTAAATGATCAACAATAAAAATCTACATATAAGATCTTAGCGTATTTTTGGTCTACATCAAAGTTAGTAGTTGAAGCAAGAATGTTGAAATTCATAGAAATTTATGATACACTATAATTCACAAGAAATTACAAACATTTAAACACATATGAAAGCTAAAATAAAAGAGGAATTACCTCTTTGGTTGTAGCTCAATGGAACTTGAAATTCCCCGGAGTTGACTCCACCAAACAATTATTTAATTCTAGATAAAAATTCAAAGCTCGAAGAAGTATTTAAGGGTTTCAACTATCATATTATTCACTCACAAACAAGAGAATAATGGGTTTATATAGGACTTCGGGGTATTTTCACTGATTTGGATAGTCAAGGATTAAAAAAGGATTTTTAATGCTTGGGATATCAATATATATCAATGAAATAGAGAGAGAGAATCTCAAATGTTCTTATTTGTACACAAAATGAATGAGAGAGGAAAAAGTGAAAAATTCGTTAAGATTTTTGTATAATGAAATTTCATTTTATAGAAAATGGCCTTGATGATCTAGAATCTTGTCGAAATTTGCCTAAAACATGCTAGAACTTTGAGGAAGAGAGGTGACGGCATGGATGAGCTTTAGGGTTGTAGACTACTTCTGTTTCATAGGAAATGTAAGGGGGTTAAGGGTATTAGAGGGCTAATGGATGCAACGAGTCATGTGAGCGTCTAAAACATTGGGGGCTGAGAGATTTATTTGGGTAATTGATCTAATTTAAAATCCTTGGACAAATCGACAAAGTAATGGAAAAAAAATAATTCTATGAAGAATAACTTTTTTTTCAACAAAATCATGAAAAACTAAATTCTACATTAATCATCGAGCACTTTACCGCAACAATTGACATAATTATTTTGACAAAGTGTTTAATTTATTTCATTATTTTAATTAATTATACCAATTTAATTCAATATAAAAAAATATTGTTAAAAGTCGTATTCAATATGAAATAATTCTCAAAATATAATTATCCGAAAAAAGTTATATAAATCCGCATATCAGAACATGGAAATAAATTTTTACTTCGAACGATAAAATTAACCTGTAATTGATTTTGAAAATGCTTTAATTTTATAAAATAACTATTTTAGAATTATTAAAAATGAAGAACCTCAAAAATAATTCAGATAGGGAAGGATAAAATTTAGGTGTGCACATGACCTGCATTAAAAGATGAAGCAAGTGTAGTAAGAGTGCAATAACATGGGAACTCAGTAGGCATTATAGGTTGATTTATCAATAATTAAAAACTAAATCATAGAATATACTAATGTGAGCCCTTTTGAGTAAAAAAATAGTCCATTACTTTTTTAAAAAACCACAAGCATAAGAAGTTGAATAAAATTTCCAGATAAGTAGATGTAAAGCATAATCAATACATATAATCAAGAAATATAAATTAAAAAAACTAATGATATGTGACATTTTTTGAGTTAGGAACTCCAAATGTGGTGATTTTTATGTGTATTTGTCGTATAACTACTGTGTACGTGTTTCTACATCAATTTTACTCATTTCTCAAGAATACCCATTTTATTTTTAAGAATATTAACTCATAAAATTTAAATATGAAATCTGAGAGTTAAAAAATCGAATGATTATTGATTTCAGGATCAATTTGTAATGTATTTTTAATGAATTTGTGTATTTAAGGTTCTTGTAGTATGCATAAATTACTTTTGACAAGAATTTACCGATTTATCAACGGGTTCTCATATTTAAAATGAATTTATACATGAAAATTTTAGGGTTTTCAATAAAGATAAGAAATGATATTTTGGTGATTTGAAGGTCAATTTTATTTCTATTTTCAATTAAATTTCATATTTGAGCTCCTTAAATTAACGACAGATTAATTTTTAATAAAGTTTCAACTTTTTCCTTGTGCACATGGGGTTGAACATTGAGTTGAATTTTGAATATGGATCAGAAGCATCACAATATTAATAACTTTAATTTGGTATGCTTATGTATTAATCAAATTTGACTAGATTTGTCTTATCGAACTCATAATAAGGACAATGCTTCAGTTTGACTTTGGAGTCTTCCCTTAAGTCAAGTTGAGACTTTCTTTTTAAGTTCTTATGTATTAATTTCTTATATTAGGAGTAAAAAAATGGGGTTCTCATATTGATTAGGTGACGAGAATTATGTGGGTATAGGTGCATTGTATAGGGATAAAAATTAAAATTAAAGAATTATTTGGATAGTTCTCTGTTCTTGATTATCCAGTTGTGTTGTGAAAAATGCTTATAAGTGGTTATGTTGAACTTGATATGAATTGATGTTAATGGTATATCCCTTTATGCTCAATCTTTCAATTATTTAATCTAGATTGATGATTTTTCCTATTTATCTTGGGCATGTGTTGCACAAACATTGTATTCCATGAACTTGGTCTTAGGTAGAACCACTAACAGGTCTTTGGAGATTGTTTTTTTAGCCTACTATGGATGACATCCCCAGTATTTTGTGCTATAATAAGGCATCACTATCAATCACAATTCGACATATAAGATCTTCAACATGAATGCTTGAGATATCGACAAGGTAAACATACTTGTATATTTGTCTAGTCAAGATAGTTTTCCTAGTTTTTAGGCTAGAATATACCACACCTGAAGAGTAAAAAGTTACCTTAGTTTCATTATCACAGAGTTGTGATATGCTCAGAAGGTTGTGGTTCAACTTTTTAACATGTTAAACCTTCTTAATTCGGTGTTCATCTATCATTCGTATTTTTCCAACTCCTCAAATTTTACCCTTCTTTCCCCCTCAAAATTCCACCATTCAACCTTTTTATTCTTCAAGTAAGAGCAACTTCTTCTTGTCTCTAGTCATATTCCTTGGGCAAGCACTACCAATTTACAGGTTTTTGTTCCTTCTTCTCAGTATTACCTACAAAATTTAGAGGTTAGATTTAGGAAACTAGACTAGCTTTGATCCTTTATGTTGAACAAAAGGATGAATGAGATCTCTTTGAGACCATTTATAAAATCATTAAAAAAAAATCTCATTTTCATACTTGTTGCTCTGAAGTATTTCCATTCTTATAAAAATATTAGTTTTCCTCCATGGAAAATTTGATGTTCTTAATCATTTGACTTATGTTCGTTGAACATTCTATCCATGTGTAACCAATGTTACCATAGTGTGTGCAAAAATCAGTGTTTTTTATTTGGAGCTTCTATTACAAATACTCCTCCAGTTTTAGCATTTTAAGTCCTATTGTTGTGTTGAGTAAAAATCATTAAGGAATGAGTCCATCTATGACCCATTTCATTATTACTGAAAATAATTGCTGAAAGATATAAGAATCTCATTCTTAATTGGTGTTAGGATTAATTCTTTGGTATATGAGTGTATTGTTTATGAATAATGACCATACAATATCCCTAGCACAAAGTTAAGCTTAAAGTGGCCTTGTCGATTTAGTTTTGAGCTAAGTTTAAACTATTTTAAATTTCAAATTATCACTACTAATAGAATATAAGGATTTAGATGAACCAATACCTAACAAACTAAAAATCTCTGAGTTTTCTTTCCAACACAATCAACCGTTCATTTATTCGCTTTCTAAGAAAAAAGTTATGATTGTTTTACTGAAGACTGTTCGTGCTGAAAAATTGAGGTTGCCGTACCGAATTTCCACTCTAGAGGGATAACAACACTTTATAAGATTATTTTAATAGGTTTCATTCCAATAAAATCTACAATTTCATTGTTAATCCCTAAAGGGGTGATTTCCAAAAGGTTTAGGTGGAAATTTTTTGTTGAGGTAAGATTTTTACTCTCTTTTAACATCAATTAATACATTCATTTTCTAGAACATGGAATCATGGTGAATCTCTTTTAGGTATAGAACCCTGGGTTTATGAATTATGGGGAATGCCTATGGTTATGTGTATTTTCATCTAGAATTAATTTTTGGTTGTAAATTAACTCTTCTAGTATGAAATTGTTGTTTAAAAACATGAACTTTGATAGTTGGGAATATTAAATTGTATAAAGATTGAACCTTTTGTCATGCCACAAATCCCATTGGGAAAGACAGGCACCCGTAGCCGTAAAGGGCCGAGAGCACTAACCTATGACCTTGTACATCTCGTTCATGTAAATATGATTAAAAAAGGTTCTGCCAAATATGGATATAATACAGTGATAAGAATAAACCACGTAGGCAAGCACAAAACTATATATACAAGACTTGGTCGTTGGGGTCACAGCATCTAAAAGACAAGACACTACCATGCTTTACTTTACATTGGTCTACAAATCCTTTAAAGATAAATAGACTTAGCTAAGTTCGGGACAAACCCACACATTAATCTTAGCTACTGTACTGTACCAAAACATATGTAACAGACTCGAAAAGCCCCGAATCATTCTACAACTTACTAATAGTTGTTGGATATCCTGTGCTTCTACTAAGAAGGTGTATTAGCTGAATCACCTTTGTCTAAAATAGGAAATACAGGTCCCTTGTATGGGATGTCAGTACAAAAATTTGTAATGAATATGAAAGCTGGAAGTAATTGCATATGATGCAAGAACTTAATTGAAAACAGATACAAGTGTATAAATGATTCTAGTAGACCACCTTTACATATACTTGTAGGATTATGTACTTTACACTCTTTTCTTCATTTTACCCATCTTAATTTATAATCCTTGTAAGCCATATGATTGATACAAATAAACTAAGGATCAGTGGTAGATACACAAATTGGGATTACCTTATGTTAGGCGTACATCCCTAAGCGGTAACCTATGTATAGATAGATTGGGATCAACCCATGCTAGGATTTTTCCCCTAAACTTCCACCCACATAATAAGGTATCGGGATCAGCCTATGATAGGATTACACCCCTGAGATACCACCCGTTCATTTCAGATTTGTGTTACCTTGTTCATTTATTCTTTGAGATTGTTACTTTGATGGTCATAACATTATTGGACTTTGGAAAAATAATCTACTAGTAAGAGACATCTGAATAAGAACTTAATGCAATCACAATGAGATAGCGAGTAGTTTGTAAATGAATGAATTGTTTTGGAGCTAAAAATAACACATGTGACATATTTGTCTCAAAGGAGAACTGAAATTGTCTAGTGAAAGTAGACCTGAAAACTTGATAATAAGCACTTATTTAGGAGTTTTAACATATTAGAAAGTAGGGACCAGGTCTTCAGTTACATAGGAGATCATGCAATTCCACTATGTATCATTTACTATAAGAGAACTTTAGAAACTTTGTAGCAGAAGTGTTGGATTTCATGCCAAAGAATAAAAAATAGAGTATGCCTAACATACCTTGTTGTACAACTCCGATATTAACCCAAATTAACATCTTGTATTTTAGATTACTTATCTGCAACAAGATATATAGTAAGACTAGTATTAGTAGCTAACCAACACATTTGGGCTACTTAACTTCACCAAAACAGTAGCCAGCAGTAACCCTATAAATTATTAAATCAATGGTATTATTTAACCCTTTTTTCCTCCAATTATATCCACATACCATCATATTCATAAAAGATTTTCTAAAACAACATTGGATTCTTTACACTATCAAAACAATGTACAAAGTGGAACCGGCAATAAACATATACAACATTTTAGCTTGGTGGTGTACCCCTACACTTCTTCTTCAATATTTTAATACAAACTACTCATACCATCCCCCAATATCAATCTAACAGTCCCCAACATATACATATAAAAGATTCCATAAAACAACCCCAAATTTCCTTTATCATAGCAACCAAATATTGAACAGATCACCCTTTGAGTTCTTAATAACAACACATCAATAATTCTTTACCCAAACTCATACATAAGGAGGATAAAATTGGGCAGTCACCTTACCTCAATTTGCTATAACTTATCCGTTTAGCTTAAACTCTTCAAGAACTAGAACCTTTGTTCACACTTAAACCAAAAAAAGGGAGAAGTTTCTTAATAAAAAAGAAAAATGAGCAGTTAACCTGTGTAAATATTCTTCCCTATAACTATAATTAATAATGAATAACATATTTTTATAATATACCTTGGGGTAATTAAGATAAACCACTAGTATTTTCACTTACCTATGTGAGGGTTTCTTCAAGAACACTAGAAGGAGGATTAGGGATGCTCCTTATTTTTATAGAGAGAAGTAGAGAGAACTTATGAATTATGGTAATTTTTTGTGACTTGGAATTAAATAAAATGACCAGAAACTTTATTTATAAAGGCCCTATTTTTGGCTATCTATTTAGCTACATTTTGGACCTCAAATTGGTCGAAATAGCTGATGCACCTACTTAAGGTAATCAAGCTGCTCAAAAGGTCAAAGTAGGTGATTTATCTACTTTCTTGATTCATTATTAGGTTAATTTAAATTGAACCCTGGCATATATGAGTGTTGGGCCCTTCTTCCATTTTATTTCTCTTTACTTAATTTGGGTCCAAACGAGTATATTAATATAGGCACAAATCTGACATACAACCTTGGGTCCATAACTTGATCCATATAGATAAAGTAGGTGACTCACCTACTAGCTTAATTAAGTCAATCAAGAACCTCAATACTTTATTTCCTTTATTAGTTATTAATCTCTTTTATCTAACTTACAACTTGTGTACACTTGGTAACTTTAAACTTTAGATTAAAATACTAGATTATGATCCCAAGTTAAAGAATTTTATCGACGTTAACTTGGTTGTGTCACATTAAATCATACGGGCAATATCATGACACCTATTTACACCATCAATACTCGCATAACAATTCTAGTCCATTATCTATCACAAAGATATTTCAAGGTCTATATAAGTACACACAAAATATGGGGTGTCACATCCTCCCCTCTTAGGAACATTCGTCTTTGAATGTTAGAATGATTATCCAACCCAAAAAAGTCAAGCCTAAATTTAATCTTAATGTTACCACATAATACTTAAATATTGTATGTACTTGTTATTGATACAATTCACCATCATGGATACTCTCTTTCGATTAGAATAAATAGGGGTACTTGGTTTTAATTGATTCCTCAGCTTCTCATGTGATAACTTCTACTGGTTGGTTCCTCCAAAGTACTTTTACAGAAGTTATTTCTTTATTTCTTATCTTCTAAACTTGATGATCTAGAATAGAAATAGTAACTTCTTCATAGGTGAGATCTTCCCTAACTTGTACATCTTTATTAGGAGTATTATAAGATGGATCCATTATTCACTTTAGAATCATTGAGACGTGAAACACTAGATGAACCGCTCACAACTTTCGGGGTAGCTCTAACTCATATGAAACTTGGAAAAACCTTTGAATAATGTTATATGGACCGGTATTATGTGGATTTAATTTTCTTTTTCTTACCAAATCTTACTACCCCTTTCATTTGTGACACGTTATAGAATACCCAATCACCTATAACAAACTCTATCCCTCTTATTCTAATATTTGCATATGATTTGTGTTGACTTTAGTTTATTTCTAGATGTTGTTGGATTACATTAACCTTTTCCATAGCTTGATATAGAAGATCCAACCCAAACAAGGAATTTTAACCTACTTTAAACCATCCAATTGGTGATCTACACTTTCTCCCATATAAAGCTTCAAATGGTGCAATTTTGATACTTAAATATAGCACCCCAAAATCTAGTTCCCGGGAAGCCACACGGTGCTCCGAACTACAAGTAGTCCTGAGCTAACCCTTATTACTTTCTACTAAGTCTATATCTTAACATAGGGAAAATATGAATATGAAATCCTAACAATGCGGAAAATCTTATCTGAAATATATTAAAAAGTCTTGGTAAAACAATACTGAAAAATCTGAATTTTGAATGAAATGTCTAAAACTGAATCTAGAAGTCCGACAGGCCTCTACTATTTGAATCCAGAGAGTCATTGGGACAAGCCCCCAGCTAAATCAAATTGTCTGAAGGAAAATGAGAAATATCTACTAATAAACTGAAAGTGTGAACAACTATGTTCCTGAACTCTGAGGACTCGCCTACTGCAGGAATGTAGAAGAGATGCTCAAAGGTCACTCACGCTATTGAGATTAAGCACCTGAACCTACATTATGAGACAATGTAGCACATAGATATATATGTGGATCATTACTATGAGGATGTACTGAGTATATGGGGGTGCATGCAATAAGTAAACAATATCATCACAGTTTATAAAATCATGAATGCTAAATGTAAATGAATCACAAAGGCTTGAGTAATCTGAAATCTAAAGATCATAAATCATAAATGATAAAACATATTACGTAAATCTTGTGAGCCATTACACTTAGTTCTGAAATCTGTAAAATACTTTATCTTAAAGCTTAAGAATCTTCAAACCATAACTTCTAAAATATATGCTTTTATCCTAAATCTTTAAATTAATAGACTGTTAAAGAGTAGCGGGACATCTTTTGAGAGGTTCTTCTAACAGACATACACCATGTGAGTATCCATGGAGTCCCACGTCTGGCCCCCGTTGGGTTGGTTTGTTCTACCCTTTCCATCGGAATAAAACTTCTATCCTAAGTGATCACAATCTGAGTCATCCATGTAGAAGTGAGAAAAATCTAAATCCTACGTTGGCACAAAGTTCTGGGGTATGAAACAATAGTAACCTACCCATCTCAGTTCTAAATACTACTCTCATGCTTATGATTAAAATCTTAATAAATCCACTTCAAAATAGAACATGGTTAAATCTCAAGTTATATGAACAAAGTGGATTCTTTATCTTAGCTTAGGACCAAAAGGTCAAATCTTTATCCAAATCTGAGAATAATGTTATTTGAGGGTGCACATAGCACAAATAATCTCGAAATAGCAATATTAATTAGGGTATAGTGACCCATGAATCAATCTCATGTTAAAACATCTTAAAATTCATGCTCGATAATATAAGAATTTATAATTCATCATAAAATCTGGAAATTACTGCATAATGCATAGAAATGTGAATATAGTCATGTAATTCAACTTCTAAATCATTGAAAATCTCATAATCTTGCAAATAATTATAATGGGTATAAAACCTAACTTCAATTTCATGGAAAATCTCACAAATTGCAGTAACTTTGTAATTAAAGTAAGACTTTGTGCACAAGGATGAAAGAATTATCCATGTTCAAACCCCACACACCATAATTTGATGATCTAGATGCTAGAACTTGAATCTTGGATATCTATTGATTTTTTTTGAGATGACATCTTACAGTTCTTGAATTGGAAATTCTCAATCTTGTATTATCTTGGAGGATTAATGGAGAAATTTTGAATTTCTTAGGGAGGAATTTTAATGAACTAGGGTTTGCTGTTTAGAGAGAATTGATTAAATAAGAATAAAGTTCCTTAGTATATGATTAATGAGGTATTTTGGATGGATTAGGGCCTAGAAAATTGACTAAAATGCCCCTATTCATGTCTAATTCAGAACTGGAAAATGACCCAAAATTCCAAAATTTTTGGCCTCAGCGCGATGCTCTACTATCGCGCCAAGCCAGTGGAAATTACCAATTGGGAATATGCAAGGTGGTGTGATGCGGTAGTATCGGGTTGCCACCTTGCATGGGACCTGGAACCTTTGCGCGATGTGCCAATATCATTGACCTTCACTGGAATTGGACAATTGGAAATTTTGCTCTCTTCGCGATGCGCTAAGATCGTGGAGGGCCACTGAAAATTGACAATTGTCATTTAAACCTGCTATGCAGCGCACTATTGACCGAAATGACAGTGTTTTACAACTGAAACTTAAAATATCCATAACTTCTTACCCAGCTATCAAATTTATGTGAATCTTATATTGTTGGAAATCTAATTCAATTTCCTACGCAATGGAAAGTCTAAATCTAAGGAATTCCACACGAAATAAATAGTATTTGTTAAGAAAATCTATCTCTTAATATTATAGGGACGAATTTAAGCTAGGAAAAATGAGGGGTATTATATTATCTCCTCCTTGGAAACATTCGTCCTCAAACATGGCTAGTTAACCTGAAATTTCTGAGGAATCTTAGAATATAAGTTAGCATGCATAACTAAAATAAACTGCGAGTCTGGAACTAAATCATACAGAGCTTTTGAGTAATCTATGAGTGCATGAACTTACTTGAGGACAACTATATAGATGAATATATGAGTAGAAAAGGATTTTATCCAGGAAGAGTATTTCCTTCGGCTACATCTGAGTTTGCGGAGAAAAGGTGAGGGTACTTGGCTCGTATATCTTCTTCTGTTTCCCATGTAGCGCTATCCACATATTAATTTTTCCAAAGAACTTTGACCAAGGGAATTTTTTTTTTCCTTAGTCTACGTATCTGATGATCTAAAATCTCAACTGGAATCTCTACGTAAGAAAGACTGTTCTGAACATCTGATCTTTCTAAAGGAAATACAACAGTGGAGTCATCGATACTCTTCTTAAGCTTAGAGACGTGAAACACAAGATGAACGGTTGATAAGTCTACGGGAAACTCAAGTTCATAAGCTACTTTCCCAACATAACTCAAAATGCTGAAAGGGCTAACACACTGGGGACTAAGCTTCCCCTTTTTGCCAAATCTCTTCACCCCATTCATGGGTGAAATTTTTTAGATACACTGAATCACCAACCTCAAACTCAAGGTCTCTAGTTCTCACATCTGCATAGGATTTCTGATGACTCTGGTCTATTTTCAATCTTTCTCTAATCAACTTAAACTTTTCCATAGCTTCATACACTGCATCAGGCCCAAGCAAAGCGGCCTCACCCACCTCAAATCAACCTATGGGTGATCTACATCTCCTTCCATAAAGAGCCTCAAATGGGTACATATGAATGCTAGAATGATAACTGTTATTATAAGCAAACTAAGTCAATGGAAAATGTTTATCCCAAATACCTTTGAAATCAAGAGCACATGACCTCAATATATCTTCTAGAGTTTAGATGGTCCTCTCAGCTTGACCATCTGTCTGAGGGTGGTATAGACATGTGATTTTGACCCGCTCCGAGTTTAATATATATATTTTTGGTATTAAATATTTATATTTGGTACGGTATTATTTTAACTCTTAGTATTTTTTTAATAAATTCTTAGTTAAGAAGTAAATAACTAAATAAAGTTAATTTTGAGATATTTAATTTTTATTTTTGTTCTAATTTAAAAAAAAATAATACAAAAATTAAATTAATAGTTTTAGTACTATTTTATTATACTTATTTTTGATATTTATAAATTTTTATTGTGCTTTCTTAAATATAAAAATTTAAATATTTATTATTTATTATTATTATTATTATTATTATTATTTTTATATATTATTGCTATTATTCTATTATCTTATTTATTTATTATTTATGTTTATTTATGATTATTAATAGATTTTAAAGAAAAAAAGAGAAGAAGAAAAAATTATTTTTTAAAATTCAAAATTCTTCCCTATCGGTTATAATTGTTCCCTCCTAACAATTTTCCTCCAACAATCCCTGTATTTAAGGACACTTATCCACCCCAGAGAGATCTACGGATTATTCTTCCTAGAATGCATAAAAAATAAATCAGAGTGGAGAAAAACACAGAGTAAACCAGACCGAGAAAAAGGAAAAATCAGAAACAAAGACAGAAAAAGAAAAAGCATTGAAGTTGAAGTTCCATTCGAATTTTTGGTGACAGTGTTCGAATTTATATTTTAATTTATCAATAGGTTGTTATCCCACTTTGTACTGTTATTTAATAAATTTATTCAATATACAAAAGTTGATTATTTATGTGAATTCATTATCATGAATCATATTGTATACTTTTTATCCAAATATGTTTGTTGCGTAAAATAATAAATCAAAAAGTATATTAGAGTTAAAATTTTATAAAGTTGATATTTAAAAGAACGGAAAAGGATTATGAATATGTTTGTACTGATATACATGTATACATCTACACGATAACACACTGACCGGAAAACGAGCCCAGACACAGATGAAACATACATATAATTTGGACAAACAGTAAAACTTGGGAGAAAATAACAGTTTAAGATAAGTTTTTCGATGAATAATTCACCGGAATTGTCGGTCTCTTCCGATAAACATCACTATGAACCGTACACCCATCGCCGGAAAACCCCAAAATCCGTCGACTAGATCTATCAGGCGGCACGACCTATGGTCGACAATCATCATCCGCCGAAGTCTGACCAACCCTGTTGCTGCTCCGATCGACGGGAACAGCCACTAGTCAACATTAGCTGCCACCAGCACCACCCTCTTTCCCTTTCCCCATGCCTGCGCCTCTCCTCCTTCTTTCTCTTTCCCCATTGCCAACCAGTCATCATGGCTGAGAAAGCGGTGCAACCCACTTCCCTCTTCCTCCATGTTGCCAGCCATCATTATGTCTCTCAGATCCATCCAATTTTTCATCAAATTCTTTCCATCGGTCGGCGAACCCAGCACAGCCACACCTTTCCACCGCAAATCAATAATTGGAGACCCAAAACCCACTCTCCTTCACGACACCACTGCTTCACTATTGACGAGCAGTCGTCGTCTCTCCGTCCAGTCGTTGTTTTCTGTTGAATAACCTTGCGCTTTATCCTTTTCTGTTGCCATAAATGATAAGGGTAGAGAGAGAAAAATTGAATAATGAATGTGTATGTGGGAAAAAGGGATTTTTATATTTCTTTTTATTATTGTTTCCTTTTAGAATAAATACCCAAGTCTCCTTATTTGAATATAAAATAAAATTATTTTTATTTAATAATTAGTATAAAATGAAGCATGAATAAATTTTATACTAATAAAATTTATTATTATTTATATTTTAGCTTGGAGTGGGGTATCATATATTTTAGGTTATTTGTTTATTTATTTATCTATTATTGGAATTTATGTTCAAATTATATATTTCGGAGATTTTAATGTTTGATTTGTTTATAATATATGATTTGAGTTAATTTAATTTAAAGAGATTAAATTTTAGAGATAATATTAAATTTAGCATAATATAGATAAATTTGTGTATTTTACTTATTTTATTATTTTCATTAATAGAACTTAATAATTATTTATTGATTTAATAAATTGTGTTAAATAAATTTTGCTTTAGTTTATTATTAAGATTTTAGGCACATTTTAAATATTCATCTTAATTAAAGAATGTGGCGTACATATCTTTTCGAGACATTTAAAAATTCTCAAATTCAATAATGCACCTTGATAAATAGTTTATTAAAAATTAATTTTTATCTATTTATTTAATATAAGATATATAGATAGATTTTAGATATTAAAAATGAACTAATTCAGGCCTGCAAACATAGTTTATCCAAAATAGTTAAAGCTAAGATAAGTCAATAAGCGCGATCGTGCTAGAACCACGGAATTCGAGGGGTGCCTCACACCTTTTCCTCGGTTAACAGAATTTCTTACCTGGTCTTTTGTTTTTGCAGACCAATAAAATAGTCAATTCCTTTTGATTAGGGATTCAATAAAGTAACTTGGAACACCATAACTCAATTCCAAGTGGCAACTTTGTAAATAAATTAATTCCTATTCAATATCGTCACTTTAATTGGAAAACCCTTCGACTCGGTCCTTCGGGCGAAAAAAGTGTGTGACATCTCTGGTGACTCTGCTGGGGAATAATAAGAATTCGAGCTTTTTATATTGACTTACACTGGCTTTAATTATTGTTGATATTTTGTTTGTTGGCCTTATGTGCTACTTGTCGCTTATTTACTTCTTTGATACTGATTGAACGGTATTATATACTGTCTTCTCTTACGCACCTCTTCTGAGTCTCTGAAATAGGATAGAAGGAATGCAGTGCATGCATCCTACTTTCTTTTTGAGATAGCCAGAGTGTCAAGGCACTTGGTGAAAGATTATAGTCATACATGTTAGGCGGGTTTTGGATCGGCAACGAAGGCGGTGTAGCCCTGCTACCGACCATGTTGTCCCTCCCCGGCTCGAGTGTTCACTCTAGTATGATAGTCTAGATATATATCCCTATTAGGTTTAAACTTAGAAAAACTGAAAACTTAGAATCTGGTTATCCCTATTAGGTACTGCTTTATTTGCATCATATGCATTTGACTTAGCGGGACTCGGCACAGGGGTCGGGTCTATCTAGGACAGGTGACCTACTTTATAAAGACCAACATGTGAATCCTACGTGCTCTTTGACATTTGTTTGGAAGGCTATTTGTTTGTTGAATGGTTTTAGGCAACTTTAAAATGCAAGAGATTAATTTATCCTCAAATTTAGTGAATTATTTTTTCAAAGAAAAATTTTATTTTTAAAAGAAAGAAAATTTTTAATAACATAGTTTTACGGTCTTTATGAACTACAAGGGTATGATTCTCACATCTTAGTGGGATACGTAGGAAGTCCTCCTCAGGATACGACCCTATCTTTTGAAAAATTATTCATAGATTTATTGGGGAATATTTTGAAAATATGATTACTTTCATAATTATTTTTCTATTTCTCTGGTACAATTTTTATATATATCTTAATAGCTCTGAATCTTTAGGGATCATGAGACTAAGTTTTAATATATATATATATATATATATATATATATATATATATAAATCTTAACATCCCTGAACCCTTAGGGGTCTTGAGGATGAATTTTGTACGACATAATTGTCACGATCCGAACTAGGGCTTGGCCTTGACGGACATCCCGAACTAGGAAGGCCTAGAATGCCCTTCTCTATCTGGTAATCATGCACAACATTCATATAATAAAGAAGATGTGGAAACATAATCTCTTACAGAAACATGGTCAACTCTGAATTCAACATAGGTATGGAAACTGTAAATCAATTACATCTAAATAACATCTGACTCAGTCTGAGAAATCTCTACTACATGAAATCTGAAAACTTTCTGAAAATGGGACAAGGCACCCAGTAGACAAAAATTGAAATAAGTGACATAATCTGAGAAGAAAAGCCTTATGGAATAGAGAAGGCTCACCACTGCACAATCTGATCAGCTGTCTAAATTATCTACTGCTTATCTGGACCCCTAGACTGAGTCTCAAGACGTAAGAGGTAGAGAGAGGGGGTCAATACAAATGTACTGGTACACAGACCATATCCAAATAATTATTTATAAATCAACATATATGAGAGCAATTTAAAACAGTTCATAAGTATATCATGTAGTAAAAATTCACATGAGCATTTTAAAGAATCTGTAAGAATCATCTTAGCTCTGAGAAATCTGTGTTACTTCAGTGCTAGGTGGTATAGCCTACAACTCTGAAAAATTCAATGGGCTATATGAAAACTTCCATTAACTCGGCAGCGAAGCCCCCAACCCAAGTATGCCGACAGGGTTGAAGTCTCTGAATCTACTACGCCACACGGTCGTCGCCAGCAAACAATAATAACATACCCGTATCGGCAAATATGGTTTCAGGCTAAGAGTTTCTTGAACTCGCGCCTTTTCGGGTAACCACCTAACCCTCTTTAAGCCCCTTTTTAAAACTCTATCAAAACATACGGTCTTTGAAAACATAATCTGAAAACATGCTCTGAAAACATAATCTGTTATGGCATAAATACATATGGTATCGTCATACCATTGACTTGCAAGTCACATCTCTGAGCCATTATTAGTCTATCATAAATCTCTGTATTCAAAACACAAATTTTGAGACTAACATTTCAATAATTCAATTCAATGAATCTTTCTTTTTTTCAAACCTCATGTAAACACATGCAATTCTTTATCATACACACAAAAACATATTGATATCATGAAACACCCTCTCAACAATTCCAAATCATGTTCAAATGCAAGGATATTGCAAAAACATCTTTTGAATCACAAAACCATAATCTTTAATTCAATACAAGAGAGGGAGTTCATAATTTTTTCTCTCAACAATCTAAAATCTCAAATTCATTCATATACATATATATGTAAATCAATTTAGGGGAAAAGACCACAACGCCAAAGCAATAGTAGCATTGAAACTTTCGAAATGCATTATCAATAATCTAGTTTTCAAAACGTCCATAAAATACATGCATCAAAACCTTTAAATCATGCTTTAACAATTTCAAGACCATGTAGTTTTTAGGATAAACCCCACGTACCTCTATTTTAGAAAATAATGAATGATTCTTGAAGCTTACGGATTAGGGATTTCAAATCTCTAATTATCTTCAAAACCCACAGTTGAATCTTGAATTCTTTGGGATTCTTGTTTGAAACCCTAGAGAGCGTTCTTGAGTAATTTGGATGATTGTGAATGTATTTAGGTGTATTTGGGATTAAATCCCGTATTTGGATGGGTTTAGGGCCATGGGAAATGTCTAGTTTTACCTTGTAATTTAAAATCCGGGACAGGAAAATTGAAAAAGGCTTTACCGTGATGCGCTGGAATCGCAGTGAGCTACTGGAATTGACAATTGTCGATTTAAGGCACATCGCAATGCGGTGGCCAATCAATCGGGAATGCTGACACTAATAAAACGCTTTAACTTCTTAACTAAGTGTCCGTTTTAGGCAAATTTTGTATCGAGGGAAGGATAACTTGAAGATCTTTCATTTGATTTATAGTAGGCCTTCTAATTTATTATACACAAAGAGTTATGGTTGCTTGAAGTTGACCCAAGTTTCGACGCTCACTAAAACTCGAACGATGGAAGAGCTTTCAACTCGTCCTTGAGTTAGGGAACCTCTATGATCTCAATTCATACTAAGATAGATTCCCACACTATATAATTGGTTAACATACTAAATTTTCCTTGGATTCATGGATTTTGGAACCTGTACGTGAAGGAATGACGGTTTACATTCTAGCCCAAAAATACGGGGAGTTACATTATCTCCCCCTTGGGATCATTCGTCCCCGAATGATGGATAGGAACGTTGATGTCTTAAGCGTATGGTATAACGCGGACCTGATGTTTCTTCTAAAAAAGGATATAACTAATCTGAAACATTTAAACTTCTATCACGAAACTGAATTCTGAGCTGACTTGATTTTTACTTGCTTCAAAGAGTTGATTCATGCTGAGAGTATGATTCCCACCGAAGTGTTTATGCTCAAATCACACACATTGGATTTGGAAGTGATAACTTTTGTAGGTACGAATCATGAGGCAACAAGATTTAGATCGTACAAAGGTATTACACTATCTGAGCTAAAATAGCTGGAAAATTTGAGATTATATACTGAAATCTTATGAACTGAGTCATGAATAAATAACTGAATCTGAAACATGAAACTTGGACTGAACTGAGTTCGCAACTTACACGAATGGAATAGATTATCCTTTTGGAATGGTCATACGTATGAGACTTCGGATAGTAGGACTGGGTGAAAAGGTGGAAAACCACCGTAACTTGTCTACCACACTGTTAAACTGAATTATACTGGACACTTATACCTAACTGGAGTATTTCTTCAACACTCTTTCGAAAGAAGTTCTAGTAGCATTAGGGAGAAAAGAATCTCTGACATAAGTTCCACAAGACATTCAACTAAGGAATCACAACAATGACACTACTCTATAGCATGGAATATAGACATATAACTCATAAACTAGGATAGAATTACCAAACCTTAGGCATTGCAACTTCTTACTTTCGAGATTAGCCACACTTCTAAAATACTCTCTCAACTATACTTTCCCCTTAAACACCTTGTTCATTGATTCCACTTATTTTTCTCATATACCCGCTGATATTTCCATCTACTAAAGTCTAAACTGAACTAAATCCCCTCATCATCTTCAAGCCTAACTCAAAATCACATGACGCTCCATATAATACTGTAGTACTAGTTTGAATCGTGACTTTAGCACTCCCTGTATTTCATAATTCATCATCTTCTGCATAATTCTTATTGCCACTCCAGCAATCACCTTCAACTTCGTATTAGATATTCACAAACACTCAAGGCATCCATCCATATGCATGCAACATGACATTCAAGCCTATCTTCATACCCACATATGCACTTCTAAACAACCACTCATAAAACATATTTCTCATAATCTCTAATACTTCTATCCATAAAAATATCCCTGCACTATTTAGATGATACATAAAAATATCCTCAACTAACCATGCCATACACGAAACTTCACCTCAAAATTCTTTCGACTTATAGACTTACATAAAACAAGCGCACAATAATTTTTTTTTCCAAATATAGCACATAAAACTTCAACTAACCTTGACACGTATCAAAGACTCGGCCTCAATCTTACTCCATAATTAACGTCTTAACTCAAATAAGCATACAACCATCTAAACAACTATTCATCATCACTATCTCAACGTAAGGAAAAAAATTGTCATTGGAAATTGGAATATCGGGATTCGGAACATAAGGGGAGTACTAAGCACAACTTGATACCCTACTGATGCGTGAGGAATAGAGCACTCACCGCAGGGACTCATTAAAGAGATCTAATCTGAGGACGTACATGCTATAAATCTTAATTTTCACTGATCATTAAGAGTATCACATGTGCACAAGAGTCATGAACTGCATGACCAAAATTTTTTTGTTGTTGAAATTCATAACTTATGGAAAGTGATTCTGACTGTTGAACAAACTGGGAACTCGTCATAGTAGGAACTAGGAAAGTACATGATTCCTTTTCATATGCATGAACACGATCTATGATCATAAAGATGAAATATAAAGCATGAGTATGTATCGGAATAACTGAAGTAAACTGCTGAAATAAGAATAGATTGAGCATCATTCTTTCTCACGGCTAATTCCCCAACTTTCTGGCACATCTATTAGCTTCTGAAAACTTGACTTGGTTACTTATTCTATCATCTCCCCCTTAGATTTAAGCCATTACTCTATGTCTATGAACCACTATATAAACTCTAGTATAAACTGAAATCACTTTACTCTAGAGTTGGGGATATAACAATACACATAAAACTAAACTTACCCTGTATAACGGTATATTCTTGTATAACAACTAATGCTAATGACTCCTTCTAAGATTCAACCCTTAGGTTTCTATATCCCCAAAAGTCATCATATAACATCTTAAACATTCACTAACCCAGATTCTTCTAACACTAAATATGGATATCTCTAAACCTTTGACGGACCATACCTCTTTTGTCATAGTCTACCAGCATCATGCCTGCAGACTTATATCTCTCTACTATGAGAATCAAGATCATATCAAAAGGCTTAACATTATCTATCAAAACTCCTTAACTTGGCTATTTAAAGCACCATATATCATCTAACTAGTCTTTCTCCACCTAGCAACTCAACGGTACCACTAGCCACATACAACATGTAATAGCCTTATAAAAAAAATACCGCAGCCTTATATCCTCCTTGGCATACTTCTAATTCATACATACAACATAATACTTCATTACGAATCAAATAAAATTAAGCTCTTGCATACTCTGCTCAAGCCTACTAGATCGCTTCCATAAAGATAGTACCATTAACCAAGCAATCATCACATCCACCTTTATGGACATCAATTGTTCAAACTTAATTTCTAGTGTTAAACATGACTTACAATCCAACATTACACAAAATTCCCACTTGGAAACTGCGAAATAAATCATCAAGAAACAATAGTACACTAGAACTCTGTAGCAACAATAATCGATCATAATCTTACGATTTTCCTTATTATAATTCATTAACACGCACTATTTCAACACATCAAGCCTATAGTCTAGCATCAATCATCTACCATCAATGAAAAATGCAACATAATATACTAATCCATCAAATTGGGATATTTTACCCAAATATCTCACTTTATTTAGAAATAACCCACAACCAAAACACCTTCATGATATCACTGCTATGCCTCAAAATCTATTACATACCTTCTCACAAGTAGTACTAGTTTACAACTACCAAATAAAAGAAGGTCAAGGGGGGGTAGAGTCATATAATTGACATGGTCAACCTTAATCTTATATCATAACCCCATACAATCTTATCTACTTATATGGCTTTCTCATATAACTCTTACATACCCAAGCGTACATTTAGACTACCATACAATCCACATATGTTACTAGCTACCACATTAGTCTATCACTATAAAAGGTTAAATCATCCTCGAACATCAGTTATTCCATTAAAATATTTATTTACACAAAAGTCACCTTCACTCTGACTTCTGACTTGTGACTTTGTATCACCAACTTCTTGGTCTAATCTCACTACCAATAGGTCATGACACCGACACTTTAACTTATAATACTACTTAGGTGGAAATACAGTTCCAAAATTCTGCTATACCTCATTCCCTCTTAAGCATGACATTTACAATATAATTTTTTTTGAAACGGACCGAATACCCTTAATACCGCATGATGAAAAACATGATTTCATCAGAACCCAAGTTCACACTAGAATCAATACACTCTGAAACCTTAACGGAATCTTCTCAAGTCCTTGTATAATTTTTTTTAAATTTTTTTATATGATTCAATCAGAAAGAACCATGTCGTTTAGACTCTAAACTTCTGTACTTGAATCACCTTAATAATAAGACATGTCTAAGAACATCAGAGTAAGGAAAGAATGGAGATGACTGTTACTTTCGTATGGGTGACACCATAGCACGATTTAGAGTATGAAAGAAGAATATTCTAACTCTATTGCACGAAGTTTGTCACGACCTAGAACATCAAGAAAGGGAAACATTCCTAAACGCCGAGTAGCCTCCTGCTTATAAGTGTAGCACGCTATACACCCATAAACAAGACTCTACTCCTAAATTTCTGCGCTAGATAGTATACCCTATAACTCTGAAAAATTCGTTGGGCTATATGAAAACTTCCATTAACTCGATAGCGAAGCCCTCAACCCAAGTGTGTCGCAAGGGTCAGAGCCTCTGAATCTAGTACGCCACACGGCTGTCACCAGCGTACAATAATAATCTACCTGTATCAGCAAATATGATTTCAGGCTAAGAGTTTCTTGAACTTGCGCCTTCTTCGGGTAACCACTTAACCCTCTTTAAGACCCTTTTTAAAACTGTATCAAAACATACAGTCTCTGAAAACATAATCTGAAAACATGCTCTGAAAACATAATATCTTATGGAGTAAATACATATGGTATCTTCATACCATTGAATTTCAAGTGACATCTCTGAGCCATTACTAGTCTATCATAAATCTATGTATTCAAAACACAAATTTTGAGACCAGCATTTCAATAATTCAATTCAATGAATCTTTTCTTTTTTCAAACCTTATGTAAACACATCCAATTCTTTCTCATACACACTAGAACATATTCATATCAATAAACACCCTCTCAACAATTCCCAATCATGTTCAAATGCCAGGATATTCTAAAAACATCTTTCAAATCACAAAACAATAATCTTTAATTCGATATAAGAGAGGGGGTTCATAATTTATGCTCTCAACAATATTAAATCTCAAATTCATATGTATACATATATATGTAAATCAATTTAGGGGAAAAGACCACAAGGACAAAGCAATAGTAGCATTGAAACTTTCAAAATGTATAATCAATAATATAGTTTTCAAAACCCCAATAAAATACATGAATCAAAACCTTTAAATCATGCTTAAACAATATTAGGACCATGTTGTTTTTAGGATAAACCCCACGTACCTCTATTTCAGAAAATAATGAATGATTCTTAAAGCTTACGGATTGGGGATTTCAAATCTCTAATTATCTACAAAAACCCACGGTTGAATCTTGAATTCTTTGGGATTTTTGTTTGAAACCTTAGAGAGTGTTCTTGAGTAATTTGAATGATTGTGTATGTATTTAGGTGTATTTGGGATTAAATCCTGTGTTTGGATGGGTTTGGGGCCATGGAAAATGTCTAGTTTGACCTTGAAATTTAAAATCTGGGACTGGAATGTCGAAAAAGGCTTTACTGTGATACGCTGGAATCGTGGTGAGATACTGGAATTGACAATTTTTTATTAAAGGCTCAACGCGACGTGGTGGCCAGTCAATCGGGAACGCTGACACTAAAAAATCCTCTAACTTCTTCACCGAGTTTCCATTATAGGCGAATTTGGTATCGATGGAAAGATAATTCAAAGATATTTCATTTTATATATAGTAGGCCCTCTAAATAATTATATACAAAGATTTATGGTCTATTGAAGTTGACCCAAGTTTCGACGCTTACTCAAACTCGAACTATGGAAAAGCTTTCAACTCGTCCTTGAGTTAGGAAACCTCTATGATCTCAATTCAAGGTAAGATAGATTCCAACACTACATAATTGATTAGCAAGCTAAATTTTCCTTGGATTCATGGCTTTTGGAACCTTTACGCGAAGGAATGACCGTTTACATTCTAGCCCGAAAATGCAGGGTGTTACAATAATTTTCAAGAACTACGCACACTTGATTATCATTTTATTGAGATACGTAGGCGGTCCTCAATGGATTCTGTGATATTTTAAAAAATGGTTGTTTTCACTTTTAAACTAAAAAAAAAAAGAGTAAAAAAAGTTGTTTTAAAAAATGTATAAATATATTATTTAATAAATAAATAAATAAATAAATTTCTCATTATTCAAAAAAAAGGTATATTTCTTCTTATCTCCAATTTTCACGAACTACGCATACCTGATTGTCATCTTAATGAGATACATAGGCGCCCTTCTAGGGTTCGGTGATATTTTCAAAAAAAATATAAAAGAAAAAGAGTTTTTGAAAAAAAAATATAGTATACCTTTGTTATTTCTTATCACAGTTAATATAAGGTGGTTGGTTTGTGGTATTTTGGCTGGTCCCTCATAAAAAGAGTCATGTCCAGCAAGAATATAGAAACTGAAATCATAGTTCAAACAAAGAGTCAGGAAAATGAGAGGTTAAAACAAGAGATTGTGAGTTTGAGGCAACAAATGTTGGAAATGTATCGATCTTGGGCCAGTGGGATGCCTCCTCCTCCATTTTCGACAATTGACCCAACAAATACCTTGAGTTTTTCACCAAAATTGCAAGGTCAGTTTTCTGTTGTAGGTTATGCACCACAACATTCCCCAGAATCTATTCCAAGCCAAAAAAATCTCAATGTTTCAATCACTCATTCTTTAGATCTTCAGTATAAATCTTGTACATCGATAACATCACCTATAGTCTCTGCTTCTGTTGCTCCACCCTCTACTGAGGTTTCCACCTTAGATTTTGATCCGGCGATTGTGCCTTCCCAATCTGCTAGTAAGTCGATGTTCAACACTCTTGATGATCACTATTATAATCCTGAGCCCACATCTATGTTAGTTGGACCACCAAAATTTCTTACTAAGAAGTCTGACATGAAAGAATAACAATAAAAAATGGCTAGGAAAATGAAAATCATCGAAAAGGATACGAAAAATTCTCTGGGAATTGCAAATTATGAAGATGTTGCATATAAAGACAGAGACATGTCTTCAAGTGTTAAACTTCCTCCAAGCCTTGAGATATCAAAATTTGAGAAACATAATTGGTACGAGGATTCTGTAAAACACTTGGGACGATATTGCCATCAATTGAGGGGGACAAAAAGGAAGAAAAAGAAAATGTATCTATTGTCATTACATGGGCAAAGCAAAGATCAAGAGGTCCAACTCATCAATATTGTCAGTCTCAATCCCAAGCTTGCACATCAAATTCATATGATCATATGCAACAAGGTTCTTCTTTGCAAAATCCAAGATATTTCCTTCCACTTCATCAATATCCTTTAAACAATGCACTGTTGTATGCTCATTCATTTCCTTATCCACAATGGCATGCACCAGTTCCTTAACATCATCCTGGACCCCCCTCATATTTATCTTAGAACTTCTAAGTCCAAGTATCTATCGAGGCCGGAGTTTGTAAAGAGGAGAAAGTTAAAGAATAATTTTACACTAATTGAGGAGTCGTATGCCAGTTTATTCCAGAGATTAAGAAAGTTGGACATAATCACTCCTCTCCTTGAGTGTACTCCTGATCCACATTCAATAAATTTAGATCCTTATGTTTTATGTGTATATCATTCTGATATTCAGGGTCACAGTATTGAGGATTGTCGTGCTTTGAAAAGAGAAATAGAAAGGATGATTCAAGAAAAATTGATTGTAGTGCAAAACATTGACACTACGAGCATCACATGGAATCCTCCATCAACACACAGTAATGCACAATACGTGGAAAATAATGAGTTAAGCATGAGGATCCAGAATTTATTTGTTGAAGAAAATATATTGGATAGTGGTGGAAGTTCTAGTCATGTTGATAAGAAAACCAGTGTCTAAGATGTCAAGCTTAACAATTGGGAGGTCACTCCTCTCCATACTATGAAGGAGTCTTGGTAGTTTGTTTGTTTGTATTTATGCAATTTGAATCGTTCTAGGGTTGTAATTCAGATATTTACCTTGGTATTTTAGGTTAAAACTTTGTCTATCTTTGTTTTTTAATGAAACATAATTTCCCTTTATTTTATTTTGTATCTAATATTTATTATATATTTCCTATTATACAGTTCTTTCTATGCCGATTCTAATGATATGACATGCATGAAGAATTATCAATCAGACTTTAAAACTCAATCTAATTATGAAATAATGAATAAAGAGATTGAATACGATGAAGAGGAAGTACTTGAGAATATAAGAAAAAGATTTCAAACAGTTTGAGAATAAGTCAAATCGCAATATAGATGAAATTAGAGCAATCTCTTTGCAAATAAAAAATGGCTTGATAATCAATTAAAAGATCTAATTCAAGCATTTTAAATGGGATTAATAATAGGATATATAATCTCCATCGTCAGGAAAAATGAAAGAAAGTTAGCTCCTACAGAGACATGAGTCATTTGTGTGGAGAAAGTACAACACAATTAGACTTGTATGTTTCATAAACATGAAAGAAGTGACACATGTGCACGTTCTTAGTGAAGGTCAATGTTGAAAAGATATGTATGATCTCATGTTTCACCCTCAGATGGCATGTTATGTTCTTCCATTTTTAAGGATTGACATGACGAAGGCATTTCATTCTGCTATCTAAATATTGTGTCATCCTTTAACCATTTTGAGCTTTAGTTTTAGTTTATTTCGTACCCCTCTTTTGGAATAAAAATAAAGTTTGAAAAATATAAAAAAGAGTGTAAAAAATATGGAGTCAAAAAAATGTCAAGAAAAATGAAGTTAGAAAAAATATCAAGAAGAAAATGGAGTCAGAAAAAAAAAGTGAACTTGAAAAATAATGAATCCAAAAAAGATAAGAATCAAAGAAAAGAAAAATGAGAGTCCAGGTTCATTTAAAAAAAACAAGAGAATGACTTTTCTGAACTACATTTGACCTGATTATTGTATTGACGAGATACATAGGCAGCCCTACTCTGGGGTTCGGTCCAACCAAAAGAAAATTCAAATTACCCAGAAAGAAATAAAACTGGGGCAAAGTTTATTTTCTTAAAAGAGTCAATTTCAAAAGTTGTATGTTTTACCTAATGTTGTGAAAATTTTGAGCCTCATGTCGGGCTTTCTTTCTAACTCTATCCAAAAGCCAAGTTACAACCAAAGAAATACCTTCATACCGATCTTTGAGAATGTCAAGGCTAACCATTTTATGCGTGCATGATGTTTCCTATGTTTGGCATTATTTTCAAAAAAATAAAAAAAATGAATGAGTAAAAATAAGAGTCTTACTGGTGAAAACCCTTTTGGGCACCATAATACGACAGTGAGATGAGAAAAAAATGAAAATGAGATAGGCGTTGGCAAAAACCCATTGAGGTGCCATTAGCTGAAGGAGGATTATGATCTAGAGAGAGCATATTCAAGATATTTCAAACTCAATAAGTGTCAAGAGTTGTAATAATTAGTATGGGTAGATTAGGTTGTTTAATTCAAAATGCATGTCATGATTGCTAGAATTGGCTACCACACCCAAATAAGTTTTCTTCTAATGTTTTAAAAAAAAGAGATACTTATGTTTTTTCCTTTTCTTTTTATTTTTCTATTTTTTATTTTTGGTATCTTTGTCATCAAATAAAAATTATTGTCATTTTTCTCATGTCTTTGAGTCGAGTCCGTGTCATAACAAGTGAGAAAAGATTTGAAAACTGGATACTAGCTTCTTCAATGGCACAAAGAAAGGCAAAAAGCCAACACATGAAAGAGACACGATTGTAAGCTGAAATAAGGCATGTAGAAAAGTTTTGTCAACAAATAAGTCTGGGAAGTCATGAAAATACCAAGGTTCAAAGGGTTTATTTGAAAATAATGACAAAGTAGAGATACTGTGCTGTTTCAGAGTCACTTCTAACAGTCTGAGTTTGGGTCAACAATGCAGCAAGTCGGTGACAGATTCTAATGGTTGGAAGAAAGGTTAAATTTGACGAGGGCTAGAGTGATTGCCACAGAAGCTTAAGCCACAAACCTGCCACCATATTTTTGAACTCACGAGTTTTCTTTGGTAAAACAGGAAACATGTTACCTTCAAATCTAGGACTTCAGAGCATAAATATCAAAGGTTGCAATGCCTCATTTCCACAAATGCAGAAAGCAATGTTGTTGCACAGGTTTGATAATCAAATTATGGTAAAAATTCATCATCCTATATCCCTCGGAGGCATACTTCTTCGTCCAGATATTTCAGTTTTCAATTTCTAGGTGATATATTTCTTAAATTGAACCTTGATTCCTAGAAGACATACTTTTTAGTCAGTCATTCCCCTTGATTCCTAGAAGAAGTACTTTTTAGTCGAGTCATTCCCCTTGATTCCTATAAGACGTACCTTTTAGTCAAGTCATCCCCTTGATTCCCATAAGACATACCTTTTAGTTGAGTCATCCCCCTTGATTCCTATAAGACATACCTTTTAGTTGAGTCATCCCCCTTGATTCCTATAAGACGTACCTTTTAGTCGAGTCATTCCCTTGATTCCTATAAGACGTACCTTTTAGTCGAGTCATTCCCTTGATTCCTATAAGACATACCTTTTAGTCGAGTCATCCCCCTTGATTTTTATAAGACATATCTTTTAGTCGAGTCATTCCCCTTGATTCTTATAAGACATACCTTTTAGTCGAGTCATTCCCCTTGATTCCTATAAGACGTACTTTTTAGTCGAGTCATTCCTTGATTCCTATAAGATGTACCTTTTAGTCGGGTCATTCCCTTGATTCCTATAAGACGTACCTTTTTTGTAGATTTATTCCCCTTGATTACTATAAGACGTACCTTTTTAGTCGAGTCATTCCCTTGATTCCTATAAGACTACCTTTTAGTTAAGTGATCCCCCTTGATTCCTATAAAACGTACCTTTTAGTCGAGTCAATCCCCTGGATTCCTATAAGACGTACCTTGTAGTCGAGTCATTCTCCTTGATTCCTATAAGATGTACCTTTTAGTCGAGTCATTCCCATTGATTCACCTTCTTTACTGAAATTTTAAAAAAAATTGTGATCTAATGACACTCACAAAATTTTTTAGTGCAAACTGGGGAATTTTTTTTTCCAGATTTATTGGATTTTACTTTTTGCTCAAGACCCTCCTGAATAATGGGAATTTATTTAATGTCCAGGACCCTCCTGAAGAATGGGATGTTATTTTTCTATTTCACCTTTTATTTTGAGTTCAGGAACATATTTGAAAAATCAGAAAAAAGGAAGTCCAGAAGCCCTCCTGACGAACAAGGTGAAGAAATTGTAAGCTCCAGAGCCCGCCGGAAGAACATGGTAAAGAAAAAAGAAAGTCCAGGAGCCCACCTAAGAACTAGGTGAAGAAATAAAAAGTCCAGGGGCCCGCATTAATAATAGGGTAAAGAAAAAGAATGTCCAGGAGCTCGCCTGAAGAACAGGGTGAAGAAATTGTAAGTCCAAGAGCCTGCCTGAAGAATAGGGTGAAGAAATAGCAGATCAAGAACCAGCCTGAAGAATAGGGTGAACATTATCATTTGCAAGCCCAGGAGCCCGCCTGAAGAATAGGGTAAAGATTGTCAAGTTCAAGTCATAGGAAAGTTTGAAGAATAAAACAATTATCAAGTTCCTCTCTAACACCAAAAGCCAACGAGAAGGAACATTTCGTGTTTCAAGTTCAACTCAGAATAACGACTATCTCATCATTTTAGAAGTCATGAAGATTCAAGTCAAAATTCTAGAAAAGAAGCATAGATAAGATCTTTTCCTTGTATCTTTATTTTATTTTTTGTTATTCATTTCAATATAAAAGCAGAAAGTCGAAAATCAGAAACTCGAATGGAATCTAACTCGACGTCTAACTCATTCTCTTACCATGTTACCTTTGAACTAAATGTGACCTGATTCTCTTAAACCCGGGATATGTTGGCGGTCCAAAACTAGGACTCAGTCAGATTTTTTATTTTATTTTATCTTTACTTTGAGAATAATCGGAGGGTCAAAAATCATCTCTTTGTCTACTTCTTTGTATGAAAACTCTTCGAAATTTCAAACAAAGAGGGGCAAAATGTAGACATATGATTTTGACCCTCCCCGAATTTAATATATATATTTTTTGGTATTAAATATTTATATTTGGTCCTATATTATTTTAACTCTTATTATTTTTTTTTTAAATTCTTTGTTAAGAAGTAAATAACTAAATAAAGTTAATTTTGAGATATTTTATTTTTATTTTTGTTCTAATTTTTAAAAAATAATACAGAAATTAAATTAGTAGTTTTAGTACTATTTTATTATATTTATTTTGGATATTTATAAAATTTTATTGTATTTTCTTAAATATAAAATTTAAAATATTTATTATTTAATATTATTATTATGATTATTATTATTATTATTATTTATTTATTATTTTTATTGTTTATTATTATTATTATTATTATTATTCTATTATATATATTTTTTTTTTATGTTTATTTATTATTATTAATAGATTTTACATAAAAAGGAAAATAAAAAAATTTATTTTTTAAAATTCAAAATTCTTCCCTATCTGATATAACTGTTCCCTCCTAACAATTTCCCTCCAACATTCACTGTATTTAAGGATACTTATCCATCCCAGAGAGATCTACGGATTATTCTGCCTAGACTGTTTAAAAAAAATCAGAGTGGAAAAAAACACAGAGTAAACCAGACCGAGAAAAAGAAAATATCAGAAACAAAGAGAGAAAAAGAAGAAGCATTGAAGTTGATGTTTCGTTCAAATTTTCGGTGACAGTGTTTGAATTTCTATGTTAATTTATCAACAAGTTCTTATCCCATTTTGTATTGTTATTTAATAAATTTATTCAATATGCAAAAGTTGATTATTTATGTGAATTCATTATCATGAATCATATTGTATACTTTTTATCCAAATATGTTTGTTGCGTATAATAATGAATCAAAAAGTATATTAGAGTTAAAATTTTATGAAGTGGATGTTTAAAAGAAGGGAGAAGGATTATGAATATGTTTGTACTGATATGCATGTATACATCTACACGATAACACACTGACCGAAAAATAAGCCCAGAAAAAGATGAAACACACATAAAACTTGGGAAAAAAGTAAAACAGAGGAAAAAATAACAGTTTAAGATAAGTTTTCCGGTGAATAATTCACCGAAATCGTTGGTCTCCTCCGATGAACATCACTATGAACCGGACACCCGTCGCCGGAAAACCCCAAAATCCATCGACCATATCCATCAGGCGGCACGACCAACGGTTGACAGTCATCATCCGCGGAAGTCCGACTAACCCTATTGCTGCTCCGGTCGACTGGAACATCCACTAGTCAACATTGGCTACCGCCGGCACCACCCTCTTTACCTTTCCCCATGCCAGCGCCTCTCCTCCTTCTTCCTATTTCCCCATCGCCGACCAGCCACCATGGTTGAGAGAGCGACACAACCCACTTCCCTCTCCCTCTAAGTCTCTATCAATCATTATCTCTCTCAGATCCAGCTAATTTTTCATCGGATTCGTGTCATTGGCCGGCGAACCCAACATAGCCACACCTCCCCGTCGCAAATCAACTATTAGAGACCCAAAAACCACTCCCCTTCACGCTGATTTTGATGCCACTGCTTCACTATCGACGAGCAGTCGCCGTCTCTTCGACCAGTCATTATTTCTCGTTGATTAGCATTGCTCTTTATCCTTTTCTATTGCCATAAATGATAAGGTTAGAGAGAGAAAAATTGAATACTGAATGTGTATGTGGGAAAAAGGGATTTTTATATTTCTTTTTATTATTGTTTCCTTTATGAATAAATACCCAAGTCTCCTTATTTGAATATAATATTAAATTATTTTTATTTAATAATTAGTAAAAAATAAAGCATGAATAAATTTGATACTAATAAAATTTATTATTATTTTTATTGTAGCTTTGAGTGGGGTATCTTATATTTCAGGCTATTTATTTATTTATTTATTTATTTATCTATTATCGGAATTTATGTTCGAATTATATATTTCGGTGATTTTCATGTTTGATTTGTCTCTAATATTTGATTTGAGTTTATTTAATTTAATGATATTAAATTTTAGAGATAAATTAAATTTAGCATAATATAGATAAATTTGTGTATTTTACTTATTTTATTATTTTTATTAATAGAACTTAATAATTATTTATTGATTTAGTTAATTGTGTTAAATGAAATTTGCTATAGTTTATTATTAATATTTTAGGCATATTTTAAATATTCGTCGTAATTAAAGAATGTGGCGTACGTATCTTTTCGAGAAATATAAAAATTCATGAATGCAATAATGCGCCTTGATAAATATTTTATTAAAAATTAATTTTTATCCATTTATTTAATATATGATAGATACACAGATTTTAGATATTAAAAATGAGCGAATTCAGGCATGCAAACATAGTTTATCCAAAATAGTTAAAGCTAAGATAAGTCAATAAGAGCGATCGTGCTAGAACCACGGGATTCGAAGGGTGCCTCACACCTTCCCCTCGATCAACAAAATTTCTTACCTGGTCTTCTATTTTTGCAGACCAATCAAAGAGTCAAATCCTTTTGATTAGGGATTCAATAAGGTGACTTGAAACACCATAACTCAATTCCAAGTGTCGACTCTGTAAATAAATTAATCCCTATTCAATATCGTCACTTTAATTGGAAAAACCCTTCGACTCGGCCCTTCGGGCGAAAAAAAAGTGTGACAGGTGGAATGCTGAACTAAGATCAACTAGGGTACCAATACCCTTCGGGAAAGCTCTCAAAAACTGGGAAGTAAACTGTGTACCCCTATCCATGATGATAGATAAGGGAACTTCATGCAATCTAACCATCTTTCAGATATACAACTTAGCATAATCCTCAGTTGTATAGGACGTATGAGCTGGCAGAAAATAAGCTGACTTAGTCAATCTGTCTACAATAACCCAAATCGAATCATGATGACGACACGAATAGGGTAAACCAGTCACAAAATCCATTTTACCTCTTCGCACTTTCAAATGGGGATATGAAAATCTTGCAAGGTACCACCAGGTCTTTGGTGTTCTACCTTAACCTATTGACAAGCTACACACTTTGCTACGAACTCTGCTATATCTTTCTTCATACAACTCCACGAATAGATTTCCTGCAAGTCGTGACACAACTTGGTAGCACCTTGATGAATAAAATAATATGCACCGTGCGCCTTAGCCATAATTCTCTGTCCCAACTCATCAATGCAAGGCACAAACAATCTATTCTGGTATCTTAACACACCATCCCTCCCTTGGGAGAACACCTCTACTTTTTGGTCTTTAACCGACTACTTCAGTTTGACCAAACTAGAATCCATATCTTGTTTCTCTTTCACTTCTGAAACTAGGTAAGATTCGGAACTTCTCTGAACCCAAACATTCCCTTCAGCTGAATCAACCAACCTAATACCCAACCTAGACAAATGGTGAACTTCTCAAGCTAACTTTTTCTTATTATTCTCAACATGAGCAACACTGCCCATACACAACCTACTAAGGGTGTTTTTCACTACATTGGCCATGCCCGAATGATACAACACACTTATATCATAATCCTTCACCAACTCCAACCACCTTCTTTGGTGGAGATTCAACTCCCTCTGAGTAAACATATACTACAAATTTTTGTAGTCCATGAACACATCAACATGTACACTATACAGATAGTGTCTTAAGATTTTTAAAGCAAACACCACAACAGCTAATTCCAGATCATGGGTTGGGTAATTCATTTCATAAGGCTTCAACTATCCATAGGCATAGGCTATGACCTTACCTCTCTGCATCGACACACAACACATACCAACTCAAGAGGCATCACAATAAAAAAAGCCATTTATACCATCAAGTATTGCTAGAACTGGAGGCTGAAGTGAGTCGAGTTTTCAACTCCTAAAAACTCTTGTCGCGGGAATCTTACCAAGAGAACTTAACTTTATTTTGGGTCAATCTAGACAGAGGAGATGCGATATAAGAGAAACCTTCAACAAAATGGCGGTAATAACCAGCTAAACCCAAGAAACTCCTAATGTCTGACAGAGAGATAGGTCTAGGCTAGTTTCTTATAGATTCTTTCTTTTGGGGATCTACTCTAATACCATTGATCGAGAAAATATGACCGAGAAACGCAATTGATCTTAGCCAAAATTCACACTTGCTAAATTTGGCAAACAATTGAAGTCTCTAAGAGTTTACAAGACAACTTGAAGATAATCTACATGGTGATCCTCACTACGGGAGTACAAAAGGATGTCATCTATGAATACTATGACAAACATGTCTAGTTATTGTTTGAAGACTCAATTCATGAGGTTCATGAAAGCTGCTGGGGCATTGGTTAGCACGAAAGACATGACTAGAAACTCAAAATGACCATAACGGGTTTTGAAAGCTTTCTTTGAAATATCATATTCCCTTACTTTAAGCATATGATAGCTGGATCTAAGGTCTATCTATTAGAAATAACTTTCACCTTGCAATTGATCAAATAAGTCATCAATTTTAGGAAGAGGATATTTGTTTTTTATTGTAACTTTATTCAACTGGCAATAGTCGATGCACATACGCAAAGAACAATCTTTCTTTCGTATGAATAGGATGGCAGTTCCCCATGGAGAAACACTGGGCATTATGAAACCTTTATCTAAAAGATCTTTGAGTTGATCCTTCAAATCCTTAAGATTTACAGAAGCTATACAATAAAGAGGTATAGAAATAGGCTGAGTATATGGGAGAAGGTTAATACCAAATTTTATCTCTCTATTAGGAGGTACCCCTGGGAGATCTTCTGGAAAAACATCAGGAAACTTGTTGACCACTCGGATGGACTCAAGTGTTGAAGTCTCAGACTTTGTGTCTTTGACTCGAACTACATGATAAATGCAACCTTTGGATATCAACTTTCTGTCCTTAAGGTAAGATATAAAATGACTCTTGGGAAACACTGAATTACCTGACCACTCAAAGACTGGCTCATCTAGGAACTGAAATTTCACCATATGGGTGCGACAGTCTATAGAAACATAACAAAAATTGAGCCAAACCATACAAAGGATAAGATAAAAGTCAACCATATCTAACTCTATTAGGTCTGCTAATATGACTTTATGAAGGACAATGATAGGACACTTTTAATAAATCTGTTTGGCAACAACTGACTCACATACTGGAGTAAACACCAAGAAAGGCTCAGGGATCTTTTCAGAATTTATCTTGAAGTTCAAAGAAACTACTGGGGTCACTTAAGATAAACTCAACCCAGGATCTAACAACACATAAACATTAAGATAAAAGACACGAAGCATACCGCCACGACATCGGTTGAATCCTCCTGCTCGTAATAGAATGGTAAATCATAGAACTGATTCTAGCATTGACCTCCACCGGTACTAGATGATGCAACTAGAGGAGGAGTTGGTGCACTATTTGCCTGAGTATAAGGATAAACATCTCTATTCCCCTGCCTAGCATGTGGGCAGTCTGTGATTCTATGGACTGGATGGCCACAGCCATAACAACCCTTCTGACCACACAAACATTCACCTCCATAATTTTTACCATACTTAGCACACTGAGGATAACTGGGTCTACCACTCACACTATTCTAATATCTGGACATAGATAACTCACCCTACTGTTCTTGCATATTTTTGGGTGCAGGAGTACTTACTGAAGAAGGTGAAGGTATAGATGAAAGATTCTGAAACTACGAACGATTTCCTCCTCTAGACCTATTCTAACCATGATCAAACTTTCCTGTTCTAGCCCTCTTATTTTCTCTCTCTATTTCCTTCCCATTTTTTGCCTCAATCTGATGAGCATGCATCATTAATCTAGGAAGATCAATATCTCTAATGAGCATAGTTGTTCTACACTCATTCACTACCAACCCATATACACCGATTACAAACTTACTTATGCTTGACCTAGGGTCAGCCATATGTTCAGGGGCATACTTAGACAGTTGGTTAAACTTGAGGCAATACTCTTTCACAGTCATTGAACCCTACCTTAGAATCATGAACTCTTCTATCTTATATTTCCTCATATTACATGGGAAGAACTTATTTAAGAACGTCTTTTAAAACACCTAACAAGTCATGGGAGTTTCATATTTTCCTCTACATTTTTTCCATATCACTACCAATCATAAGCAATATTCTTCAGCCTATAGGATGCCAATTATACACTATCCTCTTTAAAAATATGCATAATTTGGGTGATCTTCTTTACCTCATCTAGATAAAGCTGTGGGTCCTCATCTTCTTTCGACCCAAAGAATTTTGGCGGGTTCATTCTCATAAAATCTTGGATCCTGGCCGTGGCTAAGTCCCCATATTGCTGAGGTGGGAGTGTGGCATGACGGTTGACCTGAATATTAGCTTTCGCATCTTGGGATAGCACCTGAAAGGCAGTCCAAAACTCTATATATGACATATTCTCATTCAAAGGGTCTACGGGCTGAGGTGGCTGATTATCATTTCTGCGGGAGTTAGCTCGACGAGGTGGTATTTTTTTCATGTGCAAGCATGAGTTAGAACTAGATAGGGTCAATGAATACAGGATAGATCATAAAGAAAAGATGAGTTCCTAAAATGCTCCATAGCCTCTTGCTCATTGATGTGGCACGCTTCTCACTGATGATCAAGACTCTATGTAACATGGCTTGTCTAACTCCTAGGACTCCCTAAAACTTAGGATCTAATACGAAGTTTATAACACACCAAAATCTAGTTCCCGAGATGCCATTATTTCAAACTACTAGTAGTCCTGAGCTAACCCTGGCTGCTTTCTACTAAGTCTGTATCTCAACATAGGGGAAATATGAATATGAAATCATTACAATGCAGAAAATTTTATCTGAAACATACTAGAAGTCTTGGTAAAACAATACTAAAAAATCTGAATTCTGAATCAAATGTCTAAAACTGAATCTAGTAGCCTGACAAGCCTCTACTGTCAGAATCTAGAGATTCACTGGGACAGGCCCCCAGATAACTCACCTTGTCTGAAGTAAAATGAGAAATATCTACAAATAAACTGAAAGTGTGAACAACTAAGTCCCTAAACTATGAGGACTCACCAACTGCAGGAATATAGAAGAGATGCTCGAAGATCACTAACACTACTAAGATTGAGCACCTGAACCTACATTATGAGACAATGTAGCACATAGACATATATGTGGATAAGTACTTTGAGGATGTATTGAGTATATGGGGTTGCATGCAATTTGTAAACAATATCATCACAGTTTATAAAATCATGCATACTAAATGTAAATAACTCACACAGACTTGAGTAATCTGAAAACTGAAGATCATAAATGTTAAATGATAAATGATAAAACATATAATGTAAATCTGGTAATCCATTACACTTAGTTCTGAAATCTGTAAAGTACTTTATCTTAAAGCTTAGGAATCTTCAAACCATAACTTTTAAAACATATGCTTTTATCTTAAAGCTTTAAATCAATAGACTGTTGAAGAGTGGGGGACATCTTTTGGGAGGTTCTTCTAACAGACATATACCATGTAAGCATCCATGGAGTCCCACATCTGTCCCCCATTAGGTAGGGCGGTTCTACCCTTTACATCGGAATATAACTTCTATCTTAAGTGATCACAATATGAGTTTACCACATAGAATTGGGAATAATCTGAATCCTACATTGGCACGTAGTTCTGGGATATAAAACCGTAGTACCCTACCCATATCGGTGCTAAATACTACTCTCATTCTTATTCTCAAAATCTTAAGAAATCCACTTCAGAATACCAGATGGTTAAATTTCAAGTTATATGAACAAAGTGGATTCTTTATCTTAGCTTAGGACCAAAAGGTAAAATCTTTATAAAATTCTAAGAATAATCTTATTTGAGGGTGCACATAGCATAAATAATCTCAAAATAGCAATCTTAATTAGGGCATAATGACCCATGCATCAATCTCATGTTAAAATATCTTAAAATTCATGCTTGATAATATAAGCATTTATAATTCATCAAAAAATCTGGAAATTACAGCATAATGCATAGAAATACGAATATAGTCATGTAATTCAACTTTTAAATCATGAGAAATCTCATAATCTTGCAAATAATGATTATGGGTATAAACCCTAACTTTAATTTCATGGGAAATCTCATAAATTGTAGTAAATTTGTAATTAAAGTAAAGCTTTAGGCACAAGGATGAAAGAATTATCCTTGTTCAAACCCCACATATCTTAATTTGATGATCTATATTCTAGAACTTGAATCTTGGATCTCTATTGATGTTTTGGAGATGACTTCTTAGAGTTCTTGAATTGGAAATTCTCAATCTTGTATTATGTTGTAGGATTAATGGAGAAATTTTGTATTTCTTGGGGAGGAAGTTTAATGAAATAAGGTTTTCTTTTTAGAGAAAAGTGATGAAATAAACATAAAGTGCCTTAGTATATGATTTATGAGGTATTTTGGATGGATTGGGGCCCTGGGAATTGACCAAAATATCCCTATTTATTTCTAATTTGGAACTAGAAAGCGTCCCATAATTCTCAATTTTTGGCCTTTACGCGATGCGCCACTATTGTGCTAAGCCACTGGAAATTGCTAACTGGGAATATACAAGGTGGTGCGACACGGTGGTATCACGTTTCCACCTAAAATAGGACCTGGAAGCTTAGTGCGACACGCCAATATCGCGGACCTTCACTGGAATTGGACAATTGGAAATTTAGCTCACTCCGTGACACGCCAATATCGCAGAGGGCCACTATAAATTGACAATCATCATTTAGTCCTGCTACGCGACACACTATTGACCAAAATGGCGGTGTTTTACGATTGAACTTAAAATAGCCATAACTTTTTACTCGATTATCGGATTTATGCGAATCTTATATTGTTGGAAAGCTAATTCCATTTCCTACGCAATGGAATGTCAAAATCTAAGGAATTCCACACGAAATAATTATTATTTGTTTTGGAAGCTATCCCTTAATATTATAAGGACAAATTTAAGTTTGAAAAATCGTGGGGTATTACATTAAATGACAGTTATTATTTTAGGGAAACTTCATAAGAGCTAAATAATCATCCCAACTACCTTTAAAATCTAGTACACAAGATCGTAGAATATCTTCAAGTGTTTGAATGGTATGTTATGCATCTCCATCTATTTGATGGTGAAAAGTTGTACTTAAATTCACTCATGTTCCCAAATTTCTTGAAAATGCTTCCAAAAAATTGCAATAAATTAGGCTCCCCTATCCATGATAATAGAGATTGGTACTCCATGTATCCAAACTATTTCTTTCATATATAGTTTCACATATTTTTTAACCTTTTAAGTGGTCTTAATCGGTAGGAAATATGTTGATTTGGTAAGTCTATCAAATATTACTCATATAGAATTGAGCTTTCAAGATGTACGAGGAAAAGTAATGAAAAAATCCATGTAGATTATTTTCCACTTTTAGATTGAATTATCAATAAATCGAATATAACCCTTGGGCATTTGATGCTCTACTTTAAACCTTTTTGACAATTTGGACAGTGGGCTACAAATTTTGCAGTATTCTTCTTCATGTCACCCTACCAATACATTTCTTTCAAATCACAATACATCTTAGTTGATCTTCGATTGATAGAATACCTTGAATGCTATGTCTCTATCATAATCCTCTTTATTAGCCCATCTACATTAGGTACACACAATCTATTTAGGCATCAAAGTACTCCCTATTGCGTAAGTTTAATCACCTTTATCATACCATGTTGAACATTCTCCTTAAGTTGTAATAGAACAAGATCTACATACTGCTTCTTTTTCATTTTATCTACTAATGAAGATTCCATTGCATTATGAATAATAACCCCCTCATCTATAGTTTTAAGAAGGAAAACCCCTAGATTAGATAGTTAGTGTATATCCTTAGCGATTCCTTGACTTTCCATTGACTTCCAATAAATGCTTTTCATTTTTTTCAAACTTAAAGCATCAGCTACCATATATACTATCCTTAGATAAGACAAGATATTAACATTATAATCTTTTAATAGCTCAAGCCATCCTTGTTGCCTCAATATATTACAAACTCTTATGGTCGGTATATATGTCACCATAAATCCCAAAAAAGTACTGGCACCATATCTTTAAAGTAAATAAAACTGTTGATCACGCGCGATCATGTGTGGGATAATTTTTTTCATCTGACTGCAATTTTTTTGAAGCATATTCTATTAATTTACCATGTTTCATCAATACAAATATTAAGATAATTCTTGAATCATCGCAATACACTATATATTCTTTTGTGCCTTCTAGAAGTACTAATACGGGTGTAGAAGTCAACCTATTATTCAGATCTTTGAAACTCCTTTCACGTGCATCATTCCATTAAAACTGGGATGAGTTATGTGTTATCTTTGTTAATGTTTCAGAAATTGAGGAATATCCTTCAACAAACCTTCTAAAATAATCTTCCAACCTAAGGAAACTACGAAGTTCCATAGGCATTATTGGTCTTGGCCAGTTTTTCACATCTTCTATCTTTTTAGTATCATCCTTTGTCAAATATAATATGACCCAAGAATGCCATAGATCTCAATCAAAACTCACATTTATAGATCTTTGCATATAACTTATGATCACAAAGAATCTGTAACATCTGTTGTAACTGGCTAGTATAATCTCCTTTTGATCTAGAATAAACAAAAATATCATCTATAAAACTATAACAAAAACATCTAAAAATGGATTGAAAACCTTATTCATCAGATCCGTAAAAGTTGTTGGTGTATTAGTTAGCCCAAAGGGCCCGACGAAAAACTCATAATGAATGTACCATATTTTAAAAGTTTTCTTGGGTATATATTTCTCTTTGACCCTCACTTGGTGGTAATTAAACCTCAATTGAATCTTTAAGAAACACTTAGCACCTTGTAACTGATGAAATAAGTCATCAATTCTTGGAAAGGGATATTTGTTCTTAATAGTTGCCTGATTTAGTTACCGGTAGTCAATACACATTCTCAAGGAGTCATATTTCTTACGCACAAATAAAACTAGTGCACCCCAAGGGACATACTACGACTTATGAATATTTTTTCTAGAAAATCTTTATCACACCCCAAACTTTTGGGATAAAATTTGAACCATCTTTCCTTCGTATATAGACCCAAACCCAATAATTTCTATTTAAATTTTTTTTATAATAATAATTCTTTAAGGTGGGAATATCTTTGGAGATAGACTGATGTCATAAAAATCTCGTAGCTTAAAGGTGAGTTGAGGACTCTCCTACCTATTGATTTTTAGTATATGATTTTTCTTGGGTCAACTTCCAATGAAAATTAATACTAGAATATAATAAGTTATGTGGTCCATTATATATTAAATATGATCATTTTAGTCTTCTTTTAAACGTAACTGACGGTTCATTAATCCGAGTTGGGAATAAAAAGTTATAGGCGTTTTAGTTAGGCACTGTCTAGGGTGCATGGGGAAAAGTTTTTGCTTCACAATTAGGGTCGTGGGGAACAACTGGGTCCATACGATTAGATCTCAGTAAGACTCTCTGTTCCCATACATTAAATTATATTTTTTCTTTATTAAATCAAGGGCAAAATGGTCCTTCTCCACCAATCTATTTTTAAAACCATAAAGTCATCCTAAACTAGTAGAAATAACCCAAATCCTCATTCTCTTCCTCCCATGAACATCAAGATGGGTTTCTCAATTCTAAAGCTTGTAGATTTCAAACTCAAGGTTTATTCAATTTTTCTCTATCAAAGAAATGTAGAACTATCTTAATGTTCATGGGCTTTAAAAGTATGATTTACAATACTCTAAATTATGTTTATATGTATATCATAAGGATTTTAAGTTTATTGATTGAACAACATAAATTATGAAACCCCTTTTTATGATGGATTATGTATTTACTATGGGGTTTTTAGATAAACTTGAAATTTGATATTTGTATTTACATTATCGGTTTTGAAGTGTTCAAACTTTGAACCCCTTTTTCTAAGATAAGGATTATGTAATTGACAATTGTTCTAGGTTCTCACATGAATATTAAAGATTTTTTTTTGAATTATCTTTGCTTAAATTAGGCAATGATTTTCGTATATTCCATTTAGAGAGCATTTAATGATTTTCAAACTGCTTTTGGTTTATCATGAAACATTAATGGATTATGAAAGAAATGACCACCTAAGATTTATGTCTTGAAAGGAAATTGTATTTTTTGAACTTGTATTTATTTTTTGAAAGCGAACTCATTTTTAATATCTGAATCATCTTGGTTGTCAATAATATGCTTTTGAATGAGAAGGGCTATGGATACAATATAATATGTTATGACTATTAAGTCACTATATGATTATATCTTGTTATGAATTTCCGTTAATAAAATAAGAGATGAACTTTTATAAGAATGAACAATGATTTTTAAGATACTAAATTTGGTCTAAGAGATAGCTAGGTCATTACCCAAAGAAAGCATTGAGTAAAAGTGCTCATTTTTGAAAATTGGATTTTGTTGACTCAAAATATATTATTGGCTCAATCCAGAGAAACGAATCGCCAATGTAAAATTTTCAAGTGGCATAATTATACTAGACTAGTATTTAGGACCCCATTCCTTTTGGAAAACTTGGATTTGGGGGTCTTGCTGAAAAGTTAATGACTGATTGCACGTGGGTACTAGGTTTGTAGGGTGTACCATCTAGCTCAAAATTAATGAAAAGAGTTGAGTCTATGATTTATGAGGTAAATTGAAGATTTTAAGTATGCCCATGTATTTTGATTCCTATTATGTTAAATTGTTTTCAAAATACTCTCGACTATTTTATATGAAATATATGTTGTTTTTGATTGTTTTGCATACCAATATATTCCAAGTATTGACCGTCCTTGTGGCATTTGTATTATGTCATAATGTATCTTCTAAGTCACGTTCACAAAGTGTATCACATCAGTATAACATTTGGATGCGACAAATTTGGTAAGTCATCCATCTTTTGGAAAGAATTTATTCATATGTTGACTTGTTTCAGTTTATGGCCAAGCTGGGGGCCTTTTCCCGACCTAGACAGTTAGTATTCGGTAAAGGCTTTGTAGGTGAGATTTTATTATCTCATTATCAAACCTTTATTGACATAAATTGATTATAAGTTATCCTTGAATTTTATTATAGCTTCCACACTTCTGTTTCATATTAATTATTCTTATGATAGTATTCTAAGGGGTCTATCGGGCTTTCGTGGTTCGGGATTCCCACTGTGGATAGATCCTCCTCTATAGTCATGACAAGCTTGGTATCAGAGCACGTTCCATGGTACCAAGGTTTCTATGAAGCTTTGTCTACTAGATTCTTACTTATGGGTGTGTTGTGCACCACACTTATAATCAGGAGGCTATCAAACATTTAGGAGATGTTCCCCATTCTTTCATACTCTAGTTTGTGCTGTAGTATTGTCCATTTTATAGTTAACCTATTTCCTTCATTACTCTAATTTTACTAGCTATGTTTCATTATTGAGATAATACAAGTACAAAAGCTTGGAGTCTAAATGTCACAACCTGAGGTTACCCCTTGTCATGACACCGGTGCTTACGGACACAATTGACCACAAGCTAACCCATGAACTAGTATCTACTGTGAGCACTGAGTAAACTAATAAATAAAGATATGCAGAAATAGGTAATAATTCCATAAGGTTTTAAATACTGAAGATATAACTGAGTTCACAAGATTGAAACATCTACAAAAAATACTAAAATCCAACTGATAAGTCTGATAAACTAACTGACTGTCTAATGTCTGAAAAGCCTCTAACTGACTGACTGTGGAGTTGATCGGAGAAACCCCCAACTAACTACCACTAAATGGAGATACTGAATTACTAAGATAAACTGAAATGAAACAATCATATTCTCAATAGATGAGGACTCACCACGACTGTTGCTCCTGATAAGATGAACTGTCAATGCGTGGTTAGGAAACTGTGCATCCAAATCTATGAGATGGGGTTATGCTGCAATGCAAGGGTTAACTATGCATTAAGTAATGAGTAGCTGAATAGCATGAGATAACTAAGTATATATGAATGAAATATCTGAGAAAAATGCATAAGATCTGTAAAATCTAAGAATGCATGACCAAACATATATTATTTCTGAGATAATCTATATGCTAAATTACTGGAATCTGATAACTGAATAACTGGTTATCTATAAGCTTTGGTCAAGCAAACCTGAAGTGAATTCTGTACTGAATACTGAACTGAGATTGTGGGAGGTATCATCTAACCAAACTGTGCCACAGGTACTAACACTGGGTGTGTTGATCCACTAAATTATTGTCCTGAAGGACTAGGGAGTCAGTACTAAACTGGAGGGTGACCCCTATAAGAATGTCTGTCTTAAACTGGCGGGTGATATCTCAGAGAATGTCAGTCCTAAACTGGACAATGACATCTCATAATCCTACGCTGGCTACGTAGTTTTGGAACTTAGGGACTGCTTCTACGAACCCAGTCCTAGATGACGGGTGATGCCCAATTCCTAGGTTTGCTCGGTGCTAAATCCTACTCCCAACTGAATTGAAACTGATTAATGGACTGAACTAAGCTTAACTGAACAAACAACTAATCATTAATAACTAACAAAATAATATTTCTCATGGTATATCTAAATTCATTCTGAAGATACTAAAGTTATGTAAAAATCTAAGTATCGGGTGTTCATAACCCACCAACATTGGATGGAAATAGTAATACACACATATATAAGCTTTGAAACCATAGTAGGGGATAATAGTTCACAATCCAACACTTAGGCATTTTATCAAACACATGAGAGTCATGAACTTAAACATGGGAATAAGTAAATCATGTGATAATAACATAATAACAATACTCAAAACATGTGTTAGGGATTTAACATGAAAATTTCATCATTTCAATGTGTAAAGGCTCATTCCATCAAAACACTTGTAAATACAATACATAAATCGAAATTCATAAAAGTTTCATGGAGATAATTCATCATTTAAAACATAAAAATTGATTTTTGGACTCCATGGGTGAAAAGGGCCCATGGATGAACATCATACATACCTTAAACATTAAATCTTGAAAGAGAAACACAAATCTTTAAGCTTCCTTGAAGGTTCTTGGATTTGGGAACATGATTTATTGGTTTTCTTGAAGAAGAGGTAATTTAATTTGATGAACTTGGGTGATGATTAGGGTTTCTTTGAGAGGGGAATTGGGGAATTGGAGAAAATGGGCATATAATGCCCTAACCGACACTTTAACTCATATTTTTACGAATTGGATTGAGGGGAAAAGACTCAATTTCTACTTAGAGAATTAAATTAGCAACTCAAATATAGATTAAAGGGCCACTGCAACACGTTAAGGCTTCCATCGCTATAGCCACCACGATGCACCACTATTATAGTGAGCTGCTGGAATCAAAATGTAAACATGACTCAATCCTCATACAAAAAATCCAAAACTTCCCTGAGACATGCTCATTACACCCCAGAACATGAATAAACTCAAAAACCATCATCTCGGGGTCTGGAAGACCAACTTACAAATCTTCAAAGTTAAGAGGCCAAAAATAAGACTAAGTCCCCAGAACTCAGAGAAATTTTTAGGCTTTAAGCCTCTTATGCATAAAACTAGGAGCTGAACTACGCTAAGTATAATATCGTGCATTGCAATATCTCCCCCATGGGACCATTCATCATCAAATGAGACTAATTTAGCTAAGAGGTCTAAATAAACTAAGATTAAATACTGAACATGCATAATTGAAAGCATGATTACATGATTTAGTCTGAAACATGATACATGAACTAAAAAAATTCGTTGCACACATGTAATGACATGAGAATGGTTATAAGACTGAGATAGACACGAGAGAGTCATCTTAGGAGTAACTGTTTCCTCAGGCTGGATCTAGTTTCGTGAAGAAAGGTTGAGAGGTTTAAGACATGAAAACTCAAGGTATTATAACATCGCCTCCTTGGGATTATTCTTCCCCTGGAATAATACTAACTTGGATGAAATACTAAGGAAAGACTGAGATAATGTACGAGACATTTATGAACTGAATCATGATTGAATATCTGAATCTGAATCATGATGCATGAACTGAACTGGATTCATAATTTATATGTATGCGAACAAACTATCTCTTGGAATGGAAATATTCATGAAACTTCAGATAGTAAGACTAGATCAGAATATGTAAAAACCATATGAACTTGTATATCTCACTGCTAAACTGAATTAATAGTTATATAGACCAAAATATACTAAAAGCTTATACTCAACTGAACTATTTCTTCAACACACTTACTAAGAAGTTATAATAATAGTAGGGAGCAAAGAACTTGGGCATGATCTGAATAAGATATATGAGTAATGACTCTTAATATGGCTATAATTCTGTAACATGGATTATAGGCCAATGAAATGTAAACTAGAATAGAATTGTTATGCCTTAGACAATGCATCTACTACTCTTAATCTTTGACATATTCCTCATATACTCCTTTAACTATATATTCTGCTTCGATACTGCAGTTTACTTGAGGCCACTGAGAACGTTCACATAGGCATTGATAAGTCTATCCACTGAAGTCTGAGTTGAACAAAATTCTCTCACAATATTCAATCCTACTCAAATCTACAAAGGCACCCATAACACTATAATACTAGTCAGAATCAAGAATTCAATACACCCTGCATTTTCACAACTTCTTATCTCATGAATACTTATTATTACGACTTCAACAACTACATTAAACCTCTTGCTAGACATACACTAACATCCAATACATTTATCAAAATACATAAAAATATGACATTCAAGCCTATCATCATAACCATACATGAACTTCTAGGCAAATAACCCATCAAAGCATTTTTTTCATAGTCTCTAGTACTTCTATCATTAACAACTTCCATGCGCTATTCTTAATAAAATATTAAAAAAAATTCAACTAACCATGACATATATCAAAAACTTGGCCTCGATATTACTCCATACTTATAAAATTAAATCAAAAAATCATACAACAATCATTTCCCAAGATAAAACATTTACTCTCTCTCGTCTAAATAATTGTTCATCACCACTACTATTTCTTAAAGAAATATCACTGAAAGGTTAGAGCATGAGGATCTGAAGCATGAAAGAATACTATGCATAGATTAGAGGCTTATCTAAGGCATGAGAAATAGAGTATACACGACATTGATAAAAATTGAGGATATACATGAAAATATCTGAATTTCGTTGATCATTAAGAGTGTAGCATGCGTACTGGAATAGAACATACTGTAAAGCATGAGTACATCAGTCATGAGTTGCATGACCTATGTTTGAAGTTCATTAATTTCCTGGAATATAATTCATATAGTTGAGCAAATTGGACCTCTTTATAATAGGAACTGGAAGCGTACATAGTTCTATTGAATGTGCATGAATATGAGTTATGATCACGGAGCTGATATGTAAGGCATGAGTATATATTATGAGGATAGAAGTACAAAATTTACACTGAGATAAGATTGGTTTGGGTATCTTCCTCCCTTATTGATGTTCTACAACAACCAATCTTCCTCCCTTATTGATGTTCTACAACATACTAGCATCATTACTAGAATATGAGAGAATAACTTAGTTCCCCCCTTATCTATAAGCTATCACTCTAAGTCTCTGGGACCCTTTTGATAAACTCTAAACTATGCTGCAACCACTTACTCTAAGGTTCTAAATATGATAATACTCACCAGTAACAATTTTACCCAGAAAGACAACACTTGAAAGTTCAAACCTCATTGCTAATACTTCCTTCTGAGATACAACTCTTACCTTTCTATAGCCTCAATAGTCATCACATAATAACTTAAGCACTAACTAACTTAGAATCTTCTTGAGTATCAGCATACACTGAGTTCACACTATCACGAATTTCAACACTACTTTCTATTAGCCCAATCTTCAAAGATTCAAACTTAGATTCTAACACTTAATATGGATATACCCAAGCTTTTAATAAACTACACTAACTTCCTTCATCACCTACTAATATCACATCTCTAAATCACGCCCACATCATCATACTTAATTTCAAATCAATAAACATAAATTCTAGAATACAATATTTTAAGCCTTCTAGTTCACCTACATACAACTAACCCCATGGATATAAAATCTACTAAATTCAAATAACAATATCCCCACTTTACACTACTAAACTTCTGGGTTCATGCTTCTAACTCTAGATCATATACTATCATATGATTTTGAGAAGGGATATGAAAACATATATGACCCCTAAGCACTGAGGAACTACCCCTCTATTCAATGACTTGTTCATTAGGAAACTGAAATCGAACGACTCTATTCCTGCAATCAACTAAAATGATTTTCTGTGATATTATAACCAGACAGCTTCTTATACCCATCTGGCTATGATAGATTTACCCACTGGGGTAGACACAAAGAAAAGCTCTGCTAATGTTTTGGCAATGACACCAAAATTAACATCTATATAGAGGGTTACAAAAGAAAGTGAGACTCTGTGGTATAATAAAACATACACACGAAGATGAAAGAAATACAATGTACCCGTAACCTCATCAGGAGAACTTTCCTGATCATGATGGGAATAGAGTGCATATAATCTATTCTGGTGCTGACCACTAGTGGCATTGGAAGTAACACTCTATTGAGTCGCACGACCTGGCGGAATTGGGGGACGATTGTGCTAACTCTTCTGACCAACTTGTGGTCATTCTCTAACTCTATGGCCTGGCTTGCCACATCCAAATTTCTCCTAGTTTTTGGACTGCTTACGACTCGTTCATTAAAGTCGTAAAGAATCTCACAAGTCATATGTGGTAGTCATGTCAAAGAAGGTGTGTTTGAGTTGACATTTAGTTATAGGTATGATTTGACCACTGAGAATCATATATAGGGGTACGATTTGTATGAAACCAAGTCATAAGGACAATAGTGTAGACTTCTTAATGTTCTGTCCAAGATACAAGTCATGGATATGAGTCGTACCCTAAGGTACGAGTCGTAAGAAGTAATTTGTACCCTGACAAGTAAACAATCCAAGAATAAAGCCTTATGTTTTTGATATCTTTATAAGTTACTTGGAAATATATTAAATCCTCTAATAGCTCCTAGATTATGAGAAAGTAAAAACCTACCTTAGTGATTGAATTCTCAGGGTGTACATAACTATAGTACTCTTCAAACAATCATAACTTTTGTTTTAATATAATATTTTTTATCTCAAGACCCACAAACTGATAGTTAATTGAATTATCTTTCCAATGATATCAATTTTTCCTTAATCCAACATCGGAGTGAAAAGTTGTGTCCGAAATAGTAAAACACTGTGAAACTGTATCACACATTGTCCAGCATTTGGGTTTCCATGTCTAAATCGTACCAACACCATACGAGTCATATCGTATACCCATAAGGACTTCCGAGACTTGTTTTTAAAGTTTATTTTAAGTTATTTTTAGTCCTTTCTCTTCTTATCTCCCAGTTCACGACTTATAACCCTCAAGGGGCATTACTTTTCCCCTATTTTCATCAGTTTAACATCTCAAAATCCTCTCATACACTACCAATAAAAATATTAGGGTTTTGTCTCATTATCATCTCCCAAGAACAAGATTCAAGCCCTTCCTTCATAAAACTAAGAAATTGTGCTTCCCAATCCAAGAACGTTCAAGAAAAGCTATTTCTCCTTCAAGATTAAAGTTTAAAGGTATGTTTGGTGTTCATCCATGGGCCCTTTTCACCCATGGATTCCAAAAACCTATTTTTATGTTTTAATTCCTGAATTTAAATGTTTAAAATGAGTTGTCTTCATTAAGATTTTATGATTTTTGATTATACATGATGTTTGCAAGTGATTTTTGTTGAAAGTAGACATTACACATTTGAATGAAGAAAATTCCATGTTAAGTCTCCAATTTATGGTTTTAGTGTTATATTTATGTTATTCTCACATGTTTCAATCATTCCCATTCTTAAGTTCATGAATATCAAGTGTTTGATGAAATACCTAAGAGATAAATTTTTAACTATGATTCCCCATTATGTTCTTCAAAGATTTCATGTGTCCACACTGATACTTTTATTCAGTGTTGGCGGTTTTAAATATCCAAAACTTAGTTGTTTACTTCGTATTATTAACTTTCATTATGGTTTTAGATATATATATATGTATATATATATAAGCATTATTCATTAAATAATTTATCATAATCAGTTAAACATAGATCAGTTCAGTAATCTGAGTAATTATAGTTGGGAGTAGGATTTAGCACCGAGTGAACCCAGGGATGAGGGATTACCTTTCAGTAATGGGGTTACTCTTAGTTGCAATCCCTGCGTCCCAGAACTATGTAGCCAGTATAGGTTTGATATGTTAATTTCCCAGTTAAGAGTTGACACATATCTCACCAGTTTACCTGCCAGTAGAGGGTGACTCCTTAGTTCTTCAATACTATACTTTAGGGAATCCATACGGCCAGTGTTAGTACCCATGGAATGGTACTGACACCCTTCAAACTGTGGTTATAAGTTGGACCTCAATTAACTCAGATTGGGGCATGTCGATTTGATGATACCTCCCACAGTCTCAGTTCAGTCATAACCACAGAATTCAGTTTTCAAGTTTGTTTGACCATAGAATATAGTTATCAATTTTTCAGTTATCAATATTTTAGTATTTCAGTTTACCAATCATTTCAAAATTATATTATATCCTTTATTATGCATTCATAGATTTCATTGTTTTCATGTATTTATATTCAGCTACCTCATGTTATTCATTCATTCTACTATTATTCATGCCCTTGAACCTATGGAGTCTAACCTCATCACTCATAGTAGTATACTCAATGTACTGATCGTATACTCTTTTCTTGAGATATTATATTTAATATCACAGGTTTGGACACTCAGTATCCTGACCATGTGTTAGACAATTCAAACTATCAGCAACAGTAATAGTGGTGAGTCTTCTTCAATCAAGGACATGGTAGCTATTTCAGTTTACTTTAGTACTTTCTTTCAGTTTGTCAATTGGAGTTAGTTGAGGCCTGTCCCATCAATTCTTTTCAATCAGTGATAGAGACTTTTAGAGATTTTAGCCAGTCAGTTGATTTGTTAATCTTTTCAGTTAGATTTTTAGTATGTCCATTTATATTTAAGACTTTAGAACTTTGTTGTAATAATTTTAGTACTTTAAACCTTTGTCATTAATCAATTATTTCCACACATATGTATCATATCTTATTACCATATTATTCAGTGCTTACAACAGATATAAGTTTATAGGTTAGCTTGTGGTTTTTTGGTACGGTAAGCCCCATTATAGCGACTAGAGAGTAGCCTCAGGTCATGATAAAACTTGGTATCCGATCCTAAGGTTTTACAGTGTCATAGGGAGTCTAAAAGCCGCGTTGAGTAAAGTCTTGTGCATGGGTGTAAAGCGCTCCATGGTTATGGTGAAGAGGCTACAAGACATTTTAGGAAAGGTTTCTCTTCTTTCAGTGTTCATGTCATGCAAAAGAGAATGATCTCTATTTAATCTCTCTTTTGAATTCATTCTTCCTTTTGTTTACATAAAATGCCTCTTATAAATAAGAAATGGTAAGCAACTTGCACCTTCGCCTATTCAGGAATATCCCCTGAATGACTATGTTTTTCATGCTGAGTTTAGAGTTGCCTTCACTACCTTAAATCACTCAGTAAAAGTTTAGAATAACCAATAGGCTACTATCCCAGCTAATCCAATGGCTTATACTGCCGTAGCTATAATCTAGAACTTCACTCGAATGAATCCTTCTTTATTTTTAGGATCCAAGTCTGGGGAGGATCGGCAGGAATTCCTTAATATGGTTCAAAAGGTGACTAATATTATGGGTGTCACGTCTAGTTAGTGTGCTGAATTTGATGCCTACCAGTTGCAGGATGTAGCTCACACCTGGTATAAGCAGTGGAAAGGGAATTGAGGTACCGATACAGATCCTGTAGAGTGGGAAGAGTTAACCACAACTTTTTAGGTAGATTCTTCCCTTTATAGTTGAGGGAAGCTAAGGTGAAGGAGTTTATAAATTTAAAATAGTGTAACATGAGTGTTAGGGAGTATTCACTTAAGTTTACTCAGCTGGTGGGGTATGCTCCTTCGATGGTGGATGATAATAGGTCTTGGATGTGTATGTTTGTCTCTAGTGTAGCTAATTGTGTGGTTAAGGAGTGTAGGAACGTAATGTTGATTAAGGAGATGTACTTGTCTAGGATTATGGTCTATGCTCTGCAGATTAACAAGGATAAGGTTAAAGAGAAAAAAAGAGAGATTAATAGGATTAGGACAGAAAGCTTTAACTTTTCTCAGTCGAGGTCGGAGGGTAGTAACCATCCTTTATTCCTTCAGATATATTGATCCCCAGCTCTATCTTTAGCTAGTGTTCCAGTACCAAAGTTCAGAAATGGTAATCAAGATAGGGCACCAAGATCTAAGTCCCAGGGCAGCGTAAATAGTAGTCATACTAATTCTTTTTTCTATAAATCTAGTAGAAATCATCAGGGTGTATGTAGAGTCGACAGTGATGTATGCTTTGGGTATGGCAAGCCAGGCCACAGAGTCAGATATTGCCCAAAGAGTGGTTATCAGGGTGATTCCAATCGTCCCTCAATTCCAACCTGTCGCTCGGCCCAGCAGATTGCCGCTTCCAGTGCAACCAGTGGTCACTACTTGAATAGACTATATGCACTCTATTCCTAACAGGATCAGGAAAGTTTTCCTAATATAGTTACGGGTAAATTATAGGTCTTTCATTTACATATTTATGCTTTGTTAGACCCCGGAGCTTTACTTTATTTAGTAACCTCTTACATAGTTGTTAATTTTGATGTCAGTCTCGAAACATTAGTAGAGCTTTTCACAGTGTCTACCCCTATTTGTAAATCTATTCTATCCAAGCGGGTGAACAGAAAATTCTCGGTTATAGTATCTCAGAAAGTCACTTTAGTAGACCTTGTGGAGTTACATATGATTGATTTTGATGTCATACTCGGCATGGATTGGCTCCATTCATGCTATACATTAGTTTATTTTAGTAACAGAGTTGTTTATTTTCTAGGTCCGAATGAACTATTCCTTGATTGGAGGGGTAGTACTTCAGTGTTTAGAGATCAGACTATTTCTTACCTTAGAGTGAGAAAAATGATATCCTAGGGATGTGTTTACCATATTGTTTGATTCAAAGACTCCCAGTCTTGAGTCCACATAAGTAATAAGAGAATTTCTAGATACCTAACCTATCTCTATTCCACCCTATAGAATGGATCCAACTGAGCTTAGGGAGTTGAAAGAATAGTTAAAAAACCTCTTATATAAGTGATTTATCAACCCAGTGTTTCCCTATGGGGAACTCCAGTCCTTTCCATGAAAAAGAAAGATGGTTATCTTAGAATGTGTATTGATTACCTCCAGTTGAACAAAGTCACTGTCAACAATAAGTAACCATTTCCCAAAATTGATGACTTGTTCGACCAACTTTAGAGTGCCAATTATTTCTCTAAGATAGGCCTCAGAGTTAGAGAATGTGATATTTTGAAAATATCTTTGAGAACTTGAAATGGTCACTTTGAATTTCTAGTTATATCTTTTGGACTAACGAATGCCCTAACAGCCTTTATGGACTTGATGAACAGATTTTTCAAGCAGTACTTGGACATGTTCATCATAGTCATCATTGATGATATTCTTTTCTATTCCTGTAACGAAAATGATCATGCAGACCACCTAAAAATTGTATTGTAGACTCATAGAGCCCATCAGCTGTTCGCCAAATTCAGTAAGTGTGAATTTTTACTAATATCAGCATCTTTCCTTGGCCATATTATTTTCCGTGACGATATTAGATTTATCCCTAAAAAGATAGAAGTAGTGAGAAATTGTCCTAGACCCATATTTCAATCAGATATAAAGAGTTTCTTAGGTTTGTCTGGCTATTATTGATGATTTGTTAAAGGGTTTTTATCTATTGCAACCCCTATGTCATGATTGACTCATAAGAAAGTTAAGTTTCATTGGTCAGATTCTAGTGAGAAGACTTTTCAGGAGTTAAAGACTCGACTTACCTTAGCCCCAGTCTTAACCTTTCCATATGGTTCAAATGGGTTTGTTGTTTACAGTGATACTTCCTGAGTCGGTATAGGTAGTGTTGCTCATGTAGAGGATGATAGGTTCGGTTAATCAGGGATAGTCTTAAGAAAAACCAAAGCTGTCAGAGATCTTATAGAAATGTGAAGAGAAGAGATCTTGAGTTTGAAGTTAGAGATTCGGTATATTTGAGAATCTCTCCTGTGAAGGGAGTGAAGATCTTTGGCATGAAGGGGAAGCTCAGTCCCTAATATATTGGCCTTTACAAAATTTTATGTCATTTTGGGAAGGTATCTTATGAGCTTGAGTTTCTTCAAGATTTGGCATCACTGCATCTAATGTTGCATGTGTATTTAGTAAAGAAGTGTATTGGGGACCTAGTTATAGTAGTTCTCTTAGAATGTACATATGTTCAAGACAACCTTTATTACGAACAAATCCTAATTGAAATCCTTGATTATCAGATACGCAAACTAAGGAACAAAGAAGTTCCCATGGTCAAAGTTCTTTGGTGGAATCTGTTCATTGAGGGAGCCACTTGGGAAGCAGAAGGAGATATGCGTACCAAATACCCTCATCTTTTCTCCGCAAACTTAGACTCAGTTTAAGATAATATTTTTCCTTAGATTATCTATTTTCCACTCGTAGTTCAATCTATATAATCATCTTTATGTCATTTCATGCATTCATGAAGTCAGTTCAGTCATGTATCACGTTTAAGAATCAGCCATATAATCATGTTTTCAGTTATGCATGTCCAGTCTGTAATCTAAGTTCCACAGTATTCTCAGCTTGATCAATCTCATTCGATTATAAATGTTCCCAAGGGGGAGATATTGTAATACCCCATTTTTCTCTTAGTTTCGGACCTCTTATGACTCATTTTTTAATGTCGTAAAGACTCTCATGAGTCGTATATGGTAGTCATATCCAAGATAGTGTGTTTTAGTTGACATTCTATTCATGGTATGAATTGACCCCTGAGAATCGTATAGAGGGGTACGATTCTTATGAACCCAAGTCGTAAGGACATCTGTGTAGACTCCTTAAGGTTCTACCCAAGATACGAGTCATAGATACTAGCCGTATGCTATGGTACCAGTAGTAAGATATGACCTGTACCCAAAGCAGTAGACAATCAATGAATTACGCCTTATTTTTTATAGCTTTATTAGTTATTTTAATATATATTAAGTCCTAAAATAGATCCTAGCTTATGAACAAGTCAAAACCTCCCTTAGGGATTGAATTCTCGGGATGTACATAAATATAGGCATCTTCAAATGATATAAAAAAAATTTTACTAATAAATTTTAATCATAAGACCCAACAACAAATAGGTAATTGAATTATCTTCCCAACGATACCAATTTTAACATTATCCCACATCGGAGTAAAAAGTTATGGACGAAATACTGAAGCACCTTCAAACTGTATCACACATTACCCAGCATATGGGTTGCCAATTCTAACTCGTACCCATAGCATATGAGTTGTATGGTAGAACTATAAGGACTACTGAGACTTGTCTGTAAAGTTTATTTTTAGATATTTTTAGCCTTTTATCCCCTTATAACTCATAGCCCACGACTTATAACCTTCAAGGGTCGTTACTTTCCCCCTGTTTTCATATATTAAACATCTCAAAATCCTCTAATAAATTTGATAAAGATCAAATTACACTCTTGAATGGGTGTAAGTGATCGTTGTCAATATAAATCCCAACTAGGTTGGAGTCGAATCCCACAGGGTTACGGTGTGAACGTCAATTTGTTTACGAAATACTTTACTGGTAGTTTATTATTTCCGAAAGATGGGGGTTTAAAGTTCAAATGAATCAATCTTCACTTTATGAATTATAGTGTTGTTATCAATATAAATGGGAAACCAGAGTTATGATCACCAAAGGTTTTGGGTATTGACAGATACTAGATAATGCTAGAGACCCTTGAGATGAGTAGAACAACAGAATATCCCTGACTATGATACTATATGACTTATCTCTCGACCTCACAAGACAATTTATTATCTAATTATCTCGAACTTAGATAATTTATCTATATCCAAAAGGATGTTATCTCAGGTAGATTAATCCAGTTACGACATTAATCATTAAACAGAAGGTTGGTAGCTTCCGAGTCCTTGTTGATAATTCTCGTCCTCTAGTCTATTTCTCCGTTAGAAGCCTAAGGCATAATCTAATGTTTGCAACCACTAGATTTCTGTTAAAACCATAGAATTTCAAGATGTTCTACTACTCCTTGAATCTGTTAAACACCTAGCATCATATCAAACCCTAATCCTTGGATCCCATAAGCCCGACTAATGGAATTAGCCGCTCATGATTTGATGAAAGAAATCACAAGTTGAATTCATGATGATAATAATCAACTTATGTATAGATGGAAAACAACAGGCAATTTTATCAATTAAATCCCAAGTTAGAAACCCAAGAATAGTTGATAAGAAAGAAAACTAAGAATAATTGGCGAAAGAGAACAATATACCTGTTTCTCTCTCCAAAGTTCTTGTTCTGAATAATGAAAACTTGATAATTTAAAAACCCTCAAAATTTCTATTTATACTAAAGCCTAATTAAGGTAATAAAATAACAAAATCCAAGCTAGGATCAGATTTAGGTGACGGCATGTTGGTGTTGATCGTGAGGCTTCTCACGGCGTCCAAATATGTCATCAGAAGTTGTTCCTTCTTAACCTGTTCTGCCTCACTCTGATGATGTCCTCCGACAGTTTACTAGAGGAGTGACGGCGTGTAGCAAATGTCGTCAGACCTTCAACTTATTTCACCATGTTCTTTCCCACTTGACGGCATCTTCTGATGGTTTACCACACTTGTGACGACATATTGAGAATGTCGTCACCTTCATCTAGCAACTCTTCTTCACTATTCTTCCCGATGCCTTTTTTTGGTAGCTTACCATATCTCTGACGGCTTGCAAGAAATGCTGTCAGACTCATATCATCTCACTTGTACCAGATTTTACTTATTTTGTTCATCTTTCCTCTATTTTCCTTACATCCTTGCTACAACTTCAATATCACAAGAAAACGATCAAAAACAACCAAAAGTTTCTTAAGACTTTGCAATTATTTAGAGTTAAAAGCCTCAAATGTGTTAGCATCTGTTCACACATCAACACCCTCAACTTAAAACAATTGCTTGTACTTAAGCAACCAAAACACAACTAAGAGAATACAAAATACAATTAGCAGCCAGTCACTCGACTTTGGTAAAAAACACATGCATCCTCTCCAAGGTTAATCAACTTAAAAATCTGTTGTGCCAAATTTTTGAAAATAACCATGCAACTCATAGGAATCAAGGTATGGGATCCATTCGACAAAAACACTCCTACATGCATCTACATCATATTCACCAAAACAAGTCAACAACTGGTAGTATACCTATTGTGCCCTCCCAGCAGAGAAATTGCCCTTGTCTCTCATTATCAGCAGTCAAGGTATAATCATGGGGATAATCACAAAGGCTCTCGCACTAAGAATGAAGTTCAACCAGTGTATGCCTAATACCATATGCTTTCCCTTATCATCATTATCGAGGTGTCTAGATAGGTAAGCTAGGATCACTATAAGACTTTCTCAGGCTTGTAACGTAGGCTAGGGGTTGGTATGGTATTCTACAGCATTTAGCGTGACTAACCTCCTTGGTACTACCTTATCTGGTGGGGTCTACTTATTAACCTCGTTTTCTTTTTTTCTATTCTCTTGATCGCAAAACAGGCTGTGGTCTTTCTTTTTATTCAAACAATTTTCATTTTATTGCTCTTTTTCAACAACACCCAACTATCAATTTCTTTTTCAGAACTTTTTCTTTCTTTTCATTTTATTTTACCATTCTTCATACCCAGTTTATCTCATGCACCCCTATAATATCCACCATCAACTGAGGCTATTTGCCTAATTCAAGATGCATAGTGTCCAAGGAGGACCATGGCGAAAATAGGTTCATTATGATTTAAAAAGGGAAGGTGATGGGTTTCATAGAAATAAAATAGTCAATTTAGGCGCAAACGGGGACCAAGGGGTATAATGTATTACAGGGAAGGTCATTTAGGCTAAAAGTGACTGAAATTCAAAAATAGCCTATGATCCTTTCCTAACTCCTATCCTTCAACTACGGTAGGATGAACCGGGCAAGTTCTATATTAGGCAATACAAAGGGAACGCAGTAAAACCTCACACACACTTGGCACATAAGCATATTACCAGCTACTACTCATCCAGTTCATGTAAATGTTTGGCAGTGATTGTCAAGTTACTAGAACTAATGCCACAACAAGATTCATACATTGTCACAATTTAATGTAGTTCACACAGTCATGCAATCAAACCAATGGAGAGGTGCTAAAAAATTCATCAAACATGCAACTACTTCAAGTATAAATACTTCTCCTAGTTACTAACACAGTTGGTACAACAACTATACACCCCCACATCCTCAACTTAATATTAAAACAAAGTGAAACTAAGGGTTAGGTTATACCTGGAGTGGGTTATTCTGAGGACTCATAGGTTACCTCTCATGCAACGCTTGATTTAACGTCGCGGCACGACACAAGTGGCTTGATTACCTCAGACTTCATCAAGATAAATAATGGTGAGACTTTTCATTGATTCTTCTAGTCCAATGTAAATCTTTACCCATTGCCCATTTACCTTGAAGGTACTTCCAACTTTGTTTTCAAGCTCCACTACTCCAGAGGAGTGCACTTGTCTTACCTTAAAAAGGCCTGGACACTTAGATTTCAGCTTTCCTGGAAGCAATTTAAGTCTGGAATTAAACAGAAGTACCAAGTCCCCCTTTTGAACTCTCGTTTCTCTATCTTCCAGTCATGGTACTTTTTCATTTTTTTCTTTACACAAATATGCTCGCTAGTATACTCTAAGACAAAATTCATCCATTTCATTCAGTTGCCCTAATCTCATTTCTACCGCCTCGTTCCAGTTTAGATTCAACTTATTAAGTATCTATAAGGCCTTGTGCTCCAGCGCTATTGTCAAATGGCACACTTTTTCATAGACCAGTTGAAATGGTGACATTCCAATAGGTGTCTTGAAAGTAGTTCGGTATGCCCAAAAGGCATCATCAAGTTTTCGTGACCAGTCTTTTCGGCTAGCATTCACTGTCTTGTATAAGATGGCCTTCACTTCCGATTCGATACCTCCACTTTCCCACTGGTTTGTGGGTGATATAGAGTAGCCACTCTGTGGTGTTTTACACCATACTTCGCCAGAGCTGCTCGAAATAGTTTGTTGCAAAAGTGACATCCTCCATCGCTTATGATAGTACGTGGTACTTCAAAGCAATAAAAGAAGTTCTTCTTAAGAAATGCAATAACTCTCTTTACCTCATTGTCAGCCAATGCAACAGCTTTAACCCACTTGGACACATAATCAATAGCAACCAAAATGTACTTATCCTTTAAGAACTTACAAATGGACCTATAAAGTCAATACCCCATACATCAAATAACTCTACTTCAAGCATCTTGGTCAAGGGCATTTCGTGTCGTTTAGATATCGATCCCTGTCTTTAACACTAATCACATTCCTGCACAAACTTATGGGCATCTTTAAATAATGTTGGAAAATAATAGCCACTCTGCAACACCTTCCTGGCTGTTTGATCACCTGCATGGTGACCCCAAACTGGGGAAGCATGACATGCCTCCAGTATACATCATATATATACTTTAGGCACGCATCTCCATATGATATTGTCTGCACATCGCCTGCAAAGATAAGGCTCATCCGAGAAATAATGTATTACATCATGCAAAAAGTTCTTCCTTTGGTGGAATGAAAAGTGTTCTGGGAGGAGCTCACTCACAACGTAATTTGCATAATCAGCGTACCAAGGCAATGTTTCCACAACAGTTGCCAGGATCTCCTCATCTTGAAACACATTATTTATCTTTGTTTCATCACTAACTTCCTGTCCACCTTCCATTCTAGATAAATGATCTAAAACCTAGTTTTCACAACCTTTTCTATCTTTGACTTCGAAATCAAAATCTTGCAGTAGCAACACCCATCTAATAAGCCTTGGTTTAGCATCCTTCTTTTCCATTAAGTTTCGCAAGGCAGCATGGTCTGTATGGACTACCACTTTAGTTCCAAGCAGATAGGACCTGAATTTCTCGAAAGCATACACCACGGCTAACAATTCCTGTTCGGTTACTGTGAAATTCTTTTGTGCTCCATTCAGTGCTTTGTTGGCATAATATATTGGGTAAAACAATTTATCCCTCTTTTGTCCCAATACAGATGCTAGCGCAACACCACTTGCATCACACATTATTTCAAACGGTTTGGCCCAGTCAGGTGCAATAACAATGGGGGCCTTCACCAGCTTCTTTTTAAGGCATTAAAATGCCTTCAATCACTTATCATCAAAGAGAAATTTAAATTCCTTCTCCAACAACTTTCAAAGTGGACTTGCAACTTTTGAGAAGTCTTTTATGAATCTCTGATAGAATCCTGCATGACCAAGAAAACTACACACTCCCTTTACTGAATGGGGGCAGTAATTTCTCGATAACTTCAGCCTTTGCTCGATCAACTTCAATCCCTTTTTCAAAAATTTTGTGGCCCAGCACAATACCCTCATTTTCCAAAAAATGGCATTTTTCCCAGTTAAGCACTAGATTAAATTCAACACATCTTTGTAAGGCCATATGAAGATTCTCCAGACACATTTTGAATGAATCACTTACCACTGAGAAATAATCCATGAATACCTCTATGGTGTCTTCTACCATGTCAGAGAATATTGGCATTATGCACCATTGAAAAGTGGTGGGTGCATTGCATAGCCCAAATGACATCCTTTTAAATGCAAATGTGCCATATGGGCATGTGAATGTCGTCTTCTCTTGATCTTTCAGAGAAATGCAGATTTGGTTATACATAAAATAACCATGCAGGAAGCAATACCACCTCTTTCTAGCCAATCGATCAAGCATCTGGTCCATAAAAGGCATTGGAAAATGGTCCTTCATCTTCCAAGAGTTCAGCTTATGGTAGTCTATGCAGAATCTCCACCCGGTCACTGGCCTGAGTAGAATCAGCTCATTCTTCTCGTTATACCACCTTTCTTGGGAACACATTGAACTAGGCTCACCCACTTGCTGTGAGAAATAGGGTAAACTACTTCTGCATCAAACCACTTAATAATATCCAGTTAACCACTTCTTGTATTGGTGGGTTAAGACGATGCTGATGCTCAATGGTAGGAGTACAGTCTTCTTCTAGTTGGATTTTATACGTACAGATGCCAGGAGGAATGCTAACAATGTCTGCAATGGTCCATTCAATTTCTCTCTTGTGCTTCTAAAGTATTAAAATAAGTGTAGTTACCTATCGTTCTTCTAAATCGGATGCAATAATAACAGGTAGCGTGTTCCCTTTTCCAAGAAATACATATCGTAAGTGACTAGGAAGCTCCTTCAATTCCAACGCCAGAGGTTCATCAATGGATGGCTTGGCTGGTGATGTTGGACGATTAGCCAGATCAATGTCGAGCTTTTTAGGTGCATAAGAATATGAGTCCAGACTGGTTAGGTCACAAGCTGTCTCTTCATACTCCTCAATGCCTTCTCTTTCATAGTCATCACAACCGCTGCTAAGGGCTCGATAATAAACTTTTGAGTTTTGAGAACATCCTATTCGTCCTCAAAGTACACATCAACTACTGAGAACACACTAATTTCCTCATGTTGTTTCATTTATTTGCCCACATTAAACTGTACCTCTTCATCGTTCACCCTGAATAAGAGCTCATTCGCTCCCAAATCGATCAATATACTTTTGGTTGCAAAGAAAGGTCAACCCAGGATTATGGGTACCTCGAAGTCCACCTCACAGTCCGGAATGACAAAGTCTGCAGGGAATATGAAATTGGAGACCTTGACAGCACATCATACAAAATGCCAACAGATCGCTTTACTGATCTGTCGGACATTACCAACCTCATGTTGGTCGGTGTGGGATTTCCCAGACCGAACTTTTTATAGATAGTTAATGGCATCAGGTTAACACTTGCTCATAGATCATACAGTGCTTTGGTAAATTCCATAGTTCCAATTCTACAGGGAATAGTGACTGCACCTGGATCTGATTTCTTTTGCGTCAAGGTCCCTATAGAAATAACACGACAATGGTAAAGGTCTGCTTCCAGTTCGCAACTCACTACTCATTTCTTGGTCACAAGATCTTTCATAAGTTTTGCATATCCTAGAATTTGCTCAAGGGCCTCGATCAAAGGCACATTTATAGTCAATTGCCAGAAACTTGCTGAACTTTGCATCATCTACCTTTTTTCTCAGCCATTGGGGAAAGAGAGGTGCTGGCCGTGGCATGGGTTTCAACACCACTTCCTTCTCTTTCTCCCTGTATGACAAGTCAATAGAACTATTCGGTTTCTCCAACTCCCCTGGATGTTGTTTTGTTGGTTTATCTGCAATTTCCTTAATATTCCCAAATTTGTCGACAGCAGGGATAGATAAAATCTTACCACTCCTAGTGGTGATTCCTTGATATTAATTGCCAGTCTTCTTATCCTGAGTTGCTTGAAAAAGTGAAGTACCACTTATTCCCTGGTTTCTTGTTGAGGATAGTTGACTCATCTGTTGCTCCAACTGCTAGATAGAAGTTTAATGTGAACTAACCAACTGACTCATAGTGGAAAATTCACTCCTCATACTGGCTATGCCTGCATTAGTAGCCTCTAATCCCTTACATAGTTCTTTCATCATATATTCCATCGAACAATTTCCCAAACTAGTTGCAATAACTTCTTTGTGTCCCACACGAACATACAACCCATTTCTACTATTGATGCATCTCCCTTTTTCTTGCTCCCTGTCTTTATGATTAGGATTGTCATTTCCATTCCAACCTTGATTCCCTTGGCTATTGCCTCGGAAACCCACCTGATTAGTAAAATAGTTGACTTCTTCTTCAGTCTCCATATCATCACGGTCTCAAGTCATTACAACTTTCACCTAATCTGTCCTTACTGACATTAAGTGCTTGGTGAACAGGTCCATTTAAGTCTTTAGATGGGCTATGTATTTATCATTTTCCTCATTTTTTTTCTTTGTTCCTCCATCATTCTAATAGGTACAGTTGGACTTGTTACCAGAGAATCACTGGTGTACCAAGCCCTACTTAATATGGTCATCCTATTCAACATATTAGAAGCATCTTGAAATGCAAGAGTAATAAATGATCCTCCAGCAGTGTTGTCTACCATTGGCCTTATCACAGAATTAAAATCTCTATACAGATTCTACATCAGATGTATGTCCATCATTTTATGATTTGGACATTATGCCAGCTTCTTCTTGAATCTCTCCTTAGTTTCGTGCAAAGCCTCATTTGGGAGTTGCCTAAAATTGTTGATCTCACCCCTCAACTATATCCTCCTGGATGGTGGAAAGAACCTTTCTAGGAAAGATCCTCTCAACTGCCTCCAGTTGGTTATAAAATCAGGCGTCAGCTCATTTAGCCATAATGTTGCCTCGCCGGACAGAGAGAATGGGAACAACCTCAATCGGATAGTGCTCTGGCTTAGCCCTGGGTTATCAAAGGATTTGTAAATGGTGACAAAATTCACCAGATGCAGGTTGGGTTCATCTTCAGGAAGGCCTCCAAACAACCCTTTCATATTTAAAAGCTGGATCTTTGTGCTTGTAATATTGAACTTTGCTCCTGGTACCAACGGTGGTGGAATGATCGTGCCCGTTGCACCTGCTCCATCCACATCGTCATCCTCTTCAGCCTCATACTACAATGGTTGTTCTTCCATTCTGCTTATGTGATGGAGTTCCGAATTGGGTATTGCTTAGTGCAACCTAAAGTAAATATCCTTTAAATAAACAAAAACAACAACCGAGAGTAAATCAAGGAAACTTAACTATCAGCAAATTTTAGCTAAAAAAATTTTTAGGCTACAACCGTATTCCCCGGCTACGGCCCCATTTTTGATAACGCTCAAATTACACTCTTGAATGGGTGTAAGCGATCATTGTCAATATAAAACCTAACTAGGTTGTGGTCGAATCCCACAGGGAATAGGGATTGAACGTCAATTTGTTTACGAAATAATTTACTAGTAGTTTATTGTTTCCTAAAGATGGGGGTTTAAGGTTAACAATGAATCAATATTCACTTTCTGAATTATAGTTTTGCTATCAATATAAATGGGAAACCAGAGTTATGATCACTAAAGGTTTCGGGTATTGACAGATACTAGGTAATTCTAGAGACCCTCGAAATGAGTCGAAAAACAGAATATCCCTGACTATGACGCTATGTGACTTATCTCTCGACCTCACCAAACAATTTATTATCTAATTCTCTCGAACTTAGATAATTTATCTATATCTAAATAGATGTTATCTCAGGTAGATTAATCCAGTTACGTCATTAATCATTAAACAGAAGGTTGGTAGCTTCCAAGTCCTTGTTGATAATTCCCATCCTCTAGTCTATTTCTCCGTTAGAATCAAATAAAACCTAAGGGATAATCTAATGTTTGCAACTACTAGATTTTAGTTAAAAACACAGAATTTCAAGATGTTCTATTGCTTCTTGAATTTGTTAAACACCTAGCATCATATCAAACCCTAATCCCTAGATCCCAAACGTCGGCTAATGGAATTAGCCACTCATGATTTGATGAAAGAAATCACACGTTGAATTCATGATGATAATACTCAAATTACGTATAGATGGAAAACAACAAGCAATTTCTTCAATTAAATTCCATGTTAGAAACCTAAGAATAGTTGATAAGAAAGAAAACTAAGAATAATTGGAGAAAGAGAATAGTGTACCTACTTCTCTATCCAAAGTTCTTGTTCTGAATAATCAAAACTTGATAATTTAAGAACCCTCAAAATTGCTATTTATACTAAAGCCTAATTAAGGTAATAAAATAACAAAATCACATCTTGGCTCGGATTTAGGTGATGACATATTGGTGTTAATTGTTAGGCTTCTGAAGGCATCTCAGATATGTCGTCAGAAGTCGTTTCTTCTTAACCTGTTCTTCCTCACTCTGACGATGTCCTCCGATGGCTTACCAGAGGAGTGACGGCGTGTAGCAAATGTCTTCAGACCTTCAAATTATTTCACCATGTTCTGTTCCACTTGACGGCATCTTCTGACGACTTACCATACTTGTGACGACATATTGAGAATGTCGTCACCTTTATTCAACAACTCTTCTTCACTACTCTTCCTGACGCTTTTTTCTGGTAGCTTGCCCCATCTCTGACAGCTTGCAAGAAATGTCGTCAGACTCATATCAGCTCACTTATACCAGATTTTACTTATTTTGTTCATTTTTCCTATGTTTTCCTCCCATCCTTGCTACAACTGCAATATCACAAGAAAATGATCAAAAACAACCAAAAGTTGCTTAAGGCTTTGCAATTATTTAGAGTTAAAAGCCTGAAATGTGTTAGAATCTGCTCACACATCAACCTTCTCAACAACAAGATTAGGGTTTTCTCTCAAGATTAGATCCCAAGAACAAGATTCAAGCCTTTTCTAAAATAAAACCAAGAAATTATGCTTCCCAATCCAAGAACGTTCAATAAAAGTTATTTCTCTTTCAAGATTAAGCTTTAAGGTTTGTTTGATGTTCATCCACAAGACCTTTTCACCTATGGAGTCCAGAAACCTATTTTTATGTTTTAATTCATGAATTTACATGTTTACAGTGAGTTATCTTCATGAAGCTTTTCTAAATTTTAATGATACATGATCTTTGAAAGTGATTTTCATTGAAAGTAGCCATTACACATTTGAATGAAGAAACTTCCATGATAAATCTGTAATTTATGGTTTTAGTGTTATAATTAAGTTATGGTAATGTTCTTCAATCATTCCTAATGCTTAATTTCATGAATTTCAAGTGTTTGATTAAATGCCTAAAAGATGAATTTTGACCTATGATCCTGTATTATGTTCTTCAAAGCTATACTATGTCCATATTGATACTTTTATTCAGTGTTGGGGGGTTATGAATACCCAAAACTTAGCTATTTTCTTAGTCTCAATATCTTTCAAAATGGTATCATATATATATATGAGCATTATTCATTACGTCATTTATCATAATCAGTTAAACTTAGATCAGTTCAGTTATTCGAGACAGTTCAACTGGGAGTAGTATTTAGAACCGGGCGAACCCAGGGATGGGGGCTTACCTATTACTAGAGGGTGTTATACTTAGTACCAATCCGTGCATTCCAGTACTACATAGCCAGCATAGGTTTGAGATGTTAGCCTACCAGTTGAGGGTTGACACATATCTCACTAGGGCACTTGCAAGAAGAGGGTGACTCTATAGTCCTTTAGGGATTCATATTAGTGGATCCACACAATCATTTTTAATACCTATGGCACGGTACTGACACCTTTCCAACTGGGATTACAGGTTGGATTTCAATAAGCTTAGATTGGGGCATGTTGGTTAGATGATACCTCCCACAATCTCAGTTTAGTATTCAGCATAGTATTTAGTTTTTAGGTTTGATTGACCATATCATACAACTATCGGTATTTTAGTTTACCCATCATTTAAGAATCATAATATATTATTGGTCATGCATTTACAAATTTCATAATTTTCATGCGTTAATATTCAGCTACCTCAGGCAATTCATTTAGTCTGTTATTATTCATGAACATGAACTCATGCATATCATCCTAAACTCATCACTCATACCAGTATATTCAAAGTATTAATCGCATAGTCTTTTCTTGTTCTACGATGTTTAGTATGATAGGTATGGATGCTCAGGCTCCTAACTGTGCATAGATAGTTCAGCCTATCAGCAGTCGTAGAAATGGTGAGTCCTCATCCATCGAGGACATGGTAGCTTATTTTAGATTAAATTAGTATTTTCTTTTAGTTTGTCATTTGGAGTTAGTTTGGGCCTGTCCCATCAACTCATTTCAGTCATTAATAGAGGCCTGTATTTCAGACAGTTAGTTGATTTGTTAATATTTTCAGTCAAATTTTAGTATGTCCATTTATATTTCAGACTTGAGAACTTTATTGTAACAATTTTTGTACTTAAAACCATTGGCATTATTCAGTTATTTCTGCATATGTGTATCTTATCTTATTACCATATTATTCAGTGCTCATAGCTGGTACAAGTTTATGGGTTATGTTATGGTCTTTTGGGACTGTAAGTACCATTTTCACAATTATGGGGTATCCTTAGGTCATGAGAATACATCATTTCCAGATCTACACACACACTTATGATTTCTATAACGTTCTCCACAAAGGGGATTAGTATGACTATTGTACACACTACCCTTGTCTTGGAGCATGTGGCCCTATCCCGACTGTCATTCCTGAACTTTTGCACTAGCATACTAACTAAAAGAGATAGGGCTAAGAATTTTTTGCAGAAATAGGAATGGTTACCACTCTCAGACCTTGACTTAAAACTACCTATTCTGGACCTCTTCCTCTTTCTCTCTTTATCCCTACTCTTCTCCTCCTCACTCTGTTGAGCATGAACCATAAGCCTAAATAGTACAACAACATGATGATCATTCTGAGCAACTACTGAATGAGCTAAGGTAGTGAAAATATCTCTAAATTTGGTGTGAAAGACCTGCTTATTTAAGGGATCTTCCTAAATAGGCGAATGTGTGGGTTGCTTCCCATTCCTTCTTTCGTTGTTTCTTTTAAAAGGAATTGTCTATAAATAGAAGAAAGAATAAGTCAGAAAGAGAGATTTAAATTGAGCTAATTCTCATTCGCATGACATTAATACTGAAATAAGGGAAACTTTTCCTAAACGTTTAGTATCCTTTTGTCCAGAAGTGTGGTGCGCTTCACACCCATGCACAAGACTCTACTCAATGCGACTTTTGGACTTTTTATGACACTATAAAGCCTTAGAATCTAATACCAAGTTTTGTTATGACCTGAGGAAACTCCTTAGTCGCAACAACGGTTCTTATAGGTACAAGTATCTATAATCTAACCTATGAACGAGTACATGTTGTGTGCATTGAGTAAGCTGATAAATAAAGCCATATGCAGAAACAACAAATAATTCCATAAGTTTTTTAATACTGAAAATACAAGTGAGTTCTCCAGATTGAAACATCTGACAAAAAAAACAGAAATACATCTGATAAGATTGATAAATTAATTGACTGTCTGAATGTTTGAAACGCCTCTAACTGACTAACTGTAGAGTTGATGGGACAAACCCCCAACTAACTCCCTCTAAATGGAAATACTAAAGTACTGAGATAATCTAAAATGAACCAATCATGTCCTTGATAGATAAGGACTTACCACGACTACTGTTGCTGATAAGCTGAACTATCTATGCACAGTCAGGAAACTGTGCGTTCGAACCTATGATATAAGACATTATTGCACGAAGAAAAGTATGTGGTCAGTACTTTAAATGTACTGGTATATGAGATAGGGTTAGGCTGTAATGCAAGGTTTAAATATGCATGAAGTAATGACTATCTAAATATCATTGGATAATAGAGTATGCATGCATGAAATAGCTGAGAAAAATGCATAAGAGTTGTTAAATATAAGAATGCATATCCAAGCATATATTATTTTTGAGATAATCGGTAAGCTGAAATACTAGAATCTGATAACGGAATAACTTGAAATCTGTATGGTTTGGTCAAGAAAATCCAAACTGAATTCTATACTAAATACTGAACTGAGACTATGGAAGGTATCATCTAAATTACATGCCCCAATCTAAGAAAATTGAGGTCAAACTTGTACCCCAATTAGAAGGGGTCAGTTCTATGCCATGGTTACTAACACTGATTGTATGGATCTACTAAACTATTGTCCCAAAAGACTAGGGAGTCAGTCCTAAACTGGTGGGTGATCCCTACAAGAATGCCAGTCTTAAACTGGAGGGGACATCTTATAATCCTACACTGGATATGTTTTTCTGGAACTTATGGACTGCTTCTAAGGACCAGTACTAGCTTATGGGTGAGGTCTAATCCCTAGGTTTCCCCGATGCTAAATACTAATCCCAACTGAACTGACTGTGATTACTAGACCGAACTAAGCTTAACTGTACAGACAACTAATCATAAATAACTAACTGAATGATAATTCTCATGGTATATCTTAATTAATCATAAAGATACTGAAGTTATGTAAACAACTAAGTATCAGGTGTTCATAACCTACCAACATTGAATGGAAATAGCGATACAGATATATATAAACTTTGAAACCATTGTAGGGGATCATTGTTAAAAATACAACACTTAGGCATTTCATTAAACACATGAGAGTCATGAACATAAACATGAGAATGGGTAAATCATGTCATAATATCATAATCACAATACAAAAACTATGAGTTAGGGATTTAACATGAAAATTTCATTATTTAAACGTGTAACGACTCATTCCATAAAAGCACTTATAAACACAATACATAAATAAAAATTCATAAGATCTTCATGGAGATAATTCATCATAAACATGTACAATTCATCATTTAAAACATAAAAATAGATTCTTAGACTCCATGGGTGAAATGGAACATGAATGAACATCACACTTACCTTAAACCTTAAATCTTAAAAGAGAAATACAAATATTTAAGCTTCCTTGAAGGTTCTTACATTTGGGAACTTTATTTCTTAGTTTTCATGAAGAGGAGGTAATAGAATTTGATGAACTTGGGGGATGATATGGGTATCTTTGCAAGGAGAGTTGGGGAAAATAAGCATACAATGCCCTAACAAACATTTTAATTTGTGATTTTACGAATTGGATTGATGAGAAAAGACTCAATTTCTCCTTAGGGATTTAAACTCGCAACTGAAACATTAATTAAAGAGACACTGCAACATGGTGAGGCTTTCACTACTATAGCCACAGTGATGCACCACTATCGCGGTGAGCTGCTGAAATCGAAATCCAAACACAACTCAATCCTCATCCAAAAAATTCAAAAATTCCCCGAGATATGCTCCTTATACCCCTGAACATGATTTAACTCAAAAACCAACATCTCTGGGTCGGGAACACCAATATAAAATTCTTCAAAGTGAAGAGGCCAAAAATAAGACTAAGTTCCCAATACTTAGAGAAATTTTTAGGTTTTAAGCCTCTTATGCATGCAACTAGGAGCTGAACTAAGCTAAGTATAATACAGGGTATTACACTAAATCATTTGGTCCTTTCCAGTTGAGTTATAAAAAAGGTTATGAAATATAAAAAATACTTGAGAGGAGTCTGTTAGTTCTTCAAAGTTAGTTGATTCAAGTGTATACCCCTATCTATTTATTAATCATGCATTTGAGCCTGATGTAAGAATTGTATTCAATCACTTTGTTAAAGCTTCTATGTAGATATTACGCTTAAGGGTAATGATATGTATCAAAATATTGGAACAATATTTCCAACCAAGTGGTAGTATATGTGAAAGTGTTACAAACTATGAGTATTATTATGGTCCCAAAGTTAGTGATACGAAGTCATAAGTGTAAAAGTCAGAGTGTGGGTAACTTTGGAGTAAAAAATGTAGTTGTAGTTATTTAACCTTTTAGTAGAGGGTGATATGCCCTTTTATGGTGATTGGCTATATTTGTAGCATAATTTTTATATTTATGGTTGTTAGAAGAGGATTTTATTGGTTATGATTATTATAATTTACTTGAAATAGGGAAAATCTCAAGAGGGAGATATTGTAATACCCCAACCTTTTTTTGAAGTCTAATTTAGTCGACAGAAGATTTAGGGATGACTTCCTAAGTGATCGATGTTGAAATCAAATAGAATTTCACCAATATCAACTTTATAGCATGTGGTAAATTTAATTATCTTTCCAACAATACCAATTTCATCAAAATCCAGTATCAGAGTAAAAAGTTATGGACATTTTACAGAGAACTATCGAAACCACCCAGAAGCGACGGTCAGGCCGACGGACCGTTGCCCAAGACTTCGAAACTAAGGAAGTGAACCCATCTTCTGGACGACTGCGATGGTCAGGACCAATGGACCGTTGATCTAGTGATGGACCGTCGACCAAACTATTGAAGTTGAGGCAAAAAGTTTAGGTTCTGGCCAAGTACGATGGGATGGACCGACGGACCGTCGAGCCAGTGACAGACCGTCACCCAAACCGTTGCCACTTTTGATTAGCGATTTTAAGTCATTTTTAAAAGGGTATTTGAATCTTTTTCCACCCATTTTAACCCCTAATTATACAAGATCAGAGCTCATAACTTCATTATTCATGCACAACACCAAATTAGTGTTTCCCTCAAAGATCAATCCCCAAGAACAATAAACCGAGGTGTTTAATTTCAAGTCAAGAATTCAAGTTTTTCTCCACTAATCTTCAACAAATCATCCACCCAGGTATGTTTAGTGTTGATTCATGGGTTCCTTTCACCCATGAAGCTCAAGAATCCTATTTTAAAATCATGAATGCTGAAACCCAAGTTGTCGATTAATTATAATTATGTTTATGTTGTTGTGCGACTTCCAAGTTGGAAGATTTAATATGTTTTCATGGAATTTGTTAATATATGGATTGAAATCGATGAAATTGAGTTGAATGAAGGAACTTGATGTATTATGTTGATTTTCATGCTTAAACCCTAAGTTATGCATACTAGATGTTTGATAAAATGCCCAAGAGAGTAAGATTTATGCTTATTGACTCAATAGGACCTAAATAATGAATCCATGATTTATCTTTGTATTTCAAAATGACTCTCACGCTATTGTGATATGTTGAAATTGTTTGATAGAATGCCCATGAGAATAGAATTGTGTAACCATGATATATTTGAATACATTCCTATTCATGTACAAGAGTATGAGAACCAAGCGCTTCATGAAACTCCCAAGGGATTGTATTATGAATTAGTGATTATGTTCATGTGGTGAAGAAGTGTCATGTCTTGTCAGTTTTAAACTATCGAGTCCTACGAGTACTTGTACCCAAAAATTTAGTTGTGTGCCTAGAGTCAGTGTTAGTTTCATGATAATCTTAGCCAAGCATTGATCAGTAGAATTCAGTCAGTTACATAACTCTGAAAAACTCAGCAAATTCAGTATCAGTCCATAAATCTCAGTAATCTCAGTAATATCAGTAAGGTATCAGATCCCAGTAATATTCTATCAGTCAACGGAATTTAGTGAACTCAGTCAAGTTCAGTCCAGTATATTCAGTTCAGTGTCTATTCGGTTGGGAGTAGGATTCAGCATTGAGTGAGCCCATGGATAGGAACTCACCTTCGAGTAGAGGGTGTGATTCTTATAAAAAATCCTTGCGCTCTATAATCTCGTAGCCAGCGTAGGTTGATACATCAAACCTGCTAGATGAGGGTACATGAGGTGCCTTAACTTGTTAGATGAGGGTCCCGCCGTTCTCATTAGAGTACCTGTTAGATGAGGGTTACTCACAGCTTGCCCTTACCAGTGGAACGGTATTGACACCCTTCTAATTAGGGATATAGATTGGACCCTAACTCAACTATAATATCTTATTAGGGGCATGTCTGTTAAACAACTACTTCCCACAGTTACAGTCTCAATATCAGTCTCAATAATGAAAATCTGCTAGTTCCATCAGAATATAGACTGTCAGATATAGTCACTCAGTATCAGTTACATCAGTTATCAATAACTCATGATATCAGTATTCAGACCCAGTAGTTAGTATTATCATGAAATCAGTTACAATTACTTATTTATGCATGTATTCTCACATTCATGTTATATAGTCAGTTAGTATTGTTCATGCATATGAGCCCTTTGCATTCAGACAACCTCACTAGCATACCAATACATTCAATCGTACTGACGCATTTACGCTATGGTGTTTTATACCATAGGTTCAGAAGTACGAGCTCCAGAGGAATAGTAGCATTCCAGTTTTAGCAGTCAAAGTACACAGTGAGTCCTTCTCATACGAGGATGTTATGATTTGATTAGTTCACTTCTATAGTACGTAGTTTATTTCAGTAGTTGGAGTTAGTTGGCGACATATCCCATAACTCCTTATTCAGACAGTATAGTGTTAGAGGCTTTAAGACTATAGTATGTTCAGACAGTTATTTCAGTTGTTTTGGTATTGATATACCGTATTTTTAGATGTTGTGTTTTATCAGATATTTGAACCTTATGGCTTTTCAACCGTTTATTCCACATATATACAGTATATTATGCATTGTTCAGGTATAGATATCAGTCATGGGTTAGTTTGTGTTCCTTCGGGGTCACGAGCACTGTGTAGTGTTCTAGGTACCATATTCAGGGCGTTACAGATACTTAGTGTAGTAGTTAAATTAATCATAGGTTGTGAATAAAATGGGTAGATTGGCTGATAATTTATAAGTTTAGGATTAACATGGGCAAATATATGAAAAAAAAGGTAGGCTCACTGATTCTTATAGAATGTTGAAGGTAGTTGGTACGTATTGATAACGCTCAACTTACACATCAATTTGAGGGTAAGGCGGTTGTCATCAATATATTTTCCCAACTTTGGAGTCATGGTCGAATCCACGAGGAACAATGTGAGTGGCGATCAAATTAATTTTAAATGATAGTTATAAGTTAAATTCAAACATATGATATAAAAATATAAAATGGGGGAGATGAGTTCCTACACTAGTGTTTCTTTTTGAGATTTTCTCGTTTAAATTTGGGGCTATGAATAATTAAAGTGGTAACAATTTTGCACGATTCTTGGGATTATACATTACTAAGGGAGTGACATGTGGGAGTTAGTCATCAACATCAATATAGTTGTAAAATATGGATAGGGTTGGGTATAGATTTTGATGCTAATCTTTCAACAAAACACCAAACTTTCACCCAATGATCCTTTCGAATATGTAATGGGTGTGCTAAACAATTAGCAACCACAACCTAAATCAAGGCATCCCTATTTAAAGGATGACACCTATGGCATAGTCAACCTCACTTTCACCCTTATTTCTAAGATAGTGTTAGAAAACTACACTCCTAATTGTCTTTCATTTCTTTGGTCTCCACATCCCTCTTTCGAGGATGATATAGATTCTTAATATTTACCCAAAACCCTTTTTCGAAGATAGCCTTAGATTTTCTAGATCTTGGATCTTTCACCCATCAAACCCATGTGGGTATTTGGAGCTTTCACCCATGAAATCCCAGTCAAACTAGCATAGCAATAAAAGAACACATAAACATGAACTACCAAATAGATTCTAAAAATAACAACCCATACACACTTTAATCTATATTCACACATAACCCCTAGGGGGAGATTTAGTTACACATAGGATAAATAAGCATAGATATACCCTTAATCTCCATTGAATTAATTTGTGGTACATCTAGTGAATTTTACTTCAAACTCTGGCTCCTCCACAATATCAACAATGGAAGTGAGCAAATCTTCCACTTGAAAAGTATCCAATATATTCTTCACCAAAAATTTATACAGTATTTTTTTCTCCAAAAATGGAGTCTACAAAACCTTAAGCTAAACTAGAGGAATATTGGGGAAGATGGAATGTGATGGAATCAATGATACATCAAATTATGGCTTGAGTCTTTTTGTTCAAATTGAGATCAACACATGCAATTATAGTTTTACCCTTAGGCTGACATTTTTTCCATGCCGCAAGCGTGCATGTTTCTCGTGACCACTACAATACGACTGCGATTGACTTCTGCGGTCATAGTTGATTGACCATCTTGACTATTCGCGACCTTGGGAATTGAGGCTAGTTCACTGCAGGTCTTCAACTGTACTTTTTTTGCTCCCTTTTTATCATTTCAAGCTCCAATCCACATCTCTTTGTCTTTTCAACTCCTATACCTGCAACGAATGGATATTAGTGCATTAAATCACAATTATGACTCATTTACTTATTTGAGACAAGGTAGTGTGCACGAAAATTGAGTGTGAATAAGTGGCAAAATCACCACTCATCAACACCCCCAACTTAAACATATGCTTACCCTCAAGCAAGACTATCTCTTTACCATGAGCCATAATTATTTATGCCCACATTTTATTCCCTAATTTCCATATTGATCTAGACTTAAGTCACAAACACAAGTATCTCATCGCACATGTGCTAGGCTAATTTCTCAACACCCCTCATTGTAAAATGTAATATTTCAGGTTGCATCAGATTTTAAGGAGCAATCAAACAAGAAAAAATAATACTCTAGAAGCGACTTACCTTTTGACTTAAACTAAACGATACTCCACTTTCCTTATTATCTGGGAGGTGACAAAAATCACTCACCTCAACTTGTTTTCCTGCCCATCTCACAGGAAAGAAAATTTTCACACACCAAACTACCGATCATGTAACAAGGAACTTTAAGTGCAAAATTCTCCCCTCACAAAAAAATCTCAATGCAATAAGTGTCATGCCATAGGCTTTCCTCTATTTTCAATCTCCACTACAAAGTAGATGATTGAAAATATCAAAGAACTTTTTAAGCTTGTAATGTAGGTTCGGGTTAGGGTTGGATATCATTTGGGAACAACATGGCTACGCCCTTCCTTGAAAATATACATCTCACTTTTTAATCTGTCTCTAAGACTATGGGCTACTCCTCTTTAGTTTTTATCTCTTCATATGCCTATTGTTTATTTCCTTTGTTCAGCCCTTTTCTTCGATATCCTGTTCTTGAAATTTTTATGCAAAACTTTCCTTTAGTGGACTGTTTCCTTTTCTATTCATTTATTTTCAAGGCTCAGGAACATAAGTCATTTCACTAACTACTTTATGGCCCCAAACTTTCATCCATTAATCTTTACCACACCCCAACTTAAGATTTTAGCCTCAAATTATGTTTTCTAGTTCAAGGAGGGTATGGTTCAAAACAGAGATAAAAACAATGGATCACGGTTTGTAATGAGTTGTCCAAAGAAAGTTCAAAGGCTCAAAGTGGATAACTAGGGATTACATGTATGCACGGGTAGGATTTTTAGGCTAGAGTGGGTTGCCAATGCCAAAATATGGCCTAAGATAATTTCTTCAACCAAATACAATAAAAATTAGCTTTGAAAGACTAATGGGGCATGTTCTAGATAACACAAGTTTACAAGATATGAATTCAAATAGCTCACCATGAATTGCATGCAAACTAGATAAGAAGGATCAATTTCCCCTCTTAGTAGAGACAAAACATTTAGTATCTAACAATATTAAAAAGTCAAAATTTTTGGTCACAAAAATAGAAAGATTTTTGTTACAATATCTGTCATGTCCATGTCCTTAAGTTTTGAAAACATTTGGACGATGGGCATTGTTTTCTTTGCATTAGCTCAAGACTCAGTTCGCTAAACATGGAAACAACCAAAGCTTAAGCCTCACAATTTTCCAAAGATGTGCAAATTACCCATATGTCTACACAAACTTCACTAGAGGTGTAAACAATATGATCCTAATTTTATAAAAATAATACTACAGGTAATCAAACTTCCCTTGCATTTTATGACATATATGCTAGGGGTACTGTAATACCCCATACTTCTACCTAGATTGAAATCATCCCAAAAATGTTAGAAACTTACATTTAAAGATAAATTCATTTATGTACACGTGGAATTTTTAACGATACCGATTTCGTCAAAATTCAGCATCAGAGTAAAAAGTTATGGATGTTTTACCAAGAGTTGTCGGAACCACCCAGGTGTGATGGGCAGGTTGACAGACCGTCGATCTAGTGATGGACCATCACCTAGACCATCACAACTAAGATAGTAAGTCAGTATTCTGGCTAAGGTGCGATGGACAAGTTGATGGACCGTCGAACTTGCGATGGACCGTTGCCCAAGTTGTCACTACTAAGGTAGTGAGTACCTATTTTGGCCCAAGTACGATGGTCAAATTGACGGACCATCAATCTAGCGATAGAGCATCACACGAGCTATCGCAAATCCCGTTCAACGAATTCTAAGCCATTTTTAAAAAGGTATTTGGGTCTTTTTCCACCCGTTTTAACCCCTAATTATACCTGACCATAGCCCATAACTTCATTATCCATCTACAACATCAAATTATCATTTTTGCTCAAAGATAATCCCCAAGAACAAGATCCAAACCCTTCTTCAAGAAACTAAGAGATTCCAAGTTCTTCAAGTCCATGAATTTCAACAAACTCACAATCAAGGTATGTCATGTCTTGATTCGTGGGTCCCTTTCACCCATAAAGCTTAAGAATCGCTTTTCAAAATCCAAGATTTGTGTATTTATGAATGTTCATCATTTAAATTGAATTGAAATTTATATTCATGATGTTGTGGGGTTTTTGATTCATGTTTGAAGTTACATATTCCAATGATTAACCCTAGGATATGGTGACTTGCATAATAGTCATGATAAACCCTTAAATTTACACGTTGATTGATGTATCCATGATTATTAGATGTGTTGATAATTGTATAACCAAATCATGATCCTCATCTGTTCGATTAAATGTCTATGTGAAAGAAAAGTGCCAAACTAGTATTATAATATGAAATCCCCATTTATGTACTAGTTTATGCATGTCTAGTGTTTGATGAAATGTCTTAGTCAATGAATCATAGATATATGTGTAGTTATTATGGTGATTTAGAACTTATACTTCATGAAATCTCCACCTTATTATATTATTGATTGTGATGTTGGTCGTGTATTCAAGAAAGTCATGCTTTGTCAGTTTCCTTATATCGAGTCCTAGGGGTACTTGTTCCCATAAAATTATCTATGTTCCTAGAATCATTGTCATGTTTTCAAGATACTCTCAATCAAACCATGATCCACAGAATTCAGTTAGTCTCATGACTAGGGAAAACTCAGTAATCTCAGTAGTATTCCGTCAATCAATGGAACTCAGTTAACTTATTCCAGTTAGTTCAGTTAATCATGTTTAATGTCTATTCAGATGTAAGTAGAAATTAGCACCGAGCAAACTTAAGGATGGAAACCTACTTGTTATATGAGGGTATGATTCTTAGAAACAATCCTTGCGTTCCAGAACTACATAGCCAGTGTAGGTTGAGACATCATAGCCTATTATATGAGGGTACATAAGGTGGATTAATGTGTTATATAAGGGTTCATACCATTCTAACTAGAGGTACCTATTATATGAGTGTTACTCACAGATTGTCCTTACCAGTGGTGCTGTATTGACACCCTTCCAATTGAGGTTACAGATTGAACCCCAACTCAGCTATATTGTATTATTTTGGGCATGTCGGTTAGAAGACTACTTTCCACAGTTTCAGTGCAGAATCAAGACTATCAGATACAGTAGTTCAGTCTTAGTAATAGAACTTAGATAGTTCTACAGGATTCAGACTTGTCAGCTATAGTCAACTCAGAATAGTAAGGAACTCAGATAGTTCTATTAGAACCTATACTTTCATATACAGTCACTCAGTAGCATTTATTTCAGTTATACAGACATCAGTATCTTATGTTATCAGTACTCAGACTCAGTAATCATGTTATCACGAACTCAGTTATAGTTATTATGTAGTCATGCATGTATTCTCACGATCATGTCATGTAGTCAGTTAGTATAGTTCATGCATGTGAACCCTTTTGCATTCAGCCTACCTCACATGCATACTAGTACATCCAAACGTACTGACGCATTTGTGCTATGGTATTTTATACCATAGGTTCAGATGCAGGAGCTTCAGAGCATTAGTAGTATTCCAGTCTCAGCAGTTAGAGTAAGAAATGAGTCCTCATCCTTTGAGGACATGAACATAACTTTATTATCTCATTAATTAATTTATTTCAGTAGTTGGAGTTAGTTGGTTACATGTCCCATAAACTCCTTATTCAGACAGTACAGTCAGTTAGAGGATTTTTATACTACAGTATGTTCAGACAATTTATTTCAGTTGTTTTGGATATTTCATACCCTATCCATATATTATATTTTATCATTTATGTTACAGTTTTGAACCTTACAGCCTTATAGCCTTTATTTCTACATTTATACTGTATATTATGTAGTGTTCAGCTACATATATCAGTCATGGGTTAGCTTGTGGCCCTGGGTCATAAGCATCGTGTAGCGTTCCAGGTACCAGATTTGGGGTGTAATAGGTACTCTGAATTCCCTTGCATCTATGACTCAAACCCAAATATGATGCTTCCCCTTAAGAATTTCATCAATCAATCTATCATAGGGAAAGGCTCATCCACCACCATTATTAAATTTTAACAGAAAACTAAGAAACAAAAACAATCAATTATCAAATTTTCCATGCTTCATTTGAACTAAGTTCAAGTATTGAAAACCAATAAATACAAACAAGAGTAGATCCACAACACCCCCTAACTGAAGGACTTATAGTGGCCTCACTAGATAATGTAAAATAAAAAGGAGGGTAAAAGAGATCCCTAAAACCTCATTGATAACCATATTGAATGATTAAAAGAGAGGCGTGATCTCGGCCTAGTTGAAGTGATCGCATGCTGCGATTGTGGGCAGAGGTATGAGATAGCGTTAACTCAGGCTGGATACACCTCTATTTTCCATATTTTTCTACATGGATATTATACTTTGCAAGATTGGTTTTCCCCTGGTTTTGTTTTGCAACCTGTCCAAAGCACCTACAAAACATGAAATTTCAAGAATTGTTCCTAAAATATAAAAATGCAAATGTGAAAATGATGGGTTACCTCCCATCAAGATCTTGATTTAACATCGTGGCATGCCTCCTTCAATTTCATTTATGTCTCCACTTGGAAGACTTGAAACGGCGCCCCAAATTTTCATCAATGTTTCTTCGTTGTTCTGGGGGGCAAGAAAAAGGCTTCATGATACAACCTCTATCGTTCCACTTTGATGACTTGAAATTTTAACCAATTTGACATAAAACCTTTTGTTTGGATTCATAGGTAAAGGTAAACACATCAATAGGCCACTCGTTGTACATTAGAAGTTGTGTTCTTTGGCCTTTGATAGATGGGGTTCTAATTGCTCTTTTGGAATGTCAAACTGCAAAAGACAAGAGTTAAAATTTTTCTCCCTACGCTAAAACATCTATTTAGAGGTATGGATTCTCATCGCATCCTCTATGCATAGTGTTGAAAAATGGTTTGAATGTGGTCCAACACCTAATTTTGGACAATCCTCCTTTGGAGAATCTTCACCCCGAAATGAACTAGAGTAATCATACGAGGTGAGCATTGATTCTCTTTGTGACTCTAAGTTCATTTCTTTATTTTGGTTTTCTCTTTCTCATTTAAGTCGGATGGTTGGGAAGCCGCCGAGGAGTCTTCGCTACCAAGTTTATCACTGTAGCTTGGTTTCTCTTCTTGATCAACCTCCTCTTGGGAAATAGGCAATGTTGTGATAGTTTTAAGTTTTTCTTCTTCGCCTATTTTTCCCGTCTTGACACTTAGCCATGCCAATTCCTCATGATGCATCTCCTGTACATTCTCCCCCGTTGCATCTACCCAATTCAAAATGGCTTGAAGAAATTCTCCAAAATCCATTAGTTCGGTATATTTCTCCTTCTCCTCTTTAACATAGAACCTATAAAACTCAGTAGAAGAACTAGAAACTTGGTTAGAACAATAGAGGGAGGGGCATTTGGGCAAGCATCCCTATGTTCATCTTGTCTTCCACATGAAGCGTAAATATACTCCCTATAAGGTTGGGATGGGGATTCCATCTCTCTCTGAAGATAATAGTTACAATCCTTTGTATAGTGTGGTCCATTATAATATAAACATAGGTCGTCAATAAAAGCGTTCCAACCACCAAATTTATAAGTGTCGCAAAAGTTCATAGTAAGAAGTAAAATAAAATAAAAAGTTACCTACAAAATAAAATAACAAACAAATATATACAAGCTTGAATTCAAGAAAGTAATCTCAAATTCCAAACTAACTAAATATGCCAAATTATTCCCTGGAAACAGCGCCATTTTTTATAACTCTCAACATACACGTCAATTTGAGTGCAAGGCGGTCGTCATCAATATATTTACCCAACTTTGGAGTTAGGTTCGAATCCACGAGAAACAATGTGAGTGGTGATCAAATTAATTTGAAATGATAGTTACAACTTAAATTCAAACAAAATGTATAAAAAGATAAAATGGGGGTGGTGAGTTCCTACAGTAATATTTCTTTTTGGGATTTTTTTTGTATAAATTCCTAGCTACGAATAATTAGAGTTGTTACAATTATGCACAGATCTTGGGATTATGCATTACTAAGGTAGTGACATGTGGGAGTTAGTCATCAACATCAATTTATTAAGTCAAATATGGGTAGGTTTGGTTATATATTTTTAAGCTAGTCATTCAAAAAAATACCAAACTTTCACCCATTGATCCTTTCGAATACCTAATGGGTGTGTTCAACAATTAGAAATCACAACCTCAATCAAGGCATAAATATTTCTAGGATGATACCCATGGCATAGTCAACCTCACTTTCACCCTTATTTCTATGATAGTGAGAATTTGGCAAATTACACAAATAATTGTCTATCATTGCTTTGTTACCTTCATCCCTCTTTCGAGGATGATATAGATTCATAATCTTTAATTAAAACCATTTTTTCAAAGATAGCCTTGGGTTTTCTAGAGCTTGGAGCTTTCACCCATCAAACCCATGTTGATATTTGGAGCTTTTACCCATCAAATCCTAACCAAACTAGCATAGAAAAAATAGAACCCATAAACATGAACTACAAAATAGATGCTAACAATAACAACCCACACACACTTTTAATCCCTATTCACACATAAGCCCAAGAAGGAGATTTAGCTACACATAAGATAAATAAGCCTAGATATACCTATAATATTCATAGAATTAATTTGTGGTAGATCAAAGAGAATGTTGCTTCAAACTTTGGCTCCTCCATAATATCAACAATGGAGGTGAACAAATCTTCCACTTGGAAAGTCATCAATTTTTTCTTCACCCAAAATTTATGCAGTATTTTCTTCTAAAAAAAGGAGTCTACAAAACCCTAATATAAACTCGGGGAATATTGGGTAAGAATTAATGTGATGTATGGAATGATACATCAAATTAGGGCTTAAGTGTTTTTGTTCAAATTGGGATTAACACATGAAATTACAGTTTTTCCCTTAGTCTAATATTTTTGCCAAGCCTCGATTGCATATGTTTGGCTTCAACCGTAGCTATGCAACCGCCATTGACTGCTTCGGTCGTGGTTTATTGACCATATTTAACTGACCGCGACACATAGATCGCGACTGCAGTAACTGAGGCTAGTTCATTGCAGGTCTTAATCTGCCATTTTTTGCTCTCTTTTATCATTTCAATCTCCAATCCATATCTCTTTTTCTTTTCAACTCCTATACCTATAATGAGTGCATATTAGTGCATTGAATCAAAATTATGACTCATTTACTTATTTGAGACAAGTAATGTACATAAAAACTAAGTGCGGATGAGTGGTAAAATCACCACTCATCACGTATGCATGGGTAAGTATATATTATGTGAGAAAGTAGAAAATGTTAACAGATCATAATGGGTTATATAATAAAAGTAAGATCGATTGTCCTTATTATGTGACTTTAGCTCCTTGATTCTCATTTCGCTAGTAGTCGTAAACTAGTACAACATATGAGAAGTTGTGTAATGAATATCAAGATGTAGTACTAATGTTGTGAAGGAAAATGTTCATGTATTCGAAAGTTAAAGAAAATAAGGAATTTAGTTTGATATATCTATTCGGTGGAGTATTATATTATGCCAAATGTTTCATCGGTTGTGCAGGATTAGTGCAAGACACTAGGTTGGATTGTAGTGATAATAACATAAACTCAAGATTTATGATTCATGATTTATGGAAATGAGTTAGTAGGCTTGATATAATGTGTAAAAGGGCCTAGGTTTATAACGTATGTAAATTTTGAATGGATAATTTTTATATGTGTGAGGGTTAGGGTTGAGGCAATGAAATTGTAACATATAGGGTTTTGGGGGTGTCTAAATTGAGCTTAAAATAAGCTTATGTGATCCCTAAATTGAATATAGGATGTCATGGGATGTATTTTAATTAATTGGGGGAAGTTTGGGCATGGAAAATAGGTTGTGCATCACGAGGGAGCCAATTTGCGATGGGCCTATCTAGGGTCACTACCTTGCCTCCCCACAAGGCATTGCGCCGTGTAGGAGAAATCTCATTATGGGCCTCGTGTCAAAAGGTTGGGCCTCTAAGTTGGGGTTTGCTCTTTGACCTCCTTTACTCTATCAATGTATTGATGTTATTAAACGTATCTGGGTGTTTTTGGTCCACTCACACCAGGTAGATCAACTTTTCTACAATTATTATGTTCCAAAGACATTAAAAGGGGAAAATCTTTCCAAAAGGGTCATCCTCTTCTTTGAAAACTGAACTTGAGAGTTTTAAGGCTAGGGTTCAATCTTGGAGACTTGAAGAAGTTAAGACTATTACCCCTTGAAGTAACGCCTTAGAAAGAAGTTAGTACCTTCCAGTATAGTTTATTAGAATGAGTCTGGTATTCATGTATAAAGTGATACCCCTATTACATTGAGAGTTGTGGTTATAGATTTGATGAGAGTATAAATCTACAAGTCTAGAATTATGAATTTGATCTAAGGGGGAGTTGATAGACTAAGGTAGTTCATGGATTTTTCTCATGGTAGAAAGTTTTGGGGAAGAGTCATTATAAATCTATTCTTATTCGAGTAAAATCCACCTACATTAATTTAAGAGAACATTCTACTAATGTCATACATATTCAAGTCATGACTATTCCTTAAGTTTGAATTCTCTATGAAACTTATGTCTACATCCCAATGTACAAACTAGAAACAATAATATCCCTTAGAAATTAAAGATTGCAAGTATTGAAGCTATATGTTATGATTCACATGATCTATAAAAATATTTCTCATATCATGCTTACTTTGAATAAACTATGCATTCTATATATTACCGACTCATTTTATGTTGGGTCTAGCCCAGGTAGATATGATTTTTGCAAACTCTTGGTCATTCTCAACTCTTATAATAAGAGGTTATAACTTTAATATATGAATCCCAACTTAATGTTATACAACTTATGAGATATGTGGTCATGTTTCTCATTGTGCCTAGTCCTAAACACCCATGTTGTGTTACATTAATGTCTGAATGAATTTCTATTTATGATCTAGAAATTTGATATATTAAGAACTTTGTGTATATTGTATCTTATATTACATATCATCTCCAACCTTGAGTAGATTAACTATATAAGTTATAATTGAATATTTCTTCTCCCATTCATGATGCTTATGATCTAGTCCCTCATTAACCCTCCGTATGTTAGGATGATAGTGATTATGGATGTGCAGTAATGCTTTAGATAAGGGAGTAGATGTTCTTGACTGTGAAAATTTGTGTGATTACACGAGCTAAGGTTATAGGTGAAGAGCTAAGAGAGAAATGATCTATCATTAGGTGTAATAGTTAAGAAAGCAAAATGTGGCAAAAATCTTTGTGAGAGTAATTGAATTTTCAGTTTTTTAGTAGAGAGGTCCATAAAGTGGGTGTAGTAAAGATAGACTTGAATGTTGTGATGATGAATACACTAACCAATGTGCTATGTGTTTAGTGAACCTTAATTTAAGACCTTTGGCTGTCTGATTAATGTGATAAGGTGAAGAAATATTCTTAAATGGATGTAGCGTATTGGGTCCAAAGCACAACCTAACACCTTTTAACTCCGGGTTAGGCTTCAACATGAAAGTTCCATGTAGTGGGATAAGACATTTGTAGTTAGGTGTGTTGTGGGGAAATTTTTAGTTGGAAAGGATAAAGTGTGTGTTCATTGTATAGCACATTGTTGAGTAGTGTAACTAAATTTAAGGTCTATTGGTTGTATCATATAGGTGAGGGATACCTCAAATTCTATGTCCTAAAAATTCTTATTTAATACTAGGTATTCTATAAATCAAGACCTATGATCAAAAAATACACTCATACCTTATGTTGTGATGATTATGATCCATAGAACTCATGTGCAAGATAATCTATATGCAATTCTCATTATCTTATGCTTTGTGCTCCCATGATTCACTTGGTGATGTCATAAAGCTCTTCATTAATTCCTATGAATTTTTTGCTGCGGTAAAATTCCTAATGTGATGTTATGTACTTTATTCCACACTTCTATAGCTTCAACAGGTTCCTACCCATCGTTCGAGGATGAATGATCTCAAGGGGGATATAATGTAACACCCCATCGGGCTAAAGATTGAACCATCTTTCGTACTTATATTGACCCAAACCCAAATGATTTCATTTTAGAATAAGTGTGAATAATAATTATTAAGGATGGGAACATCTTCGAAGATGGATTTAAGTCATAAATATCTCCTAGCTCAACGTTAAGTTGAGAACTTTCCTACCTATTGAATTTTAGTATATGATTTTTCTTGACTCAACTTCCAACAATCATTACTCCTAGAAAATAATGGGTTATGTTGCCCATTATATATCAAATAGAATCCTATTAAGTCTTTTTTCCAATGCAACTGACCATTCGTCCATCCAAATTTGGCGTAAAAAGTTATAGGCAGTTTAGTTACGCAATGTTCAGAGTGCTCGACAACGTACATAGGGAAAGGATCTTGCTTCGTGATTGGGGTCGCAAGGCATAGCTAGAGCCATGTGTTTGGGACCGCGGCATGACCCTCGCTTCCCCAAATTTAAAATATGTTTATCCCTTATTAAATCAAGGTCAAAATGGTCCTTTCACCCCTATAACTCCCCCAATTGGTTTTTGTTACCCTAAGGTCATCCTAAAATAGTAAAAGTCACCCAAATCAGCATTCTCTAACCCACAAGTACATCAAGAAGATTTTCTCAATTCTAAAGCTTGTAGATTCTAAACTCAAGGTTATTATTCAATTTTTCTCCATCAAAGGTATGTAGAATGATCCTAATGTTCATGGGATTGAAAAGTATGTTTTACAATTCTCTAAATTATGTTTATATTCATAAGATAAGGCTTTGAAGTTGATTCATTTAAAAGATTGAATTACGAAACTCCTTTTTATTATGGATTATGTATTTACCAAGGGTTTTTAGATAAACTTAAAATTTTATTTATGTATTTACGTTATGGGTTTTGAAGTATGTGAACTATGAACCCCTTTTTTTATTATAAGGATTACATGATTGGCAATTTTTGTGGGTTCTCAAATGAATACGGAAAGATTGATGTTTTGAATGTGGTTTCATTAAGTTATGCATTGATTACCTTGTATGACTTTTAGGGAGAAGTTAATAATTTTCAAAATACTTTTGGTTTATCAGGAGACTTGAATGAATTATGAAATAAATGACCACCGATGAATTATGTCTTGAAAGGAAATTGTTTGGTTTGAATTTGTATGTCTTTTTCAAAAGAGAACTCTTTTATTATATGTGAATCATCTTGGTGGTCAATAATTTGTTTTTGAATAAGAAGGGATATGGACACAATATAATATGATATGACTTGAAAGTCTGGGTATGATGATACCTTGATATTAATTGCCCTTAATAAAATAAGAGATGGACTTTTATAAGCATGAAAAATAATTTTAATCGCAGAAAATTGGTCTTAAAGAGAGCTAGGTGATTACTCGAAGAAAGCATTGAGTAAAAAGGCTCATTACCAAAAATTGGGCATTTCCAACTTGGGATATATGATTGGCTCATTCCTGATATGTGGATGGCCAATGTATACTTACCTTCGGGTGCCAGCATACTAGACTAGCATATAGGACCCTAATCTATGCGACAAACTTGGATTTGGGGGCTTGGCTGACAAGTTAATGGCGGACCCATATAGCCTATGCTTACTGTGTTTGAAGGGTGTACCATCTATTTCAGAAATAAAGAAAAGAGTTGAGTCTATTCTTTACAAGGTAAGTTTATATTTCTAAGTATGCCCATGTGTTGTGATCTCTATAATAGTGAATTTTCTTTAGAATGCTCCCGATTATTTTATATGAAATATATGTTGTTATTGGATTGTTCTGCATAGGAATACATTCCAAGTATTGACCCTCCTTATGGTAATTGAACTATCAAATAATGTAGGTTCTGAAGCACAGTCCCATGGTCCATCACATCAACAAAACATTTGGATATGATAGAGTTGGTGAGTCATCTATCTTTCATAAAGCATTTATCCATATATTGATTTTTTTCAGCTTATGGTATAGTCGAGGGGTCTTGTCACGGCCTAGACAGTTAGTATTCAATAGAGGCTTTGTATATGAGATTTGATTATTGTATTTTCAGAAATTTATTGACATAATTTGATTATAAGTTAACCTTAAATTTAATTATATCTTCCGCTCTTCTATTTCATATGAATTATGCTTATGATAGTATGCTAAGGGGTTTCTCGGTCCTTTATGGTTTGGGATGCCCGTTGCGTCCAGTGCCTCGTCTCTGGTTGTAACAATCTTTTAGTTTCCCTTTTAGTATCCTTAATTCAACCATGGCTATTTGATAAAGAGGAATTGTGATTGGTTTAGTACTTGGAATCACATCAATACAAAAATCTACTTCCTGTTCTAGAGGAAACCCTGGAAGATCCTTAGGAAATACATTAAGAAATTTATTTACAACTATAATAGCTTAAAGAATTGGTGGCTCAGCATCTATATCTTCACTCTAACTTGATGACATATGTAACCTTTTTAAATCATCCTCTTATCCTTAAGATAAGAAATAATATTACCTCTTGGTGCACCAATATTACCCCTTTGTTCAATAACTACCTTTCTTGGAAAATGAAAATTCACCCTTTTAGTTCGGCAATCTACTGTGTCATAAAAAGAAGCTAACAAATCCATACCAATTATAACATCAAAATCTACTATTTCTAGCTTAACAAGGTTAGCCATTGTATCACAACCACAAATAGTTATTATAAAATTTCAATACACTCTCATATCTATAATAGATTTAGTAACTGGAGTAGATACTTCAAATGGCTTAACTAGTAATTCTAGTGTTCTTTTGAACTTTCTAGAAACCAATGGAGTGATATATGAAAATGTATAACTGGAATCAATTAATGCAAACATATTATGAGAAAGATGCCTAATGTACCTGTTACCGCATTCGGAGAAGCCTATAAATTTGGTCGATCCACTAGAGCATATGTATGATTCTAAAATCCACTAGAACTAGATGCTCCTTTAACACCTCTACAATGACCTATATGTTGTGTACCCCTACCTAAAGAAGGGATCGATAACAATGATACAATGGTTGATCCAGCAGGTCATGCCATACCACTTACAACCCTTTGTGGGCACTATCTCATCATATGCCCTGACATACCATACCAAGCATTTGTACCAAATCGACATGCACCTAAATAAATATTTCCTCATTATTTACATGGTTGGTGAAGATATCTTGATTGTCTCATACTACCTTGTTCTTGAAACCTTGCTATTCATGAATTTTATCTCTCACTTCCTTAAACAAACTGATTGCCCTTGGACCCTTGAACTGCGGTGGAGCACTAGCTGCAGAATATGGAGGTGATGGACTAGGTGTTATATTAGAGAATTTTGGGCTAAAATATTCTTTGGATGCAATAAACTATCCCATAGATCTGCCCCTCTTAGAATGACTTCTTTCTAATTCTTGTGTTATTCTTATTTAACTTTGATCCTTTATTTTTATTTTTTCTGTAAAACCTTGTATCCTTTCTATATCCATTTCTTTGTTCATAGTAGAAATAGTACGTGATCTAACAAGATACAGATCCAATCTATCCACATATTTATGAAATCTATCATCCATGGTAGTTACTATATTAGGATCATACCGAGATAAAGATTTAAATTGGAGGTTGTACTCCCTCACTCAAATATTCCCTTGTCGAAGATTTAAGAATTGATCTACACGAGTTGCTTAGATCTCAAATGGATGTTAATGATAAAAATATGCCTGTTTGAGCTCTTCCCAAATAGTTAAAGGTGAGTCGATACCCCTAGACTGTTTCCAAGGTTCATACCACAATATAGCCTCTTATTTTAATTTTTTTGTGAAGATTTAAGAATTGATCTACACAAGGCTCTTGGATCCCAAATGGAGGGTAATGATCAAAAAATGTCTCTTTGAAATCTTCCCAAATAGTTGAAAGTGCTTCGATACCCCTAGACCATTTCCAGTTTTCATACCACAATATAGCCTCTCCTTTTAATTTATATCCTGCTAGCTTGACTGTCTCTTTACTATATACATGCATGACATCCAAAAACCTTGGAATTTGATCAAGAAAGTATTTTGGGGATTCATTGAAATCTCCATTAAATGGGGATTGTCTAATTTAAGAAAATCCTGTGTCCGTAGACTATCGGCCCTATCCACAACACTAGAACCTGTAGTTTGAATAGCTTGTCCTCGAGCTTTTCCAGCAACTATACAGATCAAAACATTCACCGTTTTCCTTAAAACTTGATCAGTAGCATTAAAAGGTGTTTTTAGGGTGCTTGTGTCCCCGTTAAATCTTCTAAATATAGAGGAGTAGAAGAAGTTTCTGATATAAATTTAGCTTAAGCATAACTTTGGTTATCTTGTCTAGGTAGTGACTTGTTAGTACCTTCTTCGACAGCCACATCTACTTACTTACCTATATTCTTACTCAATTTTTAAACCACCATCTTTACTATAATGAGAAAAATAGGTTTAATGATTGAATATGACTCCATCTACAATTTGGGCTTTATTGCATAATCTAATATATGAAGAAAAAGAGACAATCCATAAATATCTTGAGCCACCTATTTATAGATGCGGTGCACAATACATCCATAAGGAAGAATCTACGTAAACACGGCTTTATAGACTCCCTCGAACGACTTACTCTGACACCACTTTTGTCATGCCAGAAATCCCATTTGGGCGGATAGGCACCCTTAGCCGTAAAAGCCCAAGAGCACCAAACTCTGACCTTTTACGTTTCGAGCATGTAAATATAATGACTAAAGGTTCTACCAAATATGGTTATAATGTCATGATATGAATAAAATATGTAAGTAAGAATAAAACTCTATATACAATACTTTGCCATTAGGCCACAACATCTAAAAGACAAGACAATACCATGCCTAACTTTACATCGTTCTACAATGCCTCTAAAGATACATAGACTTAGTTAAGGTTGGAACAAACCCAAGCCTTACTCTTAACTACTATACAATATTAAAACATATGTAACAGCCTTAGAAAGCGGGAATCTATCTGATGCTTACCAATAGCCACTAGATATCCTGCGCTCCTACTGACAAGGTGTATTAGCAAAAGCACTTATGCCTGCAGCATAAAATGCAGGTCTCCATAAGGGACGTCAGTATGAAAATACAACAACAACAACATACCCAGTGTATTCCTACCTAGTGGGGTCTGGGGAGGGTAGAGTGTACACAGACCATACCACTACCTAAAGAGACGTAGAGAGGCTGTTTCCGATAGACCCCCGCCTTCGAACCAATAATAGTATAACAGATAGAAAAAGTAAGAGGATACAAACTAGTATGGTAAACAAAACATACTAACAGTATAAACAAACACAAAAGATAAGTGCATAATAAACTAGTACGGGATGAAAAAAAGCCAAGACCACTAACCCCAAAAACTAAAGCCCCAACACTACGAACAAGAAATTCCAAACCCAAAGGATCACTCCCCTATTACTTTGGCCGCGCTCCCACCCCCTAACCCTCTACCCTAGTTCGCATCCTCCACACCTTTCTATCAAGTTTCATGTCCTCTGTAAGATGTAAATGCTCCATATTATACATAATCACCTCCCTCCAATATTTCTTTGGTCTATCTCTAGCCCGCCTAAAACAATCCATAGCCAGAGTCTCACACCTATGCACGGAGCATCAGGGACCCTCCTCATCACATGCCCGAACCAACGTAGCCTCACTTCTCACAACTTATCCTCCACGAGGGAAACTCCTACCTTCTCTCGAATAATCTCATTCCTCACCCTATCTTTCCTGGTATGTCCACACATCCATCTCAACATTCGCATCTCCACCACCTTCACCTTTTGGATGTGGGAGTTCTTAACTAGAAAACATTCCGCTCCATACAACATAGTCGTCCAGACTACAACTCTGTTGAACTTACCTTTAAGCTTCGGGGGCACCTTCTTATCAAAAAGGACTCCACATATGTACTAAATATGTAAGGATGAAAGTAATTACACATGATACAATAGCTTAATTTAAATTAGATACAAGTGTATAAGTGATTCTAGTAGACCACCTTTACATATATTTTAGGATCAGGTACTTTACATTCTTTTCTTTATTTTAACCTTCTTACTTTATAATATTCTTGATACAAATAACCCACTGATCAGTGGTAAATACACAAATTCGGATCGGTCGATGCAAGTCTTACACCCTTAATGTGACACCTATGTATAAAAAGATTGGGATCGGCCCATGCCAGGCTTTCTCACCTGAGCTTCCACCAATATAATAAGCTAGTAGCATTTACCTATGCTAGGATTACGCCCCTAAGGTTCCATCTATTTAGTTCAAGTATTTGTTACTGAGTTCATTTTGCCTTTGAGATTGTTAATTTGGTGGTCATACTATTATTGGATTTTGGAACAATAATATACCAGTAAGAGGCATGTGAATAAGCACTTATTTCAACAAAAATAATATAGGCAGTAGTTTGTACACGAATAAACTTTTTAGGAGCAAAAAATAAACATGGGCCTTATTTGACTCAAAGGAGAACTCATGAAACTTGTTAGTGAAAGTATACATGCAAACTTGATAATAAGCATGTATTGAGTTGTTATAACACATTAGAGAGTGGGAAAAGGACGTTATCTACAGGGAGATCATGCACTGCCAATATTTATCATTTGCTAGAGGAGAACTTTAGAAACTTACTTTGTAGTACAAGTGTCGGCTTTCATGCCAAAGAATATGAAATAGAGTATGCCTTACATACCTTGCTATACAACTTCAATGTTAACCCAAATTAACATCCTTCCTTTTGGATTACTTATCTATAAGAAAGTATATGGTAAAACCATTATTGGTAGCTAACCAATACATTTGGGCTACTTAGCTTCACTAATATAGTTACTAGTACTAAGAAAATAATTTATTAAATCAAGGGTGTTAATTTAACCCTTTTATCCTCCAATTACATCAACATACCTTACATATATAAGATTCCCTGAAACAACTTTGTCACCGTTACACAATAAAAATAATGTACAAAGTGTAATCGGGAGTAAACATATACAAAATTTGGTTTGGTAGCGTACTACTACACTACTTTTTAAATATATCAATAAAACTACTCATACCTTTCCCCCCACATCAACTCGTCAGTACCCAACATATACACATAAAATAGTCCACAAAATAACCTCAAATTTCCATTATCATAGAAAATAAATATTGAACTCACCATCCCTTGCATCCTTAATAACAAAATATAAATAATTCCTTACCCAAACTTATTGTAATACCCCACACTTTTTCCTACCTTGAAATTGTCCTAAGAATGTTAGAAGCTTTCATTGAAAGATGAATTCACTTTTGTACATGTGGTATTTTTAAGTTTTTCACTTTTTTTAATTTGGAAAATTTAATAAGCTTTATATCAATATAAACTTCATCAAAATCCGACATCGGAAATGAAAGTTATGGCTGAAATACAGAAGGCAGTGAAACCGCGAAAGTGAGACGGTGAGGCCGTCGGACCATCGGACCATCACAGTGAGGAAGTATGACCACCTTATACCTTAGATCGATGTCCCAGGACAATGGATCATTGTACTAGTGATGGACAGTCGCTCAGGCCGTTGCAAGGGAAACAGTGAGGCCCTATTCTACCTAAAAGCGACGGTCTGGACCGATGGACCGTTGACCCAGTGATGGACCGTCGCACCCCATCATCACACCAAGATAGTAAGTTCCAGTCCTAGTCTACCTATGATGGTCGAAAATACGAACCATCGATCCAGCGACGGACCGTCGCATGATTCATCGCAGGTTCCGTTTAATTATTTTTAAGTAGTTTTTAAAGGGGCTTTTTGGTCTTTTGTCACCTGTTTATATACCTAGTAATATCCGACCAAGTTTCCTAAATTCATTATTCTTCCACAACATCAAAATTAGGGCTTTCTCTCTAAGATTAATCCCCAAGAAAAAAATACAAATCTTCTTCAAGAACTAAGACATTTAAATTCTTCAAGTTCAAGAACATCAAGAAACTCAACCCAGGTATGAATAGAGTTCATTCATGAACTCCTTTCATCCATGAAGCGAAATAATCTCTTTTATAAGTTCAAGTTAATGTATTATCTTTATGAATTTCATGTTGGTTTGTTGTTGTTCATGTTGATAATGACCAATTAAATTCTACTACATGTTTTATTGATAAATCTTAAGTGGAATTTATTATTATAGGTGTAGATTCATGTGAATCCATGATTAAACCTTTGAATGGTGAAATTAGAGATGAATCATGATGTTTATTTGTTTTATAATATTGTCTACATATACTATGCCTACCATGTGTTTTATTAAATGCCTATGTAAAGAAAAAGCGCCCAACTAGTATGATATTATGAAATCACCATTTATGTACAAGTTATGTATATCACATGTTTGATGAAATGCTTTAATAAATGAATTATGGATTATGATGTTAGTCATGTATTCAAGAAATTCATGCTTTGTCAGTTTCTTTCCATCGAGTCCTGGAGGTACTTGCACCTAAAACATTAGCTATGTGCCTAAAGCCATGTCATGTTTTCACGATATTCTCAGTCATGCCATGATCTTTAGACTTCAGACAGTCTTATGACTCAGGAAATATCAATAAACTCATGAGCTCAGTCAGTTGTCAGGTTTCAGTAGCATTCCATCAGTATATCAGTTAATCATATTCAGTATCTATTTAGATGGGAGTAGAAATTAGCACCAAGTGAACCCAAGGATGGGAACTCACCTACTAGTAGAGGGTGTGTTTCTTAGAACCAATCCTTGCATTCCAGAACTACCTAGCTAGAGTAGGTTGAGACATCATACCTGCCAATTGAGGGTAGGTGAGGTGGATTAACTTGCTAGTTGAGGGTTCCACCATTTTTATTAGAGTAACCTGCTCGACAAGGTTTACTCAGATGTTGTACTTACCAGTGGTGTGGTATTCACACTCTTCTAATCAAGGAACATATTTGACCCTAATTCTTTTATAATGCATCATTTGGGGAATATCTGTTAGATTACTTTCCCACAGTTACATGTTATAGAATTCAGGACTGTCAGATATAGTCAATTCAGATATATTATAGTCACTCATATTATAAGTTATCACAACTCAGTCATTAGTCATGTTAGTTATTAGTAAACACATGTTATCATGATTTTAGGTATATTTACTATGTATGCATGAATGTATTCTCACATTCATATTAGTCAGTTAGCCAGTATTATTTATCCATATGAACCCCATTCATTCATCCTACCTCACATGCATTCCAGTACATTCAAAGTACTAACGTATTTTTGCTATGGTGTCTTATACCATAGGTTCAGAGATACGAGCTCCAGAGCATCAGTAGATTCCAGTCTCAGCAGGTAGAGCTAGAAGTGAGTCCTTATCTTCCAAGGACATGATCATTACTTTATTATATTATTAATTAATTTATTAGTTAGAGATAGTTGGGGACATGTCCCATCAACTCCTTATTCAGCCAGTTCAACCAGTTAGAGGCTTTTCAGACTATCATGTTCAGACAGTTATTTTAGTTGTTCTGGGTATTTCATACCCCATACAGATGTTATATCTTTATCATTTATGTTACAAATTTAAACTTTATGTCCTTTTTGTTAATGTTTCTGCATTATACAATATATTATGTAGTATAGAAGTACAGATAACAATCATGGGTTAGCTTGTGGTCCTTCGGGGTCATGTGAACCATCTAGCATTCCGGGTACCAGATTTGGAGTGTTATAAAATTAGTATCAGAGCCTAAGGTTCAATAGAGTCCTAGGAAGTCTGAAAGCCAGATCTAGTAGAGTCTTGTTCATGGGTGTGTTGTGCGCCACATTTATATGCAAGAGCCTATAAGATGTTTAGGAACAGTTTCTCTTCTTTCATTATTCATGTTGTGCCAGTGATTATAATCTCAAGTCAATCTCTTAGTCTAATCCATTTCTTTTCTTTATTTCAGAACATGCCTCCCAAGAGAAGAACTCAGTATTTCCAAGAAGATCCTTTGGACGAACATGTTTCATTTGCAGAGTTCAGAGCTGCATTCTGTACTCTTGATCAGTTAGTTGTTGCTCTGAATAAATGACCAATTGTTGTTCTGGACAACCCAATGGCCAATTTAGCTGCAGCCAGGATTTGGGACTTCACCTAAATGAATCCTCCATCCTTTCTCGGGTATAAGAAAAATAAGGACACTTAGGAATTTCTAGATCAGGTGCAGAAGGTGACATACATCATGGGGGTTACTTCTAGTGAGAGTGCTAAGATAGCTGCATATCAGCTGTAGGATGTTGCTCATACTTTGTTCAAGTAGTGGAAGTCAGAGAGGGTGGTTGATGCAGGGTCAAATGAGTGGGAGGAGTTTGCTTCTATTTTACTTGATAGATTCTTTCCCCTAGATCTTAGTGAATATATGGTGCTAGAATTCATCAACCTCAGGTAGGGAAACATTATGGTGAAAGAGTATTTTATTAAGTTTACTCAATTAGATAGATATGCCCCTCATGTGGTTGTAGATAGTAAGGCCAAGATGAGTAAGTTTGTTTCAGGGGTAAATTATAACGTAGTTAATAAGTGTAGATCCGCCATGCTGAATAGTGACATGACTTTATCCAGGCTTATGACTCATGCTCAGTAGATATAGGAGTAGAAGATTTAGATGAGAGAGAAGAAGAGTATGAAATTAATGACAGGTATTTTTAACTTTGCTCAGCCTAAATCAGAAGGAGGAAATCATTCTCAGTTTTATCCTAAGTCCTCAGTTTTAGCTCCTTCTTAAGCTAGTGATCCTGTGCTTAAGTACTGAGACAGAACATCAGGATCTAAGTATCAGTACAGGGTTAGCAGTGCCTACACCTATCCCATTTGTCAGACTTATGGCAATAACTATCAGGGTACTTAAAGAGCTGGCAGCGATAGCTGTTTTGGGTGTGGCAATCCAGGCCACAGAGTTAGAGATTGTTTGCGGTCGGGTCCACAGGGTCAACAGAACAACTCCTAATCTCATTCCAACCACCCGAATCAGCAGGGTGCCACCTCCAGTACTACTAGTTGGCAATGCCCAAACAGACTTTATGCTGTCCACTCCCAGTAGGATAAGGAAAATACTCCTGATGTGGTTACTAGTATGTTACAGATCTTTCATGTTCATGTTTACACTTTGGAAAATCTAGGAGCATCTTTACCTTTTGTTACTCCCTACATAGCAGTTGATTTAGGAGTCAGTCTCGAAATTCTAGCAGAGCCCTTTTCAATTTCTACCCCAGTGGGTAAAACCATCATAGCTCGGTGGGTGTACAGGAATTTCCCGATTATGATATCTCAGAAAGTCACATCATCAGACTTAGTTGAATTAGAGATGACTAATTTTGACATCATTCTCGGCATGGATTGGCTTCATTCCTTCTATGCCATAGTCGACTGCAGAAATAGAATAATCTAGTTCCAGTTTTCAAATGAACCCATCCTCAAGTGGAAGAGTAGTGTATCCTCCTTTAGAGGTCATCTTATTTCATACCTTCGGGCACAGAAAATGAAATATAATGGATGTGTCTATCATTTTTTTCGTGTTAAGGACACTAGTTTCAAAACTCCCAGTCTTGAATCAGTCCCAATTGTGAATGAATATTACAATGTCTTTCTCTAAGATCTTCTAAGAATTCCTCCCGAAATGGAAATAGACTTCGGCATTGATCTTCTTCCATATACTCAGCCTATATTTATTCCTTCATACAGAATGGCACCAGTAGAACTCAGAGAATTGAAAGAGTAGTTGAAGTATCACTTAGATAAGGGAATAATCATCCCAGTGTGTCCCCATGGGGTGCACTAGTTTAATTCGTGCGCAAAAAAGATGGTAATTTCAGAATGTGTATTGATTATCGTTAACTCAATAAAGTCATGGTCAAGAACAATTATCCTCTTCCCAAAATCAATGACTTATTTGACCAACTTCAGTGTGCTAGTTATTTCTCTAAGATAGACCTCAGATCTGGCTATCATCATCTAAGAGTCAGAGAATATGACATTCCAAAAACAATTTTTTTGTACTCGGTATGGTCATTTCGAATTCCTAGTCATGTCCTTTGGTCTCACTAATGCCCCATCATTTTTTATGTACTTGATGAACTGTGTGTTCAAGCAGTACTTGGACATGTTCGTCATAGTCATCATAGATGATATTCTGGTCTATTCCCACAGTGAGAAATATCATGCAAACTATCTTAGATCAGTACTTCAGACTCTCAGAGATCATCAGATATTAGCCAGATTCAGTAAGTGAAAATTTTAGCTAAGTTCTATAGCATTCCTTATCCATATCATTTTTGGAGATGGCATTAGAGTAAATCCTCAAAAGACCAAAGCAGTAAGTAACTGGCCTCGCCCTATCTCTCCATTAGATATCAAGAGTTTCTTGAATTTGGTAGGCTATTATAGATGGTTTGTTGAGTGATTTTATTCTATTGCATCCCCTATGTCCATATTGACTCAGAAGAAAGTCAAGTTTCAGTGGTCAGATCCTTGTGAGAAGAGTTTTCAGGAGTTGAAGACTCGACTCACCTCAACTCTAGTTCTAGATCTTCCAGATGGTTTAGATGGGTTCGTAGTGTATCATGATGCGTTCAGAGTAGGTTTGGGTTTTGTCTTGATGCAGCATGGTAAGGTCATATCCTAATCCTCCAGACAACTTAAACCCTATGATAAGAATTATCCTACTCATGATCTTGAATTAGCCGTCGTAGTATTTTCCTTAAAGAATTGGAGGCATTATCTATACGGTGCTCACATAGATGTGTTCATGGATCATAAGATCCTTTTGTATGTATTTTCTCAGAAAGATCTCAATCTTTGTCAGAGAAGGTGGTTAGAGCTCTTGAATAACTACGACATGTGTGTCCTTTATCATTCGAGCAGGGACAATGTAGTGGCCGATGCTCTCAGTAGACTGTCTATGGATAGTGTTACTCATGTCGAGTATCGTAAGAATAAGTTAGCTCAGGAAATTCATCATCTTTCAAGACTAGGCGTTCACACAGTCGATACAGAGGAGGGTGATATATAGGTTCAGAGTAGTTCAGGATCATCTCTAATCAATCTCTCAGTCTAATCCATTTCTTCTCTTTATTTCAGAACATAAATCTCAAGAGAAGAACTCAGCCTGTCCAATCTCAGGGTTAATAGAACCACTCCTCATCACAGTTCGATCGCCCAAATTAGTAGGGTGCCACCTCCTGCGCTACTAGTTGGCAATGCCCATATAGACTTTATGATGTCCAGTCTCGGCAGGATAAGGAAAATTCTCTTGATGTAGTTACTAGTACGTTATATATCTTTCATGTTCATGTTTACGCTTTGAAAAATATAGGTTCTTCTTTGTCTTTTGTTACTCCCTACATAGTAGTTGATTTCGGAGCCAGTCCCAAAATTCTAGTAGACACCTTTTCAATTTCTACCCAGTGGGTAAAACTATCATAGATTGATGGGTATACAGGAACTGTCTGGTTATCGTATCTCAAAAATTCACTTCAGCAGACTTAGTCAAATTAGAGATGACTAACTTTGATGTCATTCTCGACAAGGATTGGCTTCATTCCCGCTACTCCACAGTCGACTTTGATGTCATTCTCAGAACAGTCTTTTAGATTCTCAAAGATCATCATCTATTCGCTAAATTTAGTAAGTGCGAATTTTGGATAAGGTCTGTAGAATTCCTTGGCCATATCATTTTCAGAGATGGCATTAGAGTCGATCCTCAAAAGACTAAAGTAGTAAGAAACTGGCCTCGCCCTGTCTCTCCATTAGATATTAGGATTTTCTTGGGTTTTGCTGGCTACTATAGATGGTTTTTTGAGGGTTTTATTTTATTTCATCCCCTATATCTAGATTGACTCAGAACAAAGTCAAGTTTCAATGATCAGATTCTTGTAAGAAGAGTTTTCAGGAATTGAAGACTGGACTCATGTCAACTCTAGTTCTAGCTCTTCCAGATGGTTCAGATGGGTTCGTAGTGTATTTTGATGCATCCAGAGTAGTTTTGGGTTATGTCCTCATGAAAAATGGTAAGGTCATACCCTACGCCTCCAAACAGCTTAAACCCCATGAGAAGAATTATCTTACTCATGATCTTGAGTTAGCCGTTGTAGTATTTACCTTCAAGATTTGGAGGCATTATCTATATGGTGTTCACATAGATGTGTTCACAGATCATAAGAGCCTTCAGTATGTCTTTTCTCAGAAATATCTTAATCCTCATCAAAGAAGGTGGTTAGATCTATTGAAAGACTATGACATGTGTGTCCTTTTTCATCTAGGCAAGGCCAATGTAGTGGCTGATGCTCTCAGTAGACTGTCTATGGTTAGTGTTGCTCATGTCGAGTATAGTAATAAGAATTTATCTCAAGAAGTCCATCAGATTGACAGAATAGGAGTTTACTTAGTCGATATAGAGTAGGGTGATTTATGGGTTCAGAGTAGTTCAGGATCATCTCTAGTTTCCAAGGTGAAAGGAAATCAAAATAGGGATACTAGTCTTGTCAAGATAAAAGAGTCAGTCAAGGATCAAAAATTAGAGATTTTATCCCAAGGGGAAGATGGTGTTCTGCGTTGTCAGGGTCTTTTGTGTGTTCCAGCTGTAGATGAATTAAGGCGGTGAATTCTTTCAGAAGCGCATGGTATGCGCTACTCTATTCATCCAGGGGCCACAAAGATGTACCATGATTTATGGGAAATCTATTGGAGAAGTGGGATGAAGAGAGACGTTGTAGAGTTTGTGGCTAAGTTATCTACATGTAAGCAGGTTAAGATAGAGCATCAGAAGCCTAGTGGGTCCATGCCAGAGTTCAGTATTCCTACTTAGAAATGGGAAAAAATGAACATGGACTTCATGACGGGTTTGCCTCGATCTCGTCATCAACATGATTCAGTTTGGATTATTGTAGACATGATAACAAAATCAGCTTATTTTCTTCCAGTTCATACCTCTTATTCAACCGCGGATTATGCCAAACTCTACATCAGAGAATTGGTCAGATTGCACGGTTATCCATTATTTATTATCTCAGACAAAGGTACCCAGTTTGCCTCTCATTTCTAGAAAGAATTCCAAAAGGGTCTTGGTACCCATGTTCATCTCAGTACAACCTTTCATGCTCAGACAGATGATCAAGAAGAAAGGACCATTCAAACTTTAGAAGATATGTTACGAGCATGTTCAATTGATTTCAAGGGAAGTTGGGATGACCACTTTCCTTTGATTGAATTTGCATACAACAACAGCTATCATTCTAATATTCATATGTCTCTATTCGAAGCTCTCTACGGTAGGAGATGTACATCTCTAATTGGTTGGTTCGAAGTTAGTGAGGCTTCAGTCATAGGGCTTGACTTGGTATTCGATACCTTAGAGAAAGTCCAGTTAATCAGAGAATGACTTCGGGATACTCAGAAACGATAGAAGTTTTATGCAGATATTCGTAGAAAAGATCTCGAGTTTGAGATCAGTGATCTTATTTATCAAAAGATCTCTCCCATGAAGGGAGTGAAGAGGTTCGGCAAGATGGTAAATCTTAGTACCCGATATGTCATTCCCTTCAAGATTTTCAGTCATTTTTGCAAGGTATCTTATAAGCTCGAATTGGCTTCAGATCTAGCTTCAGTTCATCCAGTCTTCCATGTCTCCTTGATCAAGAAGTACATAGGTGAACCAAGATTTATACTCCATATTCAGAGCATAGATGTTCAGAATAGTCTATCTTATGAAGAGATTCCGATCGAGATCCTAGACTATCAGACTCATAGAATGAAGAACAAAGAAGTCCCTCTAGTTAAGGTTCTTTGGCGAAATTAGTCAATCGAGGGACCTACTTGGGAAGAAGAAGAATACATGCGTACCAAGTATCCTCACCTCTTCTCCGCCAATTCAGATCAAGCTCAAGGTAATAGTTCTCCTTAAGCTTACTTACCTTCATGTTCAGTGTTCATCACAAACTTGGTACCAAGTACTTTTGAAAATTCAGTCATTCATTAATGTATCAACTAACTTATATAATTGTGCACCAAACATGCATTATCATTGTGAGAAACTTAGTTCAGCAGAACACCCAATCATACATTTATGAATCAGTTACATATGCATCAGATATGCATGTTCAGTATGATATATTCAGTTATCAGTCATGTCAGTCATGAAATCCTGTTCCAGCCAGTGATGTTTAGTATGTACGTCATTTTATATTCTTTTCCCCTCACTAGGTGTCATTGGAGGATTAATGTTCTCATAGGGGAAATATTTTAATACCCCATACTTTTTCCTAGCTTGAAATTGTCCCAAGAATGTTAGAAGCTTTCTTTGAAAGATGAATCCACTTTTTTACACGTGGAATTTTTAATATTTTCACTTTTTTCACCAGGGAAATTTAATAAGATTTCCGTCGATGCCAATTTCATCAAAATCTGACATCGAAAGAGAAAGTTATGGAAGAAATACAGAAGGCAGTAAAACCACCCAGGTGCGATAGTGAGGCCGATGGACCAATGGAATAGCGATGGACCATCTCCAACAATCATTGTAGTGAGGAAGTGTGACTATCTTCTGCCCTGGATTGACGGCCCAGGCCAATTAACCGTCAGACTAGCGACGGACAGTCACTCAGGCCATAGCAAGGGAAACAGTGAGGCCCTATTTTGCCTAGAAGCGATGGTCAGGACCGATGGACCGTCGACCCAGTGATGGAACTTCACACCCTACCATCGCACCAAGACAGTAAGTTCCAATCCCGGTCCACTTACGATGGTCGAAAATAATGGACCGTCGATCCAGCAATGGACCGTCGCATGAGCCATCACAGGTTCTGTTAAGTTATTTTGAAGTTTTTTTGAAAGGGGATTTTTGGTATTTTACCAAACTTTTATATACCTAGTAATATATGATGAAGGATCCTAAATTCATTATTATTCCACAAGATCAAAATTAGGGCTTTCTCTCTAAGATTAATCCCCAAGAACAAAATCCAAATCTTCTTCAAGAAATAAGAGATTCAAATTCTTCAAGTTCAAGAACTTAAATAAACTCAACCCAGGTATGCATAGTGTTCATTCATGAACTCCTTTCGTCTATGAAGCCCAAGAATCTATTTTCTAACTTCAAGTTTATGGATTTGCTTTTTGAATTTCATGTTGGGTTGATGTTAATCATATTGATAATGACCAATTGAATTCTATTCCATATTTTAGTGATAAATTTTAAGTGAAATTTATTCTTATTGGTGTAGCTGCATGTAAATCCACGATTAAACACTTGAATTGTGATATTAGATATGAATCATGATGTTTATTTGTTGTATAATGTTGCCTACATATACTATGCCTACCATGTGTTTGATTAAATGCCTATGTGAAGAAAAAGTGCCCAACTAGTATGGTATTATGAAATCCCCATTTATGTACAAGTTATGTATATCACATGTTTGATGAAATACTTTAATAAATGAATTATGGATTATGATGTTAGTCTAGTATTTAAGAAAGTCATGCTTTGTAGTTTCTTTTCATCGAGTCCTGGGGGTACTTGTACCCGAAACATTAGCTATGTGACTAGAACCATGTCATGTTTTCATGATAATCTAAGTCAATCCATGATCCTTAGACATCCGACGGCCTTATGACTCAGGAAATCTCAATAATCTCATGAACTCAGTCAGTTGTCATATATCAGTAGTATTTCGTTAGTCAACAGAATTCAGTAACTCAATCCATGTTCAGATCAGTTAATCATGTTCAATGTCTATTAATATGGAAGTGGAAATTAGCACCGAGTAAACCCAAGGATGGGAACTCACTTTCCAGTAGAGGTTGTGATTCATAAAATAAATCCTTGCATTCCAAACTACGTAGCCAACATAGGTTGAGACATCATACCTGTTAGTTGAGGGTAGATGAAGTGGCTTAACCTGATAGTTGAGGGTTCCCACCATTCTCATTAGAGTAACCTTCTAGACTAGGGTCACTAATATGTTGTACTTACTAGTGGCGTGGTATTTACACCCTTCCAATCAAGGAACGAATTGGACCCCAATTCCGCTATAATACGTCATTTAGGGAAAGTCAGTTAGATGACTATTTCCCATAGTTATATGTTACAAAATTCAGGACTGTCAGATACAGTCAATTTAGATATAGTATAGAACTCATCTAGTTCTATCAGATTCAGGACTATCAGATACAATCACTTATGTTATCAGTTATCAGAACTCAATCATTAGTCATGTTAGTTATCAGTAATTTCATGTTATCATGATTTCAGATATAGTTACTATGTATGCATACATGTATTATCATATTCATATTTTTCAGTTAGCCAGTATTTTTCATTCATATGAACCCTATGCATTCAACCTACCTCACATGTATCCCAGTACATTCAAAGTTCTGATGCATTTGCGCTATGGTGTCTTATACCAGTCTCAGCAGTCAGAGCTAGAAGTTAGTCCTCATCTATTTAGTAAATAATCATTACTTTACTATCTCATTAATTAATTAATTAGTTGAAGTTAGTTGGGGACATGTCCTATCAACTCCTTATTCAGACAGTTAGAGGATTTTAAGACTATCATGTTCATATAGTTATTTCAGTTTTTCTGGGTATTTCATACCCTATCCAGATGTTATATCTTTATATGTTATATTATATTTTTTAACTCTATGGCCTTTTTGTTCATGTTTCTGCATTATACAATATATTTTATAGTATACAGGTACAAATATCAGTCATGGGTTAGCTTGTGATCCTTCGGGGTCATGAGCACCATGTAGCAATCCGGTGCTAGATTCAGGGCATTACAAACTTGGTATTAGAGCCTAAGGTTCAAGATAGTCCTAGTAACTCTGAAAGTCGCATCTAGTAGAGTCTTATCCATGGGTGTGTTGCATGCCACATTAATATGCAGGAGGCTATAAGATGTTTAGGAACAATTTCTCTTATTTAAGTGTTCATGTATATCCATTAAGCATAATCTCAAGTCAATCTCTTAGTATAGTCCATTTCTTCTCTTTATTTTAGAACATGCCTCTAAAGAGAGGAACTCGGCCTCTCTAAGAAGATCCCTTGGACGAACATGTTTCTCATGCAGAGTTCAGAGATATATTCACTACTTTAGCTTAGTCAATTACTTCTCAGCATGAATGACCAGTTGTCATTCTGTCCAACCTAGTGGTCAATTCAGCTGCAACCAGGATTCGGGACTTCTCCTTAATGAATCCTCCATCCTTTCTCGGGTCTAAGGAAAATGAGGACCCTCAAGAATTCTTAGATCAGGTGTGGAAGGTTGCAGGCATCATGGGGTTTAATTCTAGTGAGAGTGCTGAGCTAGATGCATATCAGTTGCAGGATTCTGCTCACACTTGGTTCAAGTAGTGGAATTTAGAGAGGGCGGTTGATTAGGGATTCATTAGGCCTAGTGTGTCCCCATAGGGTGCACCAGTTTTATTCGTGCGCAATAAAGACGATCTCTCAAAATGTGTATTGATTACCGTCAGCTCAATAAAGTCACAGTCAAGAACAATTAACCTCTTCCCAAAATCGATGACTTGTTTGACCAATATCAGGATGCCAATTATTCCTCTAAGGCAGACCACATACTCGGATATCATCAGCTCAGAGTTAGAGAATGTGACATTCCAAAAATAGCTTTACATACTTGGTATGGTCACTTTGAATTCCTAGTCATGTCCTTTGGACTCACCAATGCCCCAACAGCTTTCATGGACTTGATGAACTGTGTGTTCAAATAGTACTTGGACATGTTTGTCATAGTCTTCATAAATGATATTCTGTTCTATTCCCATAATGAGAGAGATCATGTAGACAATCTAAGAATAGTACTTCAGACTCTCAGACATCATCAGCTATTCGCCAAATTTAGTAATTACAAATTTGGGCTAAGGTCAGTAGTATTCCTTGGCCATATCATTTTTGAAGATGACATTAGGGTAGATCCTCAAAAGACCAAAGCAATAAGAAACTGGCCTTGCCCTGTCTCTCCATTAAATATTAGGAGTTTCTTGGGTTTGGCTGGATATTATAGATGGTTTGTTGAGGGATTTTCTTCTATTGCATACCCTAAGTCCAGATTGACTCAGAGAAAGTCATGTTTTAGTGGTGAGATTCTTGCAAGAAGAGTTTGTAGGAATTGAAGACTCGACTCACCTCAGCTACAGTTCTAGCTCTACCAGATGGTTTGGATGGGTTCGTAGTGTATTGTGACGCATCCAGAGTAGGTTTGGGTTGTGTCCTCATGAAGCATGGTAAGGTCATAACCTACACCTCCAGACAACTTAAACCCCATAAGAAGAATTATCCTACTCATGATATTGAGTTAGACGACGTAGTATTTGCCTTGAAGATTTGGAGGCATTATCTATATGGTGTTCACGTAGATGTGTTCACAGATCATAAGAGCCTTTAGTATGTATTTTCTCAGAAATATCTGAATCTTCGTCAAAGACGGTGGTTAGAGATCTTGAAAGACTATGACATGTGTTTCCTTCATCATCTAGGCAAGGCCAACGTAGTGGCTGATGCTCTCAGTAGACTGTCTATGATTAGTGTTGCTCATGTCGAGGAAAGTAAGAAGAAGTTAGCTCAGGAAGTCCCTCATCTTGACTAACTAGGTGTTTGCTTAGTCGATACAGAGGAGGGTGATATATGGGTTCAGAGTAGTTCAGGATTATCTCTATTTTCCGAGGTAAAAGAAAAGAAAGATAGGGATCCTATCCTTGTCAAGATAAAAGTATCAGTCAAGGATCAAAAAGTAGAGGTTTTCTTCCAAGGAGGAGATGGTGTTCTGAGTTGTTAGGGTCGTCTAAGTGGACCAGCTATAGATGACTTAAAGAAACGAATTCTTAAAGAAGAGCATGGTGCGCAGTACTCTATTTATCTAGGGTCCAATAAGAAGTACCACCATATGCGGGAAATCTATTGGTGTATTGGGATGACGAGAGACGTTGTAGATTTTGTCACTAAGTTCTCTACGAGTTAGAAGGTGGTAAAGGATGGGAACTCACCTGCCAGTAGAGGGTGTGATTCATAGAAGCAATCCTTGCATTCCAGAACTACGTAGCAATCATAGGTTGAGACATCATACCTACTAGTTGAGGTTAGATGAGGTGGCTTAACCTGCTAGACGAGGGTTACTCACATGTTGTCTTTACCAGTGGCGCGGTATTGACACCCTTAAAATCAGGGCACAGATTGGAGTCTAATTAAGCTATAAAGCATCATTTGGGGCATGTCGGTTAGATGACTATTTCCCATAGTTACATGTTAAAGAATTTAGGACTATCAGATACAGTCAATTCAGATATAGTACGGAACTCACCTAGTTCCATCAGATTTAGGAGTGTCAGATAAAGTCACTTATGTTATCCGTTATCAGAACTTATTCATTAGTCATGTTAGTTATCAGTAAACTCATGTTATCACAATTTCAGATATAGTAACTATGTATGCATGCATGTATTCTCACGTTCATATTAGTCAGTAAGCCAATATTGTTCATGAATATGAACCTCATGCATTCAGCCTACCTCACATGCATACCAATACATTCAAAGTACTGACACATTTGCACTATTTATACCATCGGTTTAGAGACACGAGCTCCAGAGCATTAGTATATTCCAGTCTCAGCAGTCAGAGCTAGAAGTGAGTTCTCATCTTTTGAGGACATGATCATTACTTTATTATCTCATTAATTAATTTATTAGTTGAAGTTAGTTGGGGACATTTCCCATAAACTAATTATTCAGAAAGTTCAGTCAGTAGAGGATTTTTAGACTATCATGTTCAGACAGTTATTTCTGTTGTTTTGGGTATTTTATACGCCATCCAGATGTTATATCTTTATCAGTTATGTTATAGTTTTAAACCTTATGGACTTTTTATACATACTTACGCATTATACAATATATTATATAGTATACAGATACAAATATCAGTCATGGCTTAGCTTGTGGTCCTTCGAGGTCATAAGCACCGTGTAGCATTTTCGGTACCAGATTCGGTGTGTTACAAACTTAGTATCAGAGCCTAAGGTTCAATAGAGTCCTAAGAATTCTGAAAGCCGCATCTAGTAGAGTTTTCTGCATGGGTGAGTTGCGCCCAATATTTATGTGCAGGAGGCTATAAGATGTTGAGGAATAGTTTCTCTTCTTTTAGTATTCATGTCGTGCCAGTAAGAATAATCTCAAGTCAATCACTCAGTATAATCCATTTTTTCTCTTTATTTCATAACATGCCTCCCAAGTGAAGAACTCAGCCTGTCCAAGAAGATCCCTTGGATGAACATGTTTCTCAAGTAGAGTTCAGAGCTGCATTCACTTCTCTTGCTCTGTTAGTTGTTGCTCAGAATGAATGACCAACTATCGTTCTGGCCAACCCAGTGGCTAATTTAGCTACAACCAGGATTCAGGACATTACCCGAATGAATCCTCCATCCTTTATCAGGTCTAAGGTAGATCATGACCCTCAGAAATTACTAGATCAGGTGCAGAAGGTTACAGCTATCATGGGGGTTACTTCTAGTGACAGTCCTGATCTAGATGCATATCAATTGCAGAAGATTGCTCATACTTGGTTCAAGTAGTGAAAGTCATAGAGGGCAGTTGATGCAGGGTCAGTTGAGTGGGAGGAGTTTTCTTCTATTTTCCTTAATAGATTCTTTCCCCTAGAGCCTAGAGAATCTAAGGTGCTAGAATTGATCAACTTCAGGCAGGGAAACATGACGGTGAAAGAGTATTATCTTAAATTTACTCAATTAGCTAGATAATCCCCTCATGTGGTTGCAGATAGCAGGGCCAAGATGAGTGAGTCTGTTTCAGGGGAAAATGATAGCGTGGTTAATGAGTGCAGATCTGCCATGCTGAATAGTGACATGACTTTATCCAGGTTTATTACTCATGCTCAGTAGATAGATAAATAGAAGATTAAGATGAGGTAGAAGAAGAGTAACAGAGCAAGGACAAGTAGTTTTAACTTTGCTCAGCCGAAATTAGAAGGAGAAAATTGTTATCATTTTCATCCTAAGTCCTCAGTTCCAGCTTCTTCTTCTGCTAGTGCTCTTGTTCCTATGTTCTAAGATAGAGAGCCAGGCTCTAAGTCTCAGGGCAGTGTTAGCAGTGCCCGCACCTATCCCCTTTGTTAGACTTGTGGCAAGAACTATCAGGGTACATGCAGAGCTGGCAGCGATACCTATTTCAGGTGTGGTAAGCCAAGCCACAGAGTTAGATATTTTCTGCAGTCAGGTCCACATGGTCAACAGAACCGCTCCTTATCTCAGTCCAATCACCTGAATCAGTAGGGCGCCACCTCAATCACTACTAGTGGGCAACGGCCAAACAGACTTTATGTTGTTCAGTCCCGACAGGATAAGGAAACTTCTCCTGATTTGGTTACTGGTACGTCACAGATCATTCATATTCATATTTACTCTTTGTAAAATCCAGGAGCTTCTTTGTCTTTTGTTACTCCCTACATAGAAGTTGATTTTGGAGTCAGTCCCAAAATTCTAGCAGAGCCCTTTTTAGTTTCTACCCCAGTGGGTAAAACCATCATACCTCGGAGGGTATACAGGAACTGCCTAGTTATCATATCTTATAAATTCACATTAGCAGACTTAGTAGAATTAGAGATGACTGATTTTAATGTAATTCTCTCCATGGATTGGCTTCATTCCTGCTATGCCACAATCGACTGTAGAAATAGAATACTCCAGTTCTAGTTTCCTAATGAATCTTTCCTAGAGTAGAAGGGTAGTGTATCCACTTTCAGAGGTCAGCTTATTTCCTACCTTCGGGCATAGAAAATGATATCTAAGGGATGTGTGTATCATTTTGTCCATGTTAAGGACACTAGTTCCAAAACACCCAATCTTTAATTAGTCCCAGTAGTGAATGAATATTTAGATGTCTTTCCCAAAGATCTTCCAGGAATTCCTCCCAAAAGGGAAATAGACTTCGGCATTGATCTTCTTCCATATACTCAGCCTATATTTATTCCCCCATATAGAATGGCACCAGCAGAACTCAGAGAATTGAAAGAGCAGTTGAAAGATCTCTTAGATAAGGGATTCATCAAGCACAGTGTGTCCCCATGGGGTGCTCCGATTTTATTTTTGTGCAAGAAAGACGGTTCTCCCAGAATGTGTATTGATTACCATAAGCTCAATAAAGTCACGGTCAAGAACAAGTATACTCATCCCAGAATTGACCTACTTAAGGAAATCAAGTTACTCAAAAGGTCAATATAGGTGATGAACCTACTTACTTAATTCTTTGTTGGGCTTAATTAAAATGGGCCTTGGAAGAAATGAGTGTTGGTCCCTTCCTCCATTTTCTTTCTCTATTACTTATTTTGGGCCCCAATGAGTACATTAATATAGGCCCAAATTTGTTCCATAGCCTTGGATCCATTAACTTGGTCCATATCACTCAAGTAGGTGACTCATCTACTAGCTTAATTAAATCAAGCAAGATCCTCAATATTTTATTCTATTTTCAATTCTTAATCCCTTAAGTATAACTTACAACATGAGCACAGTTGGTCACTTTAAACTTTAGATTGAAATACTAGCTCACATCCCAAGTTAACTACTTGTATCGATGTTAACTTGTTCACATCAGATTAAATTGTACGGACATTATCTAGAAACTCATTTACACCATCAATACTCTCATAACAATTCTAATCCATTACCTATAACAAGGCTATTTAAAGTTCTATAAAAGTACACAGAAAATATTGAGTTTCACACCTTTATCTCTAAAACTCCATTAATGGAGATATATTAAGTATGATAGACCTGGTTGGTGGTTAATAGACTCTTGGTTATTGTTATACACAATAAATAAGGGTTGTATTAGTGCATTTGAAATCTCACTGTATTTATTTAAATAATAATTATTTAATTACTCTTATACTTACTATTTATTTTATGATTTAGCCTTCGAAAATATGAAGATTAAGCAAGATCGTCCATGGTATAACTTGGTTATTGTAGCAGATTAGTGCCTAGATGGGATATAGTTTATAAATAAAAGACTGTAGTTAGAGTTGTATCCATAATAGAGATTTGATATGAAAAATCATGCTCATGACTGTGGACATTGAGTTTGGATACATAAAATATGGAATTAATGTAATAAGGACATAATTATGTGTTATTATTTTAATGTATTAAACCTGGATAGGTTTTTTGTATTTTTATGACTTCAGGATGGATTGTCATTTGAATTATAACAATATAGATGATTGATAAGGAGATTGTGGGATCTTCTAATCTAGTGATTCCTCCTAAATACCATAAAAATATGAACTTGTATTTTGTGTGTTTAAAATATGTGATAATATGTCTTAAAGTTTTTTTATGAGAACTGATTAAGCTATGAAGAGGTGGTGACAAAAATTTAAGAGCCTAAACTTTTAAGACACCAAAAATATGTGACTAGATTATTTTTTACCCTCCCGCACGTGTTATGATAATTTTTAACTTGAATTATGATAAAGGATGTTAAAATATTGTGTGGGGTGAGTTTCAGAACTTTTGAAAGGGGTTAAAGGTAATTTTAGGAACCCGAGGTAGTGAGGTTCGGCGAGAGCTATGTGTCATGCCACTTAACCTACCCGATAAGAGTGTGACATGCTGGCTAAGCACCGCGCTAGTAGCGTGCCACGCTGTTATTTAATTTTTATGAAGTTTCATTCTTTCCCTTAGGGAAAGGGATTTTTTGTCCTTTTCCCAATTAAATGACATAAAGTCCCATTTTATTCCCCATACCCATCAGTTATCAACTCTTAGATTTTCCCTTCTCCTTTCAGACTTGTGTTACTTTCCCCTTATTTTTAATAGGTTATTCATGCTTTAATTAATGGATTTTTGGAACTAACTTTCAATCATTGTTAAAGTGGTGAAGTTGGTGACTTGGATTTTCACAATATGGATGACTTTTTGCATGGGAATGGCATTAACCTTTGCCCACCTTATAATCTTCATTTTAAATAAGTATATTTACATAATTTAACTTATCATTGAAAATATTGCATTGCATTTAAGGATAAATGGATAAAAAGGATTTGGATGCCCTTGATGGCTATGGTTTGGACTTTTAAATCGACAATTGGAGTCAATTTGGCTAAATGAAATGGTTTGGCATAAATGCAATATCTTGCAAACATATTGGTTTGATGATACCAAGTTGGAAATGCCTAAATAAAAGACTCCATGTTTAATGATTGGTTTATGCACAAATTGTTTAAATTTAGGCTCAATGGGAATTTTGCAGCTCACTGAGAAGGAGTACTCTCCGAGGGACCAATACTGGAAAGTATGATTGCCAATCTTGGGGGTCTATATGACCATTATGTCTGTTGTATACCTTATAGTTTGGATAGCTATCACCTTTGTGTATTAATCCATTCTTTAGTACGTGCTGTTAACATAGATTGGGGCCCTTCAGGTAGGGGAATCTAGAACCATATAGCCCATAGGTTCCTGAAAAGTCGGTATGAGCAACATAATTCAGGCTAATGATTTCAGCTATATTGTTTCATGATCCTTTCCCATTTTTGGGCATATTATATTTATGTATAATTGTTGGGCATGTTGTTTATAAATGGATTTTTAGTAAATCCATTATTTTATCCCTTCCCTTGTGTTGCATGCCAGTACTTACCATACTCATCGTCCTTGGACACTACATTATTTCATGATGTAGGGTCTGAGGCCTTTTTTGTGATCTTGTGTAGTGTTAGGTAGTTAGGCTATCCTATAGGTCAGAAGTGAATTAGTGAGCCTCCTTTCTTTGAAAGTCCTAGTCATTTCCTTAGTTTGTTTATATTCATAGAACTTTTGGATTCTTCTGTCACAGTCAGGGGCTTGTCCCAACTTAGTTGGTATTCTCTGATTAGAGGCTTTTGTGGAAAAGTAAAGAGGAAGTTGGTAAGTCACTTATCAATTAAAGGAGGTGTCATACTAGTGGTATGAAGAGTGAGAAAAATTGAGCGGTGATAATGCAGAGTCGGGTATGTGGGAGGATTTTGCAGGTGCTTTTCTTCATCATTTCTTTACTTAGGAGTTGAGGGATCCCATAATGGAAGATTTTGTTAATTTGAAATAGGCATGAGTACATTAAGGAGTACATACTGAAGTTTCAACAACTTTCCCATTACTCCTCAAAGTTGGTCTGTAATATAAGGTCCAAAATAAGGAAGTTTGTTTCTGGCTTGTACCGTTATTTAGTGTTGGAGTGTAAGACTTCTTTCACGACCCGAGTTAGGGCTCGAGCCGTGATGAGCATCCCATACCATGGAGGCCCGAGTGCCCTTCTATTTCAGGAAATCATGAACAATACTCAATAGTAAAGAAAACAATGCGGAAATGAAGTAAATGGAACCATGGACAAACTCAGAATTCAATTTAACAATATTGGAAAGAAATCCATCAACATCTAAACAACGTCTATTTCAGTCTGTGAAATCTCTAGTACATACAAAAAACAATAAAACTATCTGAAATCTGGGAAAAGGCCCCCAGTGAACCAATACCATAATGAAATAACAAAACTCTAAGAATGGCCTTCTGAGGTAAGGGAGGCTCACCAACTGCACACCTCTGACTATCAATTCTACAGTTTGGATGGACCTCTAGACTGAGCCTCATACCCTGAAAGATAGGGGGTCAATACAATTGTGTTTGTACATAGAGAAATTCAAAATAATGCATTTATATATAAAATAGATGAGAGCAAGTCATGAAAACATCATGCATGATATAGTTTAAAACTCTTGGGAAATTCTTTACGGTTCATAAAACCTTCTTATCAATGCAGCTCTGATCTTTATATTACTTCTGAGTTAGGTGGTCCACCCTACAATTATACAACCCCACGGGCTATATGGAGTCTTTCCTTAACTCGGAGGCTAAGCCCCCAACCCAAGTTTTCCACAAGAGTTGGAGTTTCTAATTTTGATATGCCATAGGGCACTAGGCCAGCGTATAATCCTTCTAGAGGACATAATAATCTTGTATCGGAAAAACAAGGTTTCGAGAAATGAGTATTCTAGACTCATTCCTTCTTCGGGTAACCACCTAACATCTCTTTATGCCCATTTTTAGACTTTTTTGAACATGTGTCATTCTAAGTTTAAAATCTGAAAATCTGAAAGCAAATCCACATTATGTTTTATTCTGTGCTACTATGGCATTATCTGAATTGGTATCGTCATACCAAGACTTGCAAGTCATGTTTGTTCCATAAAAATCATATAACAGTTTTCTCTTTCAAAACATAAAGTTTAGACCACCATACTTTAAACAATTAAAGAAGATTCATTCTTCAAACATTGATTAAATTATGCAAAGATCATTCTTTTCAATCATTTCAACAAACATGTGGTAGTCATGCATCCTTGGCAAACCATGCAATTCTTTCATTATATGTATTCAACATTTATCATCATGTAAAAAACCCTCTCATCAATCTAAAGATCAATCTTAAATCATTCAACAATAGTCAAGAACATTGATACCATGCTTCTAAATAACATTCTAAAATCAAGAGAGGTTGCAACATAAGAGGGACCGTAAATAGTCATGCTCTCAATTCAATTATCAACTTTAAATACATACATACATATATATATATATATATGTATATATATATGTATATATATATATAGGATTACAAATCAGTTTGGGGGAAAGGCCTAAAGACCAAAACAATAGTGTCACTAAAGAATGCATAATGTAATTTCAATGTAAATTTCAATACGCCTTAAAGATTTCAAAATCTCACAATGCTAAACGTTGTTGAAACAATTTCTTATGCCCATGTAGTTTTAGAAAAACCTCACGTACATTATATCCCTTATGAGAAAGATTAGAATCCAAATCACCCCTTAGTTCTAGGAATTTTTGACTTGCAATGATGAACTCCAACTCTTAGATGAAGGGACTAGTGTTTTTATTTTAGAGATTCTAAGTAGTTTATGATGATATGAGACCGCAATACTTACTAATTTCGTGTTATGGCAGAAATAGGATGAGGAAAAAGACTAATATGTCCTTCCCAATGCCGTGTATTATTTAAAACGATACAAACTGGGCACCGACGCGATGCGTCGATATCGCATCGTTTCACTTCTTCATCGATGCGACCATTGATGCGGAGCATCGAATTTGCATTGATTCAATGTTTCCATCATTTGAGCACGCTTCTAACGTCATTCAAAAAATTTAAAACTTCCCCGACACATCTCTTTCACTTCCCCAAACATAAAACAACTTAAAATTAACTCTCCGAGGCCGGAAAGGTTTAAAATAAAATCATCAAAGAATAGGGGTTCAAAATATGACTAAGTCCTTTTGACAGTTGGAAATTTTTTTAGAAGATATACCCTTCCAAATATACCATGATGTGATACCAATAAGAGAAAACTATGGGCTGTAACAACTTCTATGATGAATAATGATATGGACATAGCTAGGATAATGGTGTAAATGCAAAATATGGAAGATGATAAAAGGAAACAGGTAGAAATAGGAGAAAGGCAGAGCAAAAAATTTAAGCATGGAGAGCAAAATGCAAATCATCAAAATAGTGGGAGGGATGGTAAACAATGGACTAAAAAGAAGAATTGGGGAAATTCTTATTTCTTAGCTAGTTCTCCTCATCCTAATACATTAGGTGATCAGTGTTTTCAGTCTAATAGTTATCCTAAAGCACAGGATTCCTAGTCTAGGTACATTAAAGCTCAGTCAACCCCATTTTACCCTCCTTACCACTTTTATGGATAGCTTTACTATTAATATTGTGAGGAGAGGAGGAATTTGGGTTTTAATTATGGTCATACTATTCATATGCGGTGCAATTTTCCTCTAGCTAAATTTTCCACCAAATCTAATAAGGTCCCATTTGACACTGCTTTATCTACTGCAACTAAGGGAAACATATTAGGTACTGGTAATGGCCAGAATCACCTCTGTGTATTTTATACTCTCCAAGAGTCTAAGGAATCCCCAGATGCTGTCACTTGTATGTTAAAACTCTTCTCTTGTGTTGTTTATTGGTTGCTTGATCCAGATTGTATCCTATCTTTTGTGATCCCTATTGTGGCTATACAATTTGATTTTGGTCTTTAAAATATTTTTGAACCATTTTCTATTTCTACTCTTATGTGTGAGTCTATTATTGCTAGAAATATCTATAAGGCTTGTGTGTTGTCCATTCTTCATAACGAGACATTGGTGATTTGATATATCTGTATATGGTGGCCTTCGATGTAATCCTGGGGATGGATTAGCCTCATTTATGTTATGTTTCCCTGGATTGTAGAAATCAAAAGGTCACCTTTTATTTTTCTAATAAATAGGTAATTGAGTGGGAGGGGAGTTCATTGGTACCCAAAGGGAAGTTTATTTCTTATAGATTTCAGAAGTTGATTTCAAAGGGGTTTCTATATCATCTAATTTGGGTTTAGGATTCTAACTTTAAGAGTCCTTCTTTGCATTCTATCCCTATGGTTAATGAATTTCCTGAATTTTTTCTCGATGATCTTCCTAGAATTCCTCCTAAAAGGGAAATAGGTTTTAGGGTTTACCTTCTACCAAATACCTGTCCTATTTCAATCCCTCCTTATAGGATGGTTCTGGATAAACCAAGAGAGCTAAAGAAGCGATTAAAGGATCTTTTAATAAAGGTTTCATCTATCCTAGTGTTTCTCTTTGGGGTGCTTTTGTATTTTTTGTGTGAAAGAAAGACGGGTCTCTTCGAATATGTATATACAATCATCGGTAGAATAAGGGTACAATGAAAAATAAGTACCCTTTCTCTAAAATTAATGACCTTTTCGAGAAGCTTCAAGGTGCTAAGTGTTTCTATAAGATAGATCTTCATTCAAGTTAACATCAGTTGAAAAGTAACGAGGTTGATATTCTCAAGACTACTTTTCAGACACGGTATGGCCATTACGAGTTTTTGGATATGTCATTCGGGTTGACTAATGCTTCAACTTATTTCATGGATTTTATGAATCCGGTGTTCGGCAGTTTCTAGGTTTGGTTGTCATAGTCTTCATTGATGATATCTTAGTGTTCTCCAAAAGTGAGAAGGATGCAAATTTCCTCCCAATTGTATTGCAAACTCATAAGGACCAGAAATAATATACAAAATTTTCTAAGTGTGATTTTTTTCTAAGTACTGTGATGTTTCTCGGGCATGTTATTTCTAGTGAATAGATAAACGTAGATCCACAAAAGATTGAAATGGATAAAAGGTTTCCTAGACCCACAACTCCAATCGGCATTAGGAGCTTCTTGGGCTTAGTTGGATACTATAGGATGCTGTTGGAGAGTTTCTCATCTATTGTTGCTCCGGTGATGAAGTTGACTCTGAAAAAGGTTAAGCTTTTATTGTCCAATGCTTGTGAAGTCATTTATATAAGTTAAAGGATAAGTCGACTTCTGCGCCTGGTTTTACCATACCCAAGATCATTGACGGATTAGTTGTGTATTGTGATGCATCCCGTGTAGGACTAGGTTGTTTTTAGATACAAGATAGTAAGGTTGTAACCTATGCTTCAAGGTAACTTAAGGTTCATGAGCGGAATTACCTGACCCATAATCTAAAGTTGGAGGTTGTGGTTTTGGTTTAAAGATCTGGCATCATTATTTGTATGAGGTCAATGTGGACATTTATTTGGACCATAAGAGATTAAAGTATGTGTTTACAAAAAAAGAATTGAATATCAAGAAAAGGCAGCGGCTACAGTTGCTTAAGGATTACTACATGAGACTCTACTACCACCCAGGTAAAGCTAATGTTATTGTTGATGCTCTTAGAAGGTTATTCATAGGAAGTCTATCCCTCATTAATAAGGAGAAAAGAGGAATAGTGAAGGATATTCACCGGCTAGCCAATTTAGGAGTTTGCCTCCTAGACTCTAAGGATGGAGGGGTACTCATTGAAGAAGTAGTTAAATCATCTCTTGGTGCTGAGGTCAAGGTAGAAGCAATTTTAGGACCCCTTACTCATGCAAATCAAATATTATGTGGGTTAGCCAAAAGTTTATAGCTTTCGAGATTGAGGGAGATGGTATCTTGAGATATCAAGGAAGGTTATGTATTCCTAATGTACATGCACAGCAGGAAAGGATTTTGACCAAAACTCATGAGTCTAGATATACAGTTCATTTGGTTTTGACCAAGATGTATCATGACTTGAAGGAAATATTCTAGTGGAATAATAGGAAGAGGGATGTGGCAAATTTTATTGCAAAGTGTATGGTTTTTCAATAAGTCAAAGTGGAATGTTTGAGGCTTAGTTCCATGTCCCAAGATATAGAATAGCCTATGCCGAAGTGGGAGATGATTAATATTGATTTTTTATGGGTCTTCCACGGTATCGAAATTTGTATGATTCTATTTTGGTATCATAGATAAAATAACTAAGTTTTCTCACATCTTGACGGTAAAGACTAGATACTCAGTAGAGGGTTATGCCAAGTTGTTCATTCTGGAGGTAATAAGTTTCATGGTATGCCGATGTCCATTATTTCTAATCGGGGTACACACTTCTCTTCTAATTTTTCTCATTCTTTTCAGAAAGTTTTGGGTACTCAGGTGAACCTTAGCACCCCTTTCCACCCTCAAATGGATATATAATCAGAGCATATATTAAGACTTTGGAGGATACTCTAAGGGCATGTGTGATTTATTTTAAATGTATTTTGATTGACCATTTTTCTTTTATTGAGTTTGCATACAGCAACAGTTACTATTCCAACATCCAAACAGCCCCTTTTGAGTTCCTTTATGGTTAAAGGTGTAGGTCTCCAATTGGATGGTTTGAGGTAGGTGAAACTATATTGTTTGGCCATAAATTGTTTAACCAAGATATGGACAAGGTAAAGGTAATTCCAAAAATCCTTAAGACTACTCTAAGTCTCCAAAAGTTGTATGAGGATTTAAGGCAAAGAGGGTTGGAGTTTGAAGTGAGCAATTAGGTATTCTTCAAGGTTTATCCTATGAAAGGATTCATGAGATTTTGGAAGAAGGGGATTCTCGGTCCCTTCTACATTGGTCTATACCAAACTATAAGGAGAATTTGGAATGTCGCTTATGAATTAGACTTACCAGTGAGTTTGGCCTCGATTCATCCATTTTCCATATGTCCATGCTTAAAAAGTATATAGGTAACCCTTCCTTGATAGTTCCTATTGAGGATGTTGGTATTAAAGATTTTTTTTGCTATGAGGATGTTCCGATTGAAATATTGGATGGACAAGTTTGCAGTTTGAGAACTAAGGATATACTTTGGTGAAGGTTCTTTGGAGTAATCAAAAGGTAGAAGTCGTTGCATGGGAGTCAGAAGAAGATATAAATTCCATGTACCCATTCTTGTTTCCTGTGTTAGAAAAAAGTTCCTAAGGTATGCATTTTATTTCCCTCTCTTCTCATTTCAAATTTGTCCTCGAATTCTATTATATTAATTCTATTTTACTCCAAAAAAATATCCTAACCACTCATTCGGGGATGAATGATCCGAGGAGAGGGGTATGTAAGACCCCAAAACTTACAAAAATTTGTGACCAATTTATTTTTTACCCTCCCATATGATTAATGATTATTTTTAACTTAAATCATTATAAAAGATGTTAAAGGAGTGTGTAGGGAATTTTTAAAGGGGCTCGGGGTCATTTTGGGACCCCGAAGCAAGGAGAGTCCGCAATAGTGGTATTCCACATCACATAAACTAAGTGATAAGAATGTGTAATGCTATATAAGCATCGTAATAGGGACGTGCCACATTGCTATGTAATTTTCAAGCAATTTCATTTTTATTCACTTGAGGGCAAGGGCTTTTAGGGCCTTTTCCCCATTAAAGGACAAAAAAACCTTTTTTATTCCCCATATCAATTAGTTCTCAACTCTTAGCTCTACCCTTCTCCTCTCAAATTTTCCAAGTCAATAATATCAAGGTTTTCTCAACGATTTTCATTCTCCGGGCTCTAAACTACAATTTTAACTCAATTTCTTTAAATTTTCAGGCATGTTTTACACTCCCTAACTTGTAGTTTATATTATTGCATAAATTTATTCAATATTAATGTGTTTTGAATGAGTTATTTGAACTTAGGTTGAGGGTTTTTATTTATTAACACTTGTGTTACTTTTCCCTAGTTTTTAATGGGTTATTCATGTTTATTTAATTGATTTTTGAACTAAATTTCAATCATTGTTAAAGTGGTGAAGTTGGTAACTTGGATTTTCACAATATGGATAACTTTTTCCATGGGAATGGCATTAACCTCAGCCCACCTTATAATCTTCATTTTAAATAATGATATTTACATAATTTAACTTATCATTGAAAATATTGCATTGCATTTAAGGATAAATGAATTAAAATGATTTAGATGCCCATGGAGGCTATGGTTTAGACTTTTAACCAGATAATTGGAGTTAAATTGGTTAAATGGAATGGTTCAGCATAAATGGAATAATGTGCAAGATTATTGGTATGACGATACCAAATTAGAAATGCCCAAATAAAAGTCTCTATGGTTAACTATTATTCTATGTGTAAATTGTTTAGTTTGGTCTTAATGAGATTGTGTAGCTAACCTTGAAGGTGTATCCTCCAGGGTACCAACACTAGAAACCATATTTTTTTATGTTGGGGGTCTATATAACAATTGTGCTTAATGCACACATTATAGTTTGGACGGCTATTTTCTTGGTGTGTTTAGCCATTCCTCAGTATATGTAGCTAACATAGACTGGGCCCTTCTGGTATGGGTATTCATACCCATATAGCCATGAGTGTTGGAAAGTTGGTATGAGTTATATTGTTCAATCTAATGTTTTAAACTATCATGTTTCATGACCCGTACTCATATCCTGGCATCATATATATATCTATAATTATTTTTTTGCTCTTAATAAATGGAGTTTTGGTAAGTGCATTATTTTATCCCATCACTTGGGTTGCATGCCAGTACTCACTGTACTAGTTGTCTATTGATGTTGCATCATATCATGATGTAGGGTCCAGGGGCTTTTTTGGTAATACTTTACAGCATTAGGTAATGTGGTTCTCCTTTGATCAGTTGTGAATTAGTAAGCCTCCATCCTTTAGAAGGCCAAGTCATTTACTTAGGTTCCTTTATATACTTAGGTACTTTTGGATTCTTTTGTCATTGCTGGGGGCATGTCCCAACGTTGTTGGTATTCTTGAATTAAAGGCTTTTGTCGAAATTATTGGGATGTTATGGTTGTTATGTTTTTACTTATTGACTTCCTCATTACTTATCTATTTTTGTTTGATACTTTTATTGTCTTTTGTTGTCTGTTATTCTTATTGTTGTGTGCATGGGGTACGATGCAGGGTTTTTCTCTGGCCTTGGTAGGATTAGGATTCCCATCACATCAAGGATCGAGTATGAGTTGTGACAAAACTCAAGTTTTGAAAGGGTTAGAAAGTAAAAGGTATAAAGATGTATGACTAAAACAAATTGTACATTTAATAGAGTTGAACCCCGTAATTACTTGAATATAAGGGGTGGAATTTAATAGTGGAACTTGTAGTATCAATATAAATAAATGAGGATTGGATTAGTGAATGAAGTTATGAAAGATGAACTAGAGTTTAGACTCTATTTGTTTTAATGTGTGCTCCTAAAATGAATACTTAACTTAATGATTATGGCTTGGCAAGGATTGCTTGAATAAGTCATGGATTGGTCTTCAAACATGATATAATTGATGAAACCAATAAATCATAGCTACTTTTAATTTTGTATGTTAAAGATTGATTGTTGTTTACATGAAATGATTACCTAAAGTTGACCACGTGTTTTGATGGTTTTCTATTATTGTAATGCATAATTAAGGAAGGCAATTTTTTAATTGATATTCAAAGTGTTAATGACATATAGTGAGGTTATATTAAATGTTGTTTGATTGTACAACTTTGATGGATTATTATCATTGTATTTTTGATTGTTGTAATTTCTAAAACTATTGTAAGATGTACCGAAACATTAACATCTTCACAAGATTAATTTATATTATTAATTGTTTAGATCTAGTACCATGCTGATACAGTATCTATAATTCATTGGTTTACTCAGATACCATGCTAGAATAGTGCATGCACAAAAGCTCATCCATTGCAGGCCATGGCTAGTGGGACACCATAAGGTCCTTAGCACGTGTTACAGCGTATTGATGAGTGTGACAGTTTTTTATGTGGACTTTGTTTTTTATTACTATTATTTTTCCTACTTATATTGTTTTCATGAGTGGACCATGTTATATTATGGTTGTTATTTTGGTTCCCTTGAGCGAACTAAGTTATAATGTTTCTTAATATGTTTGGAGTACTTCTGTTTTCTGGTTACTTGGCATATATTTGGTATCCTTGTATGGTTTGGTTACTTGTCATGTATTTTACATCCTCGTGTAGTCTGATTTCTAGGCATATAATTAAATTTCTTGTGTAGTCCAACTACTTGACACATATTTGGGATCCTTGTACGGTCAGGTTACATGTTATATATCTGGGATCCTTGTGTGTTCTGGTTACTTGGCATATATTTAGGATCCTTCTGTGGTCTTTACTAACTAAAAGTTGTGACATAGCTCTATGTTGTATACTTAACTGTGTAATTAGGACATAATTGTTATAATTATTGTGTCATGGTTGTTGACTTAGAATCTTGTTGGTGGTCATATTTTGATTTGGCTAGTTATCCATGTTGACTCATAGGGACTAAAAACTTTGTTTCTATTATAAAATGTTCAGTTTTTTTAACTTGATGTAAAGTTCCATGATAGTTGTTCAAGGTGGTACTTGCATAATACCCCATACTTCTACCTAGCTTAAAATCGTGCCAAGTATGTTAGAAGCTTACTTTGAAAGATTAATACACTTTTATATATGTGGAATTTTAAAGATTTTCTTCTTTTGTCATGTGGGAAATTGAATTATCTTTCCAACGATACCAATTTTGTCCAAATCCGGTATCAGGTTAGAAAGTTATGGTCGTTTAACAGAAAGTAGTCAAAACTGCCCAAGTGCGAAGATGAGGGCCGATGGAACATCGAGCTAGCGACGGACCATCTCCCAAACCGTCATAGCGGAGGCAGTGAGACCACACACTTCCTAAGGACGACGGCTCAGGCTGATGGACCATCGATCTAGTGATGGACCGTCGCCCAAGGAGTCGTAGCAGAGGTAGTGAACCCTATTCTGCCCAGGTGCAACGGTCAAGACTGACGGACCGTCGACCCAGCAATGGACTATTGCACCCATCATCGCATAGTTTGTTCAGTTATTTTAAAGGCATTTTTAAAAGAGTAATTGGGTCTTTTCCACCCATTTTAGCCTCTAATTATATCAGACGAAGGCTCATAAGTTCATTATCCATCTACAACATCAAATTAGGGTTTTCTCTCAATGATAATTCCCAAGAAACAAGATCCAAATCTTCTTCAATAAACTAAGAGATTCAAGTTCTTCAAGTCCAAGAACTTGAAGAAACTCACAACCCAAGTATGTCATGTGTTGAATCATGGGTCCCTTTCACCAATGAAGCTCAAGAATCTCTTTTTGAAATCCAAGATTTGTGTATTTATGAATATTCATGATTTAAATTGAATTAAAATTCATGTCCATGATGTTGTGGGGTTTTGATTCATGTTTGAAATTACATATTCCAATGATTGACCCTAGGATGTGATGATTTGCATAATAACCATGATAAACCCTTAAATTTATATGTTGATTGGTGTATCCATGATTATTAGATGTGTTGATGATTGTACATCCCCATTTATGTACATGTTTATGCATGTCAAGTGTTTAAAGAAGTGTCTTAGTCAATAAGTTATGGATATATGTGTGGCCACCGTGGTTCTTTAGAACTTGTACTTCATGAATTATCCAACTTATTGTATTATGGATTGTGATGTTGGTCATGTATTCAAGGAAATCATGCTTTGCAGTTTCATGCAATTGATTCTTGGGGGTAGTTGTACCCAACAATTATCTGTGTTCCTAGAGCTAGTGTCATGTTTTCAAGATACTCTCAGTCGAGCCATGTTCATGGAAATTCAGTCAGTTATGTAACTCAGGAAAACTCAGTAAACTCAGTAATCTGAGAAATCTTAGAAATTCAGTAATCTCAGTAGTATTATGTCAGTCAACCGAACTCAGTTAACTCAGTCCAGTCAGTTCAGTTAATCATGTTCAGTGTATATCCATATGGGAGTAGAAATTAGCAGCGAGCGAACCCAAGGATGGGAACCCACCTGTTATATGAGGGTGTGATTCTTAGAAGCAATTCTTAAATTCCAAAACTACGTAGCAAGCATAGGTTGAGACATCATAGACTATTATATGAGAGTAGATGAGGTGGCTTAACATGTTATATGAGGGTTCCCACCATCCTCAGTAGAGTTACTTATTATATAAGGGTTACTCACAGATTTTCCTTACCAGTGGCGTGGTATTGACACCCTTCCAATTGGGGTTACAAATTGGACACCAACTAGCCCTAAGGGCATATTAGGGGCATGTAGGTTAGATGACTACTTCCCATTGTTTTAGTATAGAATAAGGAATATCAGATATAGTTATTTAGTCTTAGTAATAAAACTCAGATAATTCTACAATATTTAGGACTGTCAGATACATTCAACTCAGAACAATACTAAACTTAGCTAGTTCCATCAGAACCTAGACTGTCAGATACAGTCTCTCAGTATCAGTTATTTTAGTTAGACATATTTCAGTATCTCATGTTATCAATAATCAGACTCAGTAATTATGTTATCACGAACTCAGTTATAGTTATTATGTAGTCATGCATGTACTCTCATATTCATATTATGCATTCAGTTAGAGTAGTTCATACATGTTAACCCTTTTTCATTCAGCCTACCTCACATGCATACCAGTACATTCAAACATAGCACGAGATTCAGAGCATCAGTAGCATTTCAGTCTCAGCAATTAGAGTTAGTAGTGATTCCTCATATTTCGAGGACATGACCATTACTTTCTTATCTCGTTAATTAATTTATTTCAATAGTTAGAGTTAGTTGGGAACATATCCCATCAACTCGTTATTCAGACAGTTCAGTCAGTGACTACAATATGTTCAGATAGTTTATCTGAGTTGTTTTGGTTATTTCATACCCCTCCAGATGTTATCTTTTTTCCGTTATGTTATAGTTTTGAACCTTATGGCCTTTCAGCCTTTATTTCTGCATTTATACAGTATATTATTCAGTGTACAGGTACAAATATCAGTTATGGGTTTGCTTATGGTCCTTCGGGGTCATGAGCACCGTGTAGCATTCTGGGTACCAGATTAGGGGCGTTACAAACTTGGTATTAGAGACTAAGGTTCAATAGAGTCCTAGGAAGTCTGAAATCCGTATCTAGTAGAGTCTTGTACATGGGTGTGTTACGCGCCACATTTATGTGCTGGAGGCTATAATATGTTTTAGGAACAGTTTCCCTTCTTTTGGTATGCATGTCGTACCAGTGAGCATAATCTTAAGTCAATCTCTTAGTCTAATGTATTTCTTCCTTTCTTCTATAAAACATGCCTCCTCAAAGAAGAAAACGGGAATAAGCTAGCCCCTCAGCCTGAATATCCTTTGGGCGAACATGTCTCTCATGCAGAGTTCAAAGCTACGTTCATTACTCTTGCTCAGTCAGTTGCTTCTCAAAATGAATGACCAGCTATTGTTCCAGCCAACCGCAGTGGCCAATTCAGCTGCATCCAGGATTCGGGACTTCACCCGATTTAATCCTCCATTTTTCCTTGGGTCTAAGTAAGATGAGAACCCTCGGGAATTTATCAATCAGGTTCAGAAGGTTATGGATATCATGGGAGTTACTTCTAGTGAGAGTGTGGAGCTATCTGCATATTAGTTATAGGATGTTGCTCATACTTGGTACAAACAGTGGAAGTCAGAGAGGGCTATAGATGCAGTGCCTATTGAGTGGGAGGATTTTGCTACTGCATTCTTAGATAGATTATTTCCCCTAGAGCTGAGAGAAGCTAAAGCGCTAGAACTTATCAACCTCAGGAAGGCAACATGACAGTGAAAGAGTATTATCTTAAGTTTACTCAATTTCCTAGATATGCTCCTCATGTTGTTGCAGATAGCAAGGCTAAGATAGGTAAGTTTGCTTCTGGGGTGAATGATAGTGTAGTCAATGAGTACAGGTCCATGATATTGAATAGTGACATAAACATAGCCAGGCTTATGACTCATGATCAGCAGATAGAAGAGCAAAATATTAGATGAGAGAGAAGCAGAATAAGAGAGCAAGGATAGGTAGTTTCAACTTTGCTAAACCTAAATCAGAAGGAGAAAACCGTTCTTAGTTTTATCCTGAGTCAGCAATTCCAGCTCCTTCTTCATCTAGTGCTCCAGCTCCTAGATTCAGAGACGATAACACAGATAGAGCGCAAGACTCTAAGTCTCAGGGTAGTGTTAGCAGTGCCTGCATCTATCCTCTTTGCCAGACTTATGGAAAGCACTATCAGGGTATTTGCAGAGATGGCAGTGGTATTTGTTTTGGATGTGGCAATCCAAGCCACAGAGTCAGAAACTGTCCTCAGCCAGGTCCTTAGAGTCAGCAGAACCGTTCCTCAACTTAGTCCGGTCGCCCAAACTAGTATGGTGCCATCTCCAGCACTGCTAGTGGGAAATACCCTAATCAACTTTATGCTCTCCAGTCCTGGCAATATCAGGAAAATTCTTCTGATGTGGTTACTGGTATGTTACAGATCTATCATGTGCATATTTACGCTTTGATAGATCCAGGAGTTTCTTTATATTTTGTTACTCCCTATATAGCAGTTGATTTAGGTGTCAGTCCCAAAATTTTAGCAGAGCCCTTTTCAGTCTCTACCCCAGTGGTTAAAAAAATCATAGCCCGACGGGTATATAGGAACTGTCCGATTATGTTATCTCAAAAGTCACCTTAGCAGACTTAGTTGGATTAGAGAGGAGTGATTTTGATGTCATTCTCAACATCAACTAGTTTTATTCCTACTATGCCATAGTCAACTGCAGAAATAGAATAGTCCAGTTTTAGTTTCTGAATAAACCTGTCCAAGAGTGGAAGAGTAGTACTTCAATGTTCAGAGGTCAGCTTGTTTCCTACCTTTAGGAAAGGAAAATGATATCTAAAGGATGTATCTATCATCTTTTTTCAGTTAAGGACACTAGTTTTGATACTCCCAATCTCGAATCAGTCCCAGTCATAAATAAATATCCAAATGTCTTTCCCGAAGATCTTCCAGGAATTTCTCCCGAAAGGGAAATAGACTTCGGTATCGATCTTCTTCCAGATACTCAACCTATATATATTCCACCATATATAATGGCACTAATAGAACTCAGAGAATTGAAAGAGCAGTTGAAGGATCTCCTAGATAAGGGATTCATCAGACCCAGCATGTCCTAGTAGGGCACACTAGTCTTATTCATGCGCAAGAAAGATAGTTCTCTCAAAATGTCCATTGATTACCATTAGCTCAATAAAGTCATGGTCAAGAACAAGTATCCACTTCCCAGAATTGATGACTTGTTTGACCAACTTTAGGGTGCCAGCTATTTTTCTATGATAGACCTCAGATCAGGCTATCATCAACTCAGAGTCAGAGAATGTGACATTTCAAAAATAGCCTTCCTTACTTGGTATGGTCACTTCAAATTCTTAGTTATGTCCTTTGGTCTTACCAATGCCCCGACAGCTTTTATGGACTTGATAAACCGGGTGTTCAAGAAGTACTTAGACATGTTCGTCATAGTCTTCATAGATGACATTCTAGTCTATTCTCGTAGTGAGTGTGATCATACAGACCATCTCAGAATCATACTTCAGACTCTCAAAGATCATCATATGTTCGCCAAATTCAGTAAGTGCGAATTTTGGCTAAGGTCAGTAGCATTCCTTAGTCATATCATTTCTGGTGATGGCATTAGGGTTGATCTTCAAAATACTGAAGCAGTAAGAATCTTTCCCAGACCTATCTTTCCATCAAATATTGGAAGTTTTTTTAGGTTTGGATGGATCTTATAGATGGTTTGTTGAGGGATTTTCTTCTATTGCATCCCCTATGTCTATATTGACTTAGAAGAAAGTCAAGTTTCAGTGGTCAGATCCTTTCGAGAAGAGTTTTTAAGATTTGAAGACTCGACTCATCTCAGCACCAGTTCTGGCTCTTCCAGAGTATTCAAATGGCTTCGTAGTGTATTATGATGCATCCAGAGTTGGTTTGGGTTATGTCCTCATGCATCATGGTAAGTTCATAGCCTACGCATCTAGAGAGCTTAAACCCCATGAGAAGAATTATCCTACTCATGATATTGAGTTAGCAGCCGTAGTATTTTCTTGAAGATTTGGAGGCATTATCTATACAGACTTCATGTGGATGTGTTCACAGATCATAAGAGCCTTCAGTATGTTTTTTTCTCAGAAAGATCTCAATCTTTACCAGAGAAGGCGGTTAGAGCTCTTGAAAGATTACGACATTAGTGTCATTTATCATTCAGGCAAGGACAATGTAGTGGTCGACGCTCTCAATAGACTGTCTATGGGTAGTGTTGCTCATGTTAACAATAGTAAGAAGAAGTTAGATCAGTAAATCCATCAGCTTGCCAGACTAGGCGTTCGCTTGGTCAATTCAGAGGAGGGTAATATATGGGTTCACAGTAGTTCAGAATCATCTCTAGTTTTTGAGGTGAAATAATAGAAAGGTAGAGATCCCAGCCTTTTCAAGTTTAAAGAGTCAGTCAAGGATCAAAAAGTAGAGGTTTTCTCCCAAGGGGGAGATGGTGTATTGCGTTGTCAGGGTCATTTGTGTGTTCTAGTTGTAGATGACCTAAGGGAGTTAATTTTTGCAGAAGCGCATGGTGTACGCTACTCTATTCATCCAGGGGCCAGAAAGATGTAACGTGACTTGCGAAAAATCTATTGGTGGAGTGGGATGAAGAGAGATGTTGAAGATTTTATGCCTAAGTTCTCTACATATAAGCAAGTTAAGATAGAGCATCAGAAACCTTGTGGGTCTATGCAGGAGTTCAGTACTCCAACTTGGAAGTGGGAAGAAGTGATCATGGACTTCATGATAGGTTTGCCTCGTACTCATCACCAGCATAATTCAGTTTGGGTCATTGTAGATACAATAACTAAATCAGCATATTTCCTTCCAGTACATACCTCTTATTCATCCAAGGATTTCGTCAAACTTTTCATAAGAGAGTTAGTCAAATTGTATGGTGTTTCGTTACCTATTTTCTCAGACAGAAGTACCCAGTTCATATCTCATTTTTGTAAAGTATTTCAAAAGGGACTTGGTACCCAAGTTTATCTCACTATAGCCTTTTATCCTCAGATAGATGGTTAAGCAGAAAGGACCAGTCAGATTTTAAAAAATATACTAAGGGCGTGTGCAATTGATTTCAAGTGTATTTGGGATGACCACTTGCCTTTTATTGAGTTTTCATACAACAAAAACTATTATTCCAGTATTCAGATGGATCCATTTGAAGCTTTCTATAGTAGGATATGCTAATCTCCAATCGATTGGATCGAAGTTAGTGAGGCCTCAGTCATAGGTCCTGACTTAGTATTCGATGCCTTAGAGAAAGTCCAGTTGATCAAAGAAAGACTTTGGGCTGCTCGGAGATGATAAAAGTCTTATACAGATGTGCACAGAAAGGATCTCGAGTTCAAGACTGGTGATTATGTCTATATAAAGATCTCTCCCATGAAGGGAGTGAAGAGATTTGGAAAGAAAGGAAAGTTCAGTCCCCGATATGTTGTTCCCTTCAAAATTCTTAGTTATTTAGGAAAGGTAGCTTATGAGCTCGAATTACCTTCAGATCTAGCCTCAGTTCATCCAGTCTTCCATGTCTCTTTGCTCAAGAAGTGCATAGGTCACCTAGTAGTTGTAGCCCCTATTCAGAGGATATATGTTCAGAACAACCTCTCTTATGAAGATATTCCAGTCAAAATTCTTTACTACTAGACTCGTAGACTTAAGAACGAAGAAGTCCCTCTAGTCAAAGGTCTTTGGTGAAATCAGTCTGTTGAGGGAGCTACTTGGGAAGCAGAAGAAGACATGCATACCAAGTATCCTCACCTCTTCTCCGCTAACTCAGATATGGATCAAGGTAATAGTTTTCCTTAAAATTTTCAGTTTCATGTTCATATTTTAGTTACAAGCTTAGTATTCAGTTCATGTTCAAAATTCCATTTTAAACTTGGTATTAGTACCATTGCATAGTCAGTCATGCATTCATGTATCATTTCAGTTATATAATCATGCATCATACATGTATTCTCATTTTGAGAACCTTGGTTCAGTAGAACACTCAGTCATGCATTCATAAATCGGTTACACATGCATCAGATAAACATGTTCGGTATGATATATTAAATTATCAGTCATTTCAGTCATGAGATCATGTTCTTGTTATTCATTTTCAATATGTACATTAGTTTATCTTCTCCCTTCTCACTCAGTCTCATTCTAGGATGAATGTTCTCAAGGGATAGATATTGTAATACCCCATACTTCAACCTAACTTAAAATCATCCTAAGTATGTTAGAAATTTACTTTGAAAGATGAATCCACTTTTATATATGTGGAATTTTAAGATTTTCACTTTTTGTCATGTGTAAAAGTGAATTATCTTTCCAACGATAAAAATTTCATCCAAATCCGGTATCGGGGTAGAAAGTTATGGTCGTTTTACAAAAAGCAGTCAAAACTGCCCAGGTGCGATGATGAGGGCTGACGGACCGTCGAGCTAGCGATGGACCGTCGCCCAAACCATCACAGCGGAGGTAGTGAGACCACCTTCTGCCTAAGAGAGACGGTTCAGGCTGAAAAACCATCGAGCTAGCAACGTACTTCCGCCCAAGCCATCGCAGCAGACGTAGAGAACCCCTATTCTGCCCAGGTGCGACGGTCAAGACCGACGGACCATCGACCCAATGATGGACCGTAGCACCCACTGTCGCATAGTTCATTCAGTTATTTTAAGGTCATTTTTAAAAGGGTAATTGGGTCTTTTCCACCCATTTTAACTCCTAATTATATCATACTAAGGCTCATAAGTTCACTATCCTTCTACAACATCAAATTAGGGTTTTCTCTTAAAGATAATCCCCAAGAAACAAAATCCAAATATTCTTCAAGAAACTAAGAGATTCAAGTTCTTCAAATCCAAGAACTTCAAGAAACTCACAACCCAGGTATGTCATGTGTTTATTCATGGGTCCCTTTCACCCATGAAGCTCAAGAATCGTTTTTCAAAATCCAATATTTGTGTATTTATGAATGTTCATGATTTAAATTAAATTGAAATTTATGTTCATGATATTGTGGGGTTTTGATTCATGTTTAAAATTACATATTCCAATGATTGACCCTAGGATGTGATGATTTGCATAATAATCATGATAAACCCTTAAATATATACGTTGATTGGTGATCTAAGATTATTCGATGTTTTGATAATTGTATAACCAAAGCATGCTCCCTATGTGTTTGATTAAATTTTTTGGGAAGGAAAAGTTCCATAATAGTATGATAATATGAAATCCCCATTTATGTACAAGTTTATGCATGTCAAGTGTTTGATGAAATGTCTTAGTTAATAAGTTATGGATATATGTGTGGACATTGTGGTGCTTTAGAACTTGTACTTCATGAATTCTCCAACTTATTGTATTATGGATTGTGATGTTGGTCTTGTTTTCACGAAAGTCATGCTTTGTCAGTTTCATGCTATCAAGTCCTGGGGTACTTGTACCTGATAATTAGCTATGTGCCTAGAGCCAGTGTAATGTTTTCAAGCTACTCTCAGTCAAGCCATGTTCATAGAAATTCAGTCATTCATGTGACTTAGGAAAACTCAGTAAACTTAGTAATCTCAAAAACCTCAAAAATTCATTAATCTTAGTAGTATTCGATCAGTCAACGAAACTCAATTAACTCAGTCCAGTCAGTTCAGTTAATCATGTTCAGTGTCTATCCAGATGGGAGTAGAAATTAGCATCGAGCGAACACAAGGATGGGAACCCACCTGTTATATGAGGATGTGATTCTTAGAAGCAATCCTTGCATTCCAAAACTACGTAGCCAGCGTAGATTGAGACATCATAGAGTTTTATATGAGGGTAGATGAGGTGTCTTAACCTGTTATATGAGGGTTCCATCATTCTCACTATAGTTACCTGATGTATAAGAGTTACTCATAGATTTTCCTTACCAGTGGTGCGGTATTGACACCCTTATAATTGGGGTTACAGATTAAACCCCAACTCATCCATAATGGTGTATTAGAGGCATGTCAGTTAGATGACTACTTCCCACAGTTTCAGTATAGAATCAAGACTGTCAGATATAGTAATTTAGTCTCAGTAATAGAACTCAGATAGTTCTATAGTATTCAGGACTGTCAGATACAGTCAACTCAGAATAGTACGGAACTCATCTAATTCCATCAGAACCTAGACTATCAGATATAGTCGCTCAGTATTAGTTATTTATATTATACAAATTTTAGTATCTCATGCTATCAGTACTCAAACTCAGTAATCATGTTATCATGAAGTCAGCTATAGTTATTATGTAGTCATACATGTATTCTTACGTTCATGTAATGCATTCAGTTAGTGTAGTTCATGCATGTGAACTGTTTTGCATTCATCCTACCTCACATGCATACTCGTATAATCAAATTTACTAATGCATTTACGCTATGGTGTTTTATACCATAGGTTCAGAAGTATGAGCTCTAGAGCATCAGTAGCATTCCAATCTCAGTAGTCAGAGTTAGCAGTGAGTGCTCATCATTCTAGGACATGACCATTACTTTATTATCTCATTAATTAATTTATTTAAATAATTGGAGTTAGTTGGGGACATGTCCCACCAAATCCTTATTCAGACAGTTCAGTCAGTTAGAGGTTTTTCAGACTACATTATGTTCAGACATTTTAGTTCAGTTGTTTTGGGTAATTCATACCCCTCCAGATGTTATGTTTTATCAGTTATGTTACAGTTTTTATCCTTATGGCCTTTTAGTCTTTATTTCCGCATTTATATAGTATATTATGCAGTGTACATGTACATATATCAGTTATGGGTTAGCTTGTTGTACTTCGAGGTTATGAGCACCGTGTAGCATTCCGGGTACCAGATTCGGGGTGTTACAACTTATTACATGGTTAAGGCTATCTGTCTCATTTATTATTGAGGTTAATTGAGGTGTAAGTAAAATAGTTTGGCTTATAACAACTATTTGGGGTTAAACAATTTAGAGTTATGATGTATGGCATTTGATGTAATGGTGATAAATGATCTACGAGAATAAGAATGGAATACCCTTAGGTAAAATGAGGTATAAATATAGCATAAGCGGATGAAAGTGAAGTGAAATAAATTTTTATATAAGTTGTCATACTTTTTTTTTTATTTCTACATTTTTTAATGTTATCTAACCCTTGTCGGCAATGATAAATTCTAGTATATGTTATTTGTATCGATACTGCTCTTGATATACCTCAAAAGGGTATAATCTAGTTCTAGGATTAGTTTATATTTCTCATATAATATGGATAGTGATCTTCAACAGCTTCTACTCTTCTCATTCCTATGGTAGGAGATTTTCCCCTTGTGTTATCATTTACTTATTACAAGCTCTTATAAATTGTTTCAGGAGGTCCTCATTAAAGGTATTTTATTCATTGTACTTTTATTAAAGATTGTATAATTTATTAGATTTTGAAATCCTTATGATAATTTCTTATAACTTCATCATGTATCTTGTAATAGGCGGTAAGTGTTCTCTTATCTTGGTCAATTAAAGTTCGTGAACTCATGACAATCTATTTTTCTTTTCAAACTCTTACTTAGTCCTACCTTGTTCGATACTTAATATTCTAGATTTTTCCCTTTATAGGTACAAGTCATTGTTCAGTTTCCTCTGATTTGGCTCACATCTGATTTGATTCCCATAAATTTGGATTTTCCATTTCCTAGTGACAACCAATTTCAGAATTATAGATTTTTGAAAAAGAGTGGTAGAATCAAATTGTTGAGCTTGTTACTTTTATATCACGACCCGACTCTACACACAGAATGTGACAAAGGCATGTAGGACCATAAGTAATCCCAAGTGAATCCTAGTACTTGAGTATTACTATGATCATACACTTTAATGCTAAGTAGAAGAATAATCATAAGAGATGGGTAATCTACTAGTAAACTGGCTATTGTAAATAAACGGAATATCTAAAATCAAATCAATATGTTAAAGTGTCTATGTCTGATAGCATTTAATAATAAGGATAAGTTGTTGGGACTAGACAACCTGATAACTCTAAATCATAAAAATGAAACTAAAGTAATGTATGCAAAAAAAGTGCAGATGCACCCAGCAGTCCCTAAAAGAGGAGGACTCACCAACACAGACTGAAATACTACAACTTCCTAACTATAATTCTAATGATGAGTGCCTAAAACTATCGGTTATTTAAATGTTTTGAGCATGTGATACATACAAATATCATGTATAATAATTAATACACATGCTTTAAACCTAATTAAAATACCATAGTCAAATCTATATAAAACATATAGTAATCAGTAGTACGATGACTAAAAATGCATAAACATAAAGCTGGAAACATTACAACAACAACAACATTAAAGCATACCTAAAAGTAATCACATATAACATTAATAAAAACATAAAAATAAACAACAAAATAGGATAACACCATACTAGATACTAAAAAAATAAGACATCGGAAAAGTAATACTATAAATTCTCTATCTAAAATCACAAACATCGCCAAATACCATGAATAAGAAATTACAAGATATATACTTAACTCTTCTACTATAGGAAAAACTACACACAAATCATCCTTCCCACTAGTAAGGATGCATTCCTACCTATTAACCCTCTATCATGATCCACATCATCCTATCAGGGGTTAGGTAATCTATAAGCTATAGCTTCTCTATGTCATGTCTAATCACCTTCCACCAATATTTCTTAAACATACTTCTAACTCGTCTAAAACCATCCATAGCCAACCTCTCATACCTTCAAATAGGGGGCAACTACGTACCTCCTTATCACATGCCTGATCATCATAACCTCACTTAGTGCATCTTGTCTTCCATTGAAGCCACTTTCAACCTCTCTCAATAAACCTCATTTCGAAGCTTATCTCTCTTAGAAAGTCCACACATCCATATCAATATTATTATCTCAAGTAACTTCAAATTTTGTATGTAGGAGTTGTAGAATGACCAACACTCCGCTCCATAAAACCTTATTGGTTGGATTGCCACTTTATATAACTTGTCTTTAAGCTTAGGAGGTAGCTTCTTAACACAAATAACACCTTAATAAATCCTTCATTTTAACTACCCTACACAAATACAATGTGTGATATCCTCATTAATCTTTTTATTCATTTAAATCATAGACCCAAGATACTTGAAACTATCTCTTTTCTAAATGGTTTGTGAATTCCACTTCACTACCACATCAGCCTTATGCGTTAGATCACTGAACATTCTCTCAAAGTACTCTGTCTTGATATTGCTCAACATAAAATCTTTAGACTTCAGGGTTTGTTTCTAAACCTCAAGCTTATCATGAACTTCTCCCTGGATATTTGAAAAAATAGCAACATCATTAGCAAATAACATACAATAAGGCACCTCTCCTGAAATATGTTGCATCAATACATACATTACCAAGGAGGACAAAAATATACTAAAAGACGATCCCTGGTGCAACCCTATCAAAACAGAAAAGTGCTCTAAATCTTCTTCTACCATCCTCACATAATTCTTTGCTAAGTCTTGCATGTGTATAATCGACCTAGTGTATGCCACGAGCACACCTTTAGATTTAAAGAGCCTCTACAAAATCTTCTTTGAGAGTTTCTTATAAGTTTTCTTATGGTCGATGAACACCATTTTTAAGTTCTTTCTTTCTCTCACTATATTGCTCCACTAATCTTATCACTAGTTTAATGCCCTTGATAGTTGAGTGAACTTGCATAAAACAAACATTATTCTTGGAAATAATCATGATTCTCCTCAGGCTAACTTCTACCACCTTTTCCAAAACCTACTTAGTGTTACTCAACAACGTGCCTATATAGTCATTGCAATTTTTAATGTCTCCTTGTTCTTATATAATGGAATCAATATACTCTATTATAAAGATTTAGGTATCCTTTTCATCTTAAAAATAATTTTAAAAGACTTTGTCAGGTACTCCATACCTCTCCCTCCAATGATATTCAAAAAATCAACCTAAACCTCATTTTGCCCTGTCGACCTACCCCTATGCATCCTTGAAATAGCATCCTTGACCTCTTCAACCCTAATATTCCTACAATAAAAATAATATAAAAACCTTTTTGAGTGATCTTAGACCCCAACACTATGCTTTTATTTCCTTCATTGTTCAGAAATCTATATAAATAAGATTGCCACCTCCTTCTAATGAGTGTTAGCTCTACCCATACCTTGTCATCCCTTATTTTGATGTAATTCACTTGGTCAAGTTCATGATCCATCTACTCCCTATCCTTTGAATACCAATACAACTTTTTATCCTTTTTTTTCTCCTCTAAAGTTGCATACAATCTCTCTAAAGATGATATTTTAGTCATTATAACTGCTAACTTAGCCTCTTTTGTAGCTAACTTCTACTAATCCCTATTTGTACCCCTCAACTCTCCATACTTGCTCTCATCCAACTTTACATAAGTGACCTTCTTAGTTTCCACCTTTCTTTTTAACTTCTTTGGTTCACCACCAGTCCCTGCGGTGCTTGCCAAATCGGCCTCTCGATACACTTAATACTTCTTTAGTTATATTATTGATGAAATTGGAAGACCTCTCTCATATACTATACATAAATCATCTACCCTCCCCATCCCCCATATTCATCAATACTTCTTCCTTATATCCACAACACTAACCACAGTCAATCTATCTCTCTTAATCATAGACAATTCCTCACCACCCCTCTACTTTCTACCCTATTTGATTTCTATGACCATCACCAAAATCTTATATTGGGTTAAGCTATTATTTCTAGGTATGACCTTAAAGTTATTACATAGCGCTCTATCACCCTTCTGAAGGAGAAAAAGTCTATGTGAGTCTTGGCTACCGATCTACGAAAAGTAATTTGGTGCTCCTCCTTCTTACTAAAGATTGAATTCACTACTACAAACTCAAAGGCCCTAGCAAAAAGAAAAATTAATACACTTCATTCATTCCTTTCCTCAAATCCAAACCTCCAAGAAAATCATCATGGCCTCTCAAAAAAGTCCCTATATACCCATTAAAATCAACACCTATAAAAGCTTCTCAGTGCTCGAGACGTCTCTAACCACCTTATCTAAAACCTCCCAAAAGCTCTGTTATCATCCCTGTCCAAGCCCGACTGATGAGTGTAGGGACTAATAATATTCGAATTAGACCCTTCAATGACTAACTTCATCAATATCAACCTATAGTTTACCCGCTTAACCTTTACCACATATCCCCCAAGCTTTTTATCTACTAAGATAACTATCCTATTTCAAAGCCTCACGCTACCATAGTATAAAACTTATACAAATCCACATCTATCATCTTAGAACATACTTATTTGGTCTCCTTGACACAAGTTATTCTAGTCCTACTCCACCTAAGAATCTACACAATTTCTATGCACTTACCTTGAAGAGTTCCTTTATCATGACCTGAGGTAACCCTATAGTCGCAACAATGGTGATTAAGATTTCAAGTGACCACAAGCTAACCCATGAAATGGTACCTGTTGTGAGCACTGAATAAAATGGCACTGATATAACATATACAAAAGATAAGCTGATAAAATATTGAAATTTTGTTTACTTAATATATGTAAATGACAAGTCTAAAATTCCTGTAACAATTGATAATATTGACCTGACTAACTAACTATCTAAATAAATATCTAAAAACCTCTAAATTGAGTGAGGAGTTATTCTGGAGAGCCCCTAACTAACTCTGGTTCTCATAACATAAGAAGTTACTAAAATAACTTAGATAATTAAATTATGTCCTCGATGGATGAGGACTCACCACTGCTACTGCTGAGTTATGCTGAGTTGTCTAAGAATGTTTTGGAAACTGAGCATCTGAACCTATGTTATAAGACAACATAAAGAAAAAAAAGTAAATGATCAGTACTTTGAATGCACTGGTATGTGAGATAAAGATTGACTAAAATATATGAGATAACTGAGCATAAATTCATAAACATGTAATATTTGAGAATTCAAAACCAAGCATAAACGTATTTCTAATATAATATGTAAACTCAGAGACTTAAATCTGTATAAATGAATAACTGTAAATCTGATCTATACACTTGGTCAAGAAAACCTGAACTGAGATATACTGAAATACTGATGAAAACTATGGGAGGTATCATATAACCAACATGACCTAATCTGAGCTAATTGGGGTACAACTTGTAACCCCAGTTGGAAGGGTGTAAGTACCATTCAATGGGTACTAACACTGTCTTTGTGGATCAACACATATGATGTCCTGAAGGACCAGGGTGTCAAGCCTAAACTGGCGAGTGACCCCTAAAAGGAAGTCAAGCCTAAAATAATGTGTGACCCCTCATATCCTGTGATTTCTATATAGTTCTGGAATGCAGAGACTGCTACTAACGACTATTCCTAATTGATAGGGAAGCCACCTACCCTGTATTGGCTAGATGCTAAACCTACTCCTAACTAAACTGACACTGATATTGAACTGAACTAAGGTTAACTAAATATTTTTTCTGATAGTGTTCATCATTATCGTATCAACTGAATAAATAGAAATATTCATGGTTTAATTGAATCATTACTTGAAAAACTGAAATCATGTAAAACACGTAAGTATCAGGTGTTCATAACCCACCAGCAATGAATGATCACAAAATATGCCATTTAAGCTTAAAACTGTAGTACGGAATCATGGTTCAACCCAGGATAGATATTTCACCTAACATGTGGAAAGCATGGACTTAAACATGAGGATGTTCTAAACATGAGAAATCAACAACATGAAATTCACTTGAATAAGACATGGGAAACTAATATTTAAAGCATGATTAAATTAATTAGTTCACGGGATCATACACGGGCTGAACCGATTTTAAATTACCAAGGAAAACACAAATTAAACTCATCTTGAAAATCTAAAATACCATAATAGTAGAAAAATCCATTCTTTAATTTAAAAGAGGGTCTTGGGGATCCATGGGCAGAAGGGACCCATGAATAAACACCCCACATACCTTAAACTTTTTAACTTGGAAGGAAAACACTAATCTTGATGCTTTCTTTGAGGTTCTTGAACTTGGAGAACTTGAATCTTGATTTCATGGGGAAAAAGAAGCTGAATTTTGTTCTTGAAAAAAAAAAGGGTTTTCTTAAAAGGAAATTTGGAGAAGAAGAGCATATAATTTCCTTCCCCAAGTTGCCATATGAACGGTTGGGTTTAGTGGGAAAATGCTGAATTTCCCCTGAGTCATTTAAATTCTAAAAAGGACGTAATAGATTCACAGCAACGTGGTATTATTGTGTCCATTGATTTTGCTAAATACAATATGGTTTGCATGACATCGGGACTAATACTTCATTACGGGCTTATCGTGGTGACCCACTAATCTCGTGAACCAAACATGATCCAAACCTTGTCCAAAAAATCTAAAACTCTTCTGAGACATACCTTTTACATCCCTGAACATGAATCAACTCAAAAACCAACATCTCAAGGTCGGTAAGACTAAAATAAAAATCCTCAAAGTTTAGGGCTCTCCAAAAAGTCTAAGTCCCCAACACTTAGTGAAAATTTTAAGACTTAAGCCCCTTATGCATAGAACTTGAAGATTAATCAAGCTAATATTAAAATAAGGTATTAGAATATCTCCCCTTGAGAACATTCATCATTGTATAAGACTGGTTAGACTGAAAGTACCATACAAAGGTAACTGAGATCACATACTTAACATGCATGACTAGAAAGATTATTAGACGACTGAGTTTGGAACATGATAGATGAATTGAACTAATTTTATAAATTCATGTAATGACATGGGAATGGTTACATAGTTGAAACTAAGAATAGAAAAGAGTCAATCTAAGGAAGTATCGTTAAGTCAAGATAAATCTGAGTTTATGGAGAAAAGATGATGGTACTTGGTTCCCATATCTTCTTCCACTTCCTAAGTAGCTCCCTTGATAGACTGATTCTGCCAAAGGACCTTAACCAAGGGAACTTCTTTATTTCTTAGCCTATGAATGTGATGATAAAGGAAAGGATCTCAATTGGGAATTCTTCGTAGGAAATTCTATACATAACGTCCATTTCTTATAAAGGAACAACTACAGTTGAATCATCAATACACTTCTTTAATAGAGAAATATGGAACACTGGATGCACTAATGCCAAATATGCGGGCAACTCTAGCTCACAAACTACCATTCAAAAATGGATAAAGATTCTATAAGGGATAATATATCGGGGACTGAGTTTCCTCTTCTTTCCAAATCTCTTCAGTCTTTTCATAGGAAAAATTTTCAAATAGACCAAATCTCCAACCTCAAATTCAAGATCTCTTCTCCTTACATCTGCATAAGATTTTTGACAGCTTTGGGCTATCTTCAGCCTCTCACAGATTAACTGAACCTTCTTCATCACCTCAAATACTAAATCTGTCCCTATCATTGAAGCCTCACCTACTTTAAACCAACTAATAGGAAATATACATCTCCTACCATAAATAGCCTCAAACGAAGCCATCTAAATACTTGAGTGATAACGGGTGTTGTAAGAAAACTTAATCAAAGGTAAGTGATTATCCTAACTACCATGATAGTAAATAGCACATGCTCTCAATATATCCTCTAAGGTTTGAATTCTCCTCTTTGCCTGACTATCTGTATGAGGATGAAAAGTTGTACTAAGATGAACTTAGGTACTAGGACATTTCTGAAAAGTCTTCCAAAAGTAAGAGGTAAACTGAGTATCTCTATCTTATTTGATAGAAAATGGAATCCGAAGCAACCTAAACAACTCCCTAAGGTAGATCCTGGCATAATACTCGACTAAATACAATGTAAGGACTGGCAAGAAATAGGATAACTCAGTTATCATATCTATAATGACCCATATCGAATCATGTTTACGATTCTTATGAGGCAACCCTATCACAATATCTATTTTCACCACTTTCGACTTCTAAGTGGGGATGCTAAACTCGTGCAATGCACCACTAGTCCTTTGGTGCTCAACCTTAACCTACTGATAATTTGGGAACCTAGCCAGAAACTCTGCAATATCCCTCTTCATACCTCTACACCAATATATTTCCCACAAATCACAGGACATCACAGTATGTAACACCCTGAGTCTACACCCTGAATGTCACACGATGCTTACGACCCCAAAGGATCACAAGATAACCCACGACTGGTACCTGTTATGAGAACTGAATAATAATACTAAACATATATGCAGAAATTAAGCTTAAAATGCCATAAGATTCATAAATCGAAAAACATACTGAATACTAATAATAATTATGAAAATAATGAACATTTTTCTGAAGTAATCTAGTCTGAAAGCCTCTAACTGTCTGAATGTGGAGTAAATACGACAAACTCCCAACTAACTCCGACTGAAATGATTTTCTAAGTTAATCAAAATGCAGAAATAGGTAAATTTTGTTCTTAAAATATGAGGACTCACCACTGAATCTGCTGGTGATATCCTGAGTTTCTAAGTATGATTAGGAACTTATGATTCTGAACCTATGATATGATACATCATTGCAAAAAGAAAGAGTATGCATCGGTACTTTGAATGTACTGGTATGCTAAGTGAGGTAGGTTAATGTACATGAGTTAATATGCATGCGATAATAACAAACTGAATGAACATCATGAAGTAATTATATGGGACTACATTCAAAACTTTAAATACTGAACATGTTGAATATGCAACACTACGCATATAAAGTCTGTCTGAATTAGACTGATGATGAAGTACTAATGTAACACCCCATACCTTTACCTAGATCAAATTCATCCTAAAAATGTCAAATACTTTCTTTAAAGATGAATACACATTTATACATATATGGGAAATTGAATAAGATTTCCATCGATACCAAATTTGCCGAAATCCGACACCTAGGCGAAGAGTTAAAGTCATTTTAGTAAGATAGTGTACCACCAAGACTTTAGCGCGTCGCAGAGGCAGTACAAATGGCATTTGTCATTTTACAGTGAGACAACACGATACCACTGCATCGCGCCACTAGCCTTTTTCCCAATTATCACTTTCCAGTGTGACTCCATGATTATTACGCGCCGCGTCAAAGGGAAAATTCACAACCAGTAAGGTAGTATGATTATGCCGCGTTCTGAGTTCCCAATCATCAGTTTCCAGTGACACGGCGCGATAGCACCGCGTCGCGCCAGGTGCCCAAATTAGGTTTTCAGTGACGAAAATTAAAAACTTTCTAGGGGCAATACGATCTTTTTCCATGATCCAGATCAGCCTTTAAACACAAAATTATTAGCTAAACACTCTATTATGTCATTCTTCCTCACTTTCTCTCAAGATCAAAATCATTCTCTCTCAAGAGGCAAAAACCCTAGTTCAAGAAATCAAGGTCAAGCTCAAGAAATCCTTCAAGAACTTAAAGAATTAACATCTCAAGGTATGTTAGGTGTTTATCTATGGGTACCTTCCACCCATAGAGTCCAAGAATCTATTTTTAAAGCTTAAAGATGTATGTTTTATGATTTACATGTTTGAATTAGATTGAATTCATGTTCATGATTTTAATTTGGTTTTCAATCCATGATTATGTTAAGACTCATGAAAATAGTATAGTATTTAGGTGGAATTATATGAAGTGCATGTTAAACCCATGGAATTTCAAGTTAAGGCATTGTAGTTTCCATGTTTATATGTTATCCATGATTATGTGCATTAAGTTGTGCTCCCCAAGTGTTTGATAGAATATCCATGTGAATAAAGAAATCTTGACATAGTAGTATATGTACAAGCTTATGCCCTACAAGTGTTTGATAAAATATCTCTTTGAGTAAATCATGGCAAAGTGAATATTGTTATGTTGTTCAAGATTTTTCTTCGCTTTACTTTTCATGCTACTAAGTCTTAGGGGTATCTAATACCCGATAATTTAGTTGTTTACCTAAAGCCAGTGTCAGTTATAGAATAGTATCAGTCATTTCACAATCAGTAGTACTCTTTGTCTGTTACAAAATTTAGTAGAACTTAGTCAGTGACAAAACTTAGGAACACTCAGTAAACTCAGTATCAGTACAGTCCAGTTTGGTATATTAGTCAGTGTCTTTCAGTTAGGAGTACGATTCATCATCGAGAGAGCCTAGGGATGGGGTCTCACCCGTTATCTAGGACTGCGTCCCTATAAGCAATCCCTAAGATTTAGAACTACATAACCAACGTAGGTTATGAGATGTCACCTTTTAGATAGGACTAACATACTTAGGGATCACTCACTAGTTTAGGACTGATCTTAGGGATCACCTACTAGTTTAGGAATGATTTGAGGGGTAACCCACTAGTTAGGACTGACTCCACAGAAGTTGTCTTTACCCGTGGCGTTGTACTGCCACCCTTCCAATAGGGGTTACAGATTGTACCCCAGCTCAATTATCTTATCTTACTTGGGGTATCTCACATGTTCAGTTATTCTATATCATTTAGTCAGTTATTGTTCATTCATATGAACTCTTTCATTCATCCTTACCTCATCTAACATACCAGTACATTCCCACATACTAAGGCATACTTTCGTGCATTATGATGTTTCATATCATAGGTTCGGATGCTCAGGTTCCCGACCATGCATAGTAGATTCAGATTCAGCCAGTAGCAGTAGATTTAGTAGTTAGCCCTCATCATTCAAGGATATTCTATTATTTTAGATTTTAAGTAGATGCAGTAGTTCAGTAGATGGAGTTAGTTAGGGTATTGTCCCATCAACTCCACTTTATACAGATTCAGTTAGAGGCTTTTCAGACTAGATTTATAGATAGTGTTAAATTTTACAGATTGTTATTTTAGTTGATACACTTTATTAGTATATATAGAATTTGAACCTTATGGAATTTCAGCCTATTATTTCATATTTATTACATATTTTATTCAGTGCTCACAGCAGATATCAGTCATAGGTTAGCTTATGGTCCCTCAGGATCGTAATCACCATGTGATGACTAGGGGGTAGTCCCAAGTCGGTGCAACTGATTTTTGATAACTGAATACTGATATCTAAAAGTTTAGACTGGAACTGAAGTACTAAATTGTGATGGCTAAGTAACTGATAATTGATAGCCATGGTTCTATAGAACTGTTTGAGTTCTTTACTAAATACTAAGCAAAAAGCTATAACTGTGGGAGTCTTCATCTAACCGACATACCCCGGTTATAAACTGAGTTGGGGGATGAATTGTGACCCCAGATGGAAGGGTGTTAACATATTGCCAAGGAATACTAACAATGTTGTGTCAACCATAATCTTGCAGGAAGACTCATGAAATATATATATGATTGCATCAACCCTAATTCTAGTAGGAGGACGACTTACCCTACGCTGGCTACGTAGTTCAGTAATGCAGGAACTTCTACTAAGGGTAAAACCCTCTGCTGTAAGGAATACCCCCATCCCAGGGTTCGCACGATACTGAATCCTACTCCCAACTGAATCGATACTAAACTGATCACTTGACTGTACTAGGCTCAACTAAACTAACACGGATCATTCTGACAGACTGAACTGGATTGAGTTCTCTAAGTTCTATCAACTGACTGAGTACTACTGTTCTTGACCTTTACAACCAGATTTCGGGTAATAAATACCCCCAGGACTCGATAGGACCAATAATAAAACATAATAAGTCTTGCAAGCATAATAACAGTTAATTGTTCATAATTCATTCATTGAGACATTTTGTCAAACACTTGGAGGTCATGAACCTATAAATGAATGCGAGCACATGATAACATGTCATGATTACACTATTAAATTCACATGGACATTCTATCAAACACTTGGGGTGCATCATTAATGCACATGATAATGAACAACACATAAGTATCATGACTACAACTTAAACTTGAAAATTCAAGGGTTTTGACATAAAAGAGTCATAATTCAACATACATGCTAAAATAATCTCATGGAACTCATAAAATATCTCAACTTGAAATCCATACAAAAACTCAAACATGGGCATAATTCAATTCATAACATAGAAATCATAATTCAAGCTTTTGAAAAGGTTTCTTGAAATCCAAGGGTGGAAAGAGACCCAAGGATAAGCACCTAACATTCCTTGGTTGTTGATTTCGTGGAAATTTTTGAGGATTTCTTGGAACTTGATCTAGAGCTTGAAAAAACTGGGGCTTGTTGTTAAGAGGATTTTTTGAATAATGAATGTATTTTTACCCTTTGGATCCATAATTTTGTGTTTTAGCTAAATTAGGTGAGGAGAAAAGAACCTAAATGCCATTGGAAAGATAGAATTAATACACAAAAACTGCCCAGTGATGCAAAAGGCGACGCACCGTATTGATGAGAATGGCGTGATCGCCGATGCGTCGCGTCGATGGTGTCAACGTGATAGCCAACGTGAACCATCAAGATCACATTGGTTTGGTGTTTTGTCCATCCAAACACGACCCAAATAAAGTCTGTAAATTCTGAAACTCACCTAATATGACCTATTGACAACCCTGATCATGAATAAATTTAAAACTTGACAATCTAAGGTAAAAAAGATTGTAATTGATGACATTGAAATACCGAGGCAAAAAATGAAACTAAGTATCAACACTTAGCTGAAATTTTCTGAGTTTGAGTACTCTTTTGGCATGCTATATAGGACTAAAATGATAAGGAATTTGCGAGGTCGTACAATATCTTCCCCTTGGGAACATTCATCCTCAAATAAGACTTACTGACTTGAGAGGAACTAAGGAAATGTACTTACACTGACATGAATAACTGAAGTATGACTGAATTCTAGAGACATGACACATGACTGAACTATTTCATGAATGCATGAATGATATGAGAATTTTATGCAGCTGTAACTGAGTATCTGTTACCTTAGGCTATGTCTGAGTTTGAAGAGAAGAGGTGAGGATACTTGGTTCGTATGTCAGCTTCTGCTTCTCAAGTGTCTCCCTCAATAGAGTAATTTCGCCAAAGAACTCTGAACAAAGAAACTTCTTTGTTCCTTAGTCTTGAATCTGACGATTAAGGATTTTTATTAGGATTTACTAATAAGAGAGACTATTTTGAATATCCAAACTCTTTATAGGGACTACAACTGATGGGTCACCAATGCACTTCTTTAGCAAGGAGATGTGAAATACTGTGTGCACTGATTCTAAATCTGTAGGCAACTCGGGCTCATAAACTACCTTATCAAAACAAATGAGAATCCTATAAGGACCAACATATCATGGACTAAGCTTCCCCATCTTTCTAAAACTCTTAACTCACTTCATATAAGAAATTTTTAAATACACAAAGTCGCCAATCTCAAACTTGACATCTTTACTTCTCACATCTTCAAACAATTTTTGACAGATCTGAGTTGTCTTATGACTCTCTCTGATCAACCTCACTTTTTTTAAAGCATAAAAAAACAAGTCAGGCCATACTACCGCACCTCACCTACTTCAAACTAACAAATGGGAGATCTACATCACCTCCCATTAAGATCCTCAAATGGAGCCATCTGAATACTGGAATGATAGTTATTATTATATGAAAACTCTTTCAAGGTAAGTGGTCATCCCAACTACCCTTAAAGTCAATGACACACGCCGTTAACATATCTTCTAAGGTATGAATGGTCCTTTTTTCTTGACCATCTGTCTGAGGGTGAAAGACTTTACTCAAGTAAACTTGGGTACCAAGACCCTTTTGGAAGGATTTCCAAAAATTAGAGGTGAACTTGTACCTCTATATGAATTGATGGACAATGAGACACCATGTAACCTAAAAAAATCTTTAATAGAAAGCTTGGCATAGTCCTCAGCTGAGTTAGACGTATGACCAGGAAAAAATGAGCTAATTTAGTCATCCTATCCACAATGACCTAAATCAAATCATGATGATGATGAGTACGAGGCAAACTCGTCACGAAGTCCATCTTCACTTCCTCCTACTTCCAAGTGGGAATACTGAACTCCTACATAGAACCACTAGGATTTTGGTGCTTAATCTTCACCTACTGACACATAGAGCACTTAGCCATAAAATCTGTGATGTCTCTCTTTATCCCACTCCACCAATAGACTTTCCGCAAGCCGTGGTACATCTTAGTGTCCCCTGGATGAAATGAGTAATGTACACCATGCACTTCTACAAGAAACCGATGTCTTATTCCATCCACACCTAGCATACATAATCTACCCTGGTAACACAACACACCAACTCTTCCTTGGGAGAAAACCTTTAACTTCTAGTCTCTGACTGTCTCTTTCAGCTTATCTAAATTAGGATCCCTATCCGTCTCTTCTTTTACTTTGAAAACCAAAGAAAATTCTGACCTATTTTGCACCTAAACACTACCCTCAGCTGAATCAACCAAACGGATACCTAGTCTGGCAAGCTGATGAACTTCCTGGACTAACTACTTCTTACCATCCTCAATGTGAGAAACACTACCCATGGACAATCTACTGAGTGCATCATCCACTATATTAGCCTTGCCCAGGTGATATAGAACACTCATGTCATAGTCTTTCAATAACTCTAACCACCTTTTTTTATACAGGTTCAAGTCTTTCTGAGAAAATACATATTGCAAGATTTTGTGGTCTGTGAACACATTCACATACATCCCATACAAATAGTGATTCCAAATCTTTAAGGCAAACACAATAGTTTCTAACTCTTGATCATGGGTCGGGTAATTCTTTTCATAGGGCTTAAGTTGTCTAGAGGCATAGGCTATAACCTTACCCTTCTACATCAAAACACACCCCAAACAAACTCTGGAACCATCACAATACCCAAAAAATCCATCTGAGTCATCTGGCAAAGTCAAAATTGGATGTAGTGAGTCAAGTCTTCAACTCCTGAAAACTCTTCTCATAAGAATCTGACCACCTGAATTTGACTTTATTTTGAGTCAATCTGGACATGGGACATTCAATAGATGAAAATTCATCAACAAACCATCGGTAATAGCTAGTAAAACCTATAAAACTCTTAATATCTAATGGAGAGATAGGTCTGGGATAGTTTCTCACTGCTTTAGTCTTTTGAGGATCAACTCTAATTCCATCCCCAAAAAAGATATGACCAAGGAAAGCGATTGATCTTAGCCAAATTTTTTATTTACTAAATTTAGCGAACAACTAATGGGCTCTGAGAGTATGTAATATTATTCTGAGATCGTCTGCGTGATTATTTTCAGTGCAGGAGTAGACAAGAATGTGATTGATGAAGACTATGATGAACATATCTAAGTACTTCTTAAACACACGGTTCATCAAGTCCATGAAAGTTGTTGGGTCATTGGTAAAACAAAATGACTTGAATAAAAATTCAAAGTGACCATGCCGAGTTCTGAAAGTGGTGTTTGAAATGTCACATTCTCTGACTCTGAGATGATGATAGCCTTATTGAGGTCTATCTTAGAAAAGTAACTGGAACCCTAAAGTTGGTTTAACAAGTCATTGATTTTAGGACGTGGGTACTTGTTTTTGACTGTGACTTTGTTCAACTGATGATAGTCAATGCACAATTTAAGAGAACCATCTTTCTTTCATACGAATATGACTGGTACACCCTATGTGGAGATGTTGGGCCCGATGAATACCTTATCCAGGATATTATTCAACTTTTCTTTCAACTCTTTAAGTTCATCTTGAGCCATTATGTATGGAAGAATAGAGATGGGTTGAGTATCTAGAAAAAGGTCTATTCTAAAGTCAATTTCCCTTTTGGGAGGAACTCCGAGAAGATCTTCAAGAAACACCTTTGGAAACTCACTTGCTACTAAAACTTACTTAAGATTAGGAGTCTTGGAACTAGAATCTTTAACTCAAATGAGATGATAGACACACCCCTTGGATATAATATTTTTCACTCTAAGGTATGAAACAAGTTGACCCCTAAGTGCTGAAGTACTACCCCTCCATTCTAGGATAGGTTCAATTGACAACTGAAAATAGACAACTCTATTTCTGCAATAAACTTAAGCATGGAAAGATTGAAGCAAATCCATGCCGAGGATGATGTCAAAATCTATCATCTCTAACTCTATTAAGTCTGCTAAAGTAACTTTCTGAGACACCATAACTAAATAGTTACTGTATGCCCAGTGGTCTATGATAGACTTACCCACTGGGGTAGCGACTGAGAAGGGATCTACTAGGATATTGGGACTGAATCCGAAGTCAACAGCTATATAAGGAGTTACAAAGGACAAAAAAATCTCCTAGATCTAGCAAAGCGTAAACATGTAAATGGTAAGCTTGTAACATACAAGTGACCACATCAGGAGAAATTTCCTGATCTTATAATGATTGAAGTGCATAAAGCTTGTTTGGTCGTTGCCCACTAGTTGCACTAATAGCGGCACCCTGTTGAGACGGGGGACCGAACTGAGCTAATGGGAGATTATACTGACTCTATGAAACCAGTTGAGGACACTCTGATTCTACAACCTAGTATACCATACCTGAAATATACATCACTGCCAGCTCTATATACACCTTGATGGTTTCTGCCATATTTCTAGCAAAGAGGATTTATTCAGGAACTACTAACGCTACCTTAAGATTTAGAGCCTTGTGCCCTATCCTTATTACCATAATTAAATTTAGGCACTGGAGAACTGGCTGAGGATGGAGCTGGAATTAAAGACCTCAAGCCTAACTGAGGATGATTACCACCCTCTATCTTAGGCTAAGTGAAGTTGAAGCTACCAATTCTAGACCTTCTATTCTCCCTCTCTTTCTCTTTAATTTTTTCGTATCTATCTATTGATCATGGACCATTAACCTAGCTAATTTTATCTCCTTAATTAGCACTACAATCCAACACTCTGTGACAACACTGTCAGACACATTAGATATGAACTTAGTCATGTTAGATCTGCTATTATCTACCACAGGAAGAGCATATCTAGCTAACTAAGTAAACTTGAGGGAATACTCTTTCACACTCATGTTTTCCTGCTTCAGGTTAATGAACACTAAAACCTTGGCTTCCCTCAAATCCTATGGGATAAAACTATCTAGAAAGGTAGTAGCAAACTCTTCCCACTCTATAAACCATGTATGAGTCATATTCTACAGTTGATAGGTAACTAACTCAGCACTCTCACTAGAGGTAACCCCTATAATCTTTGTTTCCTTCTCTACAATGTCATGGAATTCGTGTAGGACCTCTTCAGACTTAGACCCTAAAAATAAAGAAGGATTCATACGGGTCAAGTATCACATTCTAGTTGCAGAAGTATTAGCCACTAGGTTGGCCTGAACAGAAGCTAGGCATTTATTTTGAGCTACCAAAGAATGGGCTAGAGTGGTGAAATCTTCTCTTAATTCTACGTGAGATACATGCTCATTCAAGGGATCTTCCTGAACGGGCGGAGGTGCTGGCTGTTTTCCAGTTGTTCTTCCATTTGTCTTTTTGGGAGGCATGTTCTGTAAATAAAAGGGAAAATTAGATAGACAGAGAGTGTAAATTGAGATCATGCTCACTCGCATGACATGAATACTGAAAGAAGGAAAACTTTTCTTAAAATATCTCATAGACCTTTGTCCATAAGTATGGAGCGCTATACACCCATGCACAAGACTCTACTTGATATGGATTTCAGACTCCCTAGGACTTTTTAGAATCTTACGCTCAGATACCTAGTTTGAAACACCCCGATTCTACACCCTGGATGTCACACGGTGCATATGACCTCGAAGGATCATAAGCTAACCCATAATTGGTACCTACTGTGAGCACTGAATAATAATACTGAAAATATATGCAGAAGTTAGGCTGCAAAATGCCATAAGGTTCATAAACTAAAAAAAATAAAGAATACTAATATTTATGCTGAAAATACTAAACATCTATCTGAAGTAATCTAGTTCGAAAGACTCTAACTATCTGAATATAGAGTTGATGGGACAAAACCTGAACTAACTCTGACTGAAATAACTTTCTAAGCTAACTGAACTACTGAAATAGATAAACTCTGTCATTGAAATATGAGGACTTACAACTGAATCGACAGCTGATATCCTGAATGGCAAGGTATGATCAGGAACCTTTGCTTTTGAGCCTATGATAAGAGACATCATAGTGCAAAAAAAGAGTATACGTCAATACTTTGAATGTACTGGTATGCTAAGTAAGGTAGGATGATATACATGGGCTCATATGTATGCGATGATAAATAACTGAATGAACATCATAAAGTAAATGGATGGGAGTACATGCAAAACTGTAACTACTGAACATGCTAAATATGCAACACTCTACATATAATATCTATCTGTATTAGACTGAAGTTGAAGTACTGAGTTCTAATAATTAAATACAGATAACTGAAAGTTTATATTAGAACTGAAGTACTATATTCATATGGCTAAGTAACTGATAACTGATAGCTAAGGTTCTGTAAAACCGTCTAAGTTCCTTACTGAATACTGAGACTGAAATTGTAACTGTAGAAATGTATAACTAACCGACATACCCCAGTTATAGAATGAGTTAAGGCCAAACCTATGACCCCAGTTGGAAGGGTGATAGAACATTTCCAAGGGATACTAACAATGCTATGTCAACCCTTATCAGGCAGGAAGACTCATGAAATATATATATGATTGAATCGAACCTAATTCTAGTAGGAGGATGACTTACCCTACGCTAGTTACGTAGTTTTGTAATGTAGGGACTGCTACTAAGGGTAAAAGACTATGCTGGAAGTCATGCACCCATCCTTGAGTTCCTCGATACTGAATCCTACTACCAACTAAATCGACACTGAATTGATTACTAGATTGTACTAGGCTTGACTAAACTGACACTGCTCGTGTTGACTGACTGAACAGGATTGAATTCACTGAGTTCTATCAACTGACTGAGTACAACGACTCTTAACTTTTACTGGGACGATTATATGACTACTGCAACTAAGTAAACAACTAGATTTTGGATAATAAATACCCCAAGGACTCGATAGCACCAATAATAAAACATAACAAATCTTGAAAGGAAAAAAATAGTCAATTTATCATAATTTATTCACTGAGACATTTTTTTGAACACTTGCAGGTCATGAACTTGTAAATAAATAAGTGCACATGATAACATGTCATGATTACACTATTAAATTCACATGGATACTCTACCAAATACTTGGGGAGCATAATTAATGCACTTGAGAATGAACAACACATAAGCATCATGACTACAATTTAAACTTGCAAATTCAAGGGTTTTGACATGAAAGATTCTTAATTCAATACGCATCCTAACATACTTTCATGGAACCCATAAAAGATCTCAACTTGAAATCTATACAACAACTCAAACATGGACATAATTCAATTCATAACATGGAAATCATAATTCAAGTTTTTGAAAAGGTTTCTTGAATTTCAAGGGTGGTAGGAGACCCAAGGATGAACACCAAACATACCTTGGTTGTTGATTTCATGGAAATTGTGGAGGATTTCTTGGAACTTTATACTGAGGTTGATTAAACTAGAACTTGTTCTTGAGAGGATTTTGTGAATAATGAATGTATTTTGCCCCTTTGGATCCTTAATTTTGTGTTTTAGCTAAATTGGGTGGGGGAAAAGCACCTAACTGCTCTTGGAAAGTCAAAATTTAATACACAAAAACTACCTAGTGATGTGATAGGTGATGCGTCGCATCAATAGAGTTGACACGATCGTTGACGCATTACGTCGGTGGTGCCAACGCGATAGCCAATGCGACTCATCAAGATAGCGTTGGCTTGTTATTTTGGCCATCCAAACACGATCCAAATGAAGTTCAATATTTCCAAAACTCACCCAATTTGACCTATTGACATCTCTAATTATGAATCAATTTAAAAATCAACAATCTAAGGCCGAAAAGATTGTAATTGATGCCAGTGAAATACATACTCAAAAAATAAGAATAAGTGTCAATACTTAGTTGAAATATTCTAAGTCTGTGACCTCTTTTTGCATGCTATATAGGACTAAAATGACTAGGACTTTGCGGGGTCTTACATAGTGTCTCCTAGATGGATAGAGTATCGCACACTATGCGTTTTCGTAAGTTTTCGCTATCTCAAACCATCAACACACAGAACACATAACCTGCCCTGACAATAAAGCACACCATGTCTCCCTTTGGAGAACACCTCTACTTTATTATCTCTAACTATATCCTTCTACTTAACCAAACTAGGATTCGTATCTTGCTTAGCTTTCACTTCAGCAACCAATAAAGATTTTGAACCATTTTGAACCCATATACTACCTTCAACTAAATCAACCAACCGAACACCTAACATAATAAGATGCTAAACCTCCTAGACTAACATCTTCTTATACTTCTCAACATTAGCAACACTACTCATAGACAACCTGGTAAGGGCATCTTCCACTACACTGGCATTGATCTGATAATACAATACACTCACATCATAATCTTTTAATAACTCAATCCACCTTCTCTGACAAAGATTCAGATCTTTCTACATAAACACGTACTGCAAACTCTTATGATCAGTGAAAACATCAACATGAACCCTATAAAGATAATGCCTCAAAAGTTTTAAGGCAAAAATAATTTCTGCCAACTCAAGATCATGGTTAGGTAATTCTTCTCATAGCGTTTAAGATGTCTAGAGGCGTAGGCTTTGACCTTGCCTCTTTGTATCAAGACACAACTAAGACCAACTCTAGTAGCATTACAATAAATTACAAGCCCTTTTGAACCATCAGGCAATGTCAAGACTGGGACAAAAGTGAGTCGAATCTTCAACTCATGAAAAGTCTTCACGCAAGAATCTAACCGCTGAAATTTGACTTTCTTCTGAGTCAATCGAGACATGGGTGAAGTAATAGAATAAAACCCTTCAAAAAACCTTCTATAATTCTCAACCAAACCCAAGAAACTCAAAATATCTAATAGAGAGATGTGTCTAGGCTAATTTCTCACTACTTTGGTCTTTTGAGGTCAACTCTAATGCCATCGTTGGAAACAATATGGCTAAGGAAAGCTACTGATATTAGCAAAAATTTGCACTTACTGAATTTGGTGATCAACTGATGAGATCTAAGGGTCTTCAACATAATTCTTAGGTGGCCTGCATAATCATTATCACTATGGGAATATACAAAAATATCATCAATGAAGACTATAAAGAACATGTCCAAGTACTACTTGAACACTCTGTTCATCAAGTCCTTGAAATTTGCAAGGGAATTCATTAGACTAAAAGACATAACTAGGAATTCGAAGTGACCATATCAAGTTCTGAAAGATATTTTCAAGATTTAATGTTCTCTGACTCTAAGCTGATGAAAACTCCATTTGAGGTCTATCTATGATAAATAACTGGCACCCTGAAGTTGGTCAAACAAGTCATTGATTGTGGAAGTGAATAACTATTCTTAATGGTGACTTTGTTCAATTGATGATAATCTATGCATATTTTGAGTGAAACATCTTTCTTACACACGAATATGACTGGAGTTCCCCATGGAGAAACAATGGACCTGATGAAACCCTTATATAAGAGATATTTTAACTATTCTTTCAATTCCCTAATCTTAGCTAGATATATTTAATAGGGTGGTATAGAGATAAGTTGGTTATTTAGAAGGAGAACTATTTCAAAGTCGATTTTTCTCTAGGGAGAAACTCCGATAAGATATTCAGGGAATACATTTGGAAATTCCCTTACTATTGAAACTGACTCGAGGCTTGGAGTCTCAAAACTAGAGTACTTAACTCTAACAAGATGGTTTATACACCTCTTAGATATCACTTTTCTTTCTCTTTAGATAACAAACAATCTGACCCCTAATCATTGAAGTACTACCCCTTCATTCAATGATTGGTTCATTAGGGAGCTACAACTTAATGACTTTATTTCTATAGTAAACTAAGGCATAGCATGAGTGGAGACAATCCATGCTGAGAAAGACATCAAAATCAGTTATCTCTAACTCCACAAGATCAACTAAGGTACGTTTTTTAGATACTGTGATTGGGCAATTTTTGTATATCTATTTGGATATGATAGATTTACCCACTAGGGTAGAAACTAAGAAAGGTTCGACTAAAGATTCAAGACTGACACAATAATTGACTACTATATAATAAGTCACAAAAGAAAGTGAAGCTCTATGGTATTAATAAAACATACACATGAAGATGAAAGACATGTAACGCAGCCGTAACCATAAAAGGATAACTTTCCTAATCATGCCAAGTATGAAAAGATTAAAGTCAGTTCTGGCGTTTCCCACTAGTTATGCTGGAAGTATCACCCTGATGAGTCAAGCGACCTATTGGAGCTACTGAAGAAGTAGCCTGGCCCTGATGGCGAACACTTTTGCCCCTCTGTGCAATAACCATTCACTCCAAATCCTGTTGCCTGGCTTGCCATATCCAAAACATAAATCACTACTAGCTATACATAAACCTTGATGATTCCTACCGCACTTTTCACTGAGCGGATTAGTACGACCACTGTTCACACTACACTTGCCGAGTCTAAAGATAATAAAGTAAGTTCTGTCATTGCCAACTAGTTATACTGGAAGTAGCACCCTGTTGAGTTGAGCGACCTATTGGAGATACTAAAGAAGTAGCCTAGCCTTTCTGGTGATCACTTTTTCCCCTCTGTGTAATATCCATACACTCCAGATCATATGGCCTGGCTTGCCATAGCCAAAACAAAAATCATTACCAGCTTTACATAAACCCTGATGATTCCTACCACACTTTTTATTGAGTGGATTAGTATGACCACTGTTAATACCACCCTGGGACTTAGAGCCTGGCGTTCTATCCCGACTATCTTTTCTTAACATAGGCACTGGCACACTAGCTAAAGATAGAACTGGGGCTGAAATTTTCTGACGGAACTGAGAACGGTTACCACTTTCTTACCTTTGCTGAGAAATGTTGAAACTACCTATTCTAGCCCTCTTACTGTCTCTCTCTATCTCTCTCTTTCTCTTTTTACTTTTCCTACTTAATTTTTTGAGCATGAACCATAAGCCTAGATACGTCCATATCCTTAATAAACATGGCAGTCCTACACTCCTTGACCATGCTATTAGCTACACCAGACAAAAATTTACTCATTCTAGACCTGTTATCAACAACCATTGAAAGAGTATACCTCGTGATTTGGGTAAACTTAAGCGATTAAAAATTCACGCTTATATTACCCTGCATCAAATTAATGAACTCCTACACCTTATCTTCTTTCAACTCTAATGGTAAGAACCTTTCTAGAAAAGCCATGGAAAATTCCTTCCACTCTACAAGCCATGCCTCAACACCTCAGTCCTCTTTCTACTACTTAAACCAGGTGTGAGATACATCCTGCAACTAATATGCAGACAACTCTGCCCACTCACTCAAAGTGACACCCATGATATTTGTCACTATCTACACCATATCAATAAACCCATGCGGATCCTCATCGGACTTAGATCACTAAACTAGAGGGGGATTCATTGGAGTAAAATCCTAAATCCTAACAGCAACCGTATTTTCCACTTGATTGGTTGGGGAAACAACTTAGTTATTTTGAGAATATACTGAATGGGCTAAGGCAGTGAAAGCAACCCTGAATAAACTGTGGGAGAAATGATCATTCAGGGGATCTTCCTGAACAGGTGGTGCTGGCTGACCTCTATTTCCCTTTTTGTTGTTTCTTTTGGGAGGCATAGTTTGTAAACGGAATGAAGGGTGAGTTATAAAGAGAGTTTAAATAGAGCTCATGCTCTATCACAAGACATGAACACTAATAGAAAGGAAAACTTTCCTAAAAAGTTCTCGTAGTCTCTTGCCTATAAGTATTGCGTGCTTCACACCCATGCACAAGACTCTACTCAACGTAGCTTTCTGAATCCCTAGGATACATTTTAAACCCCTAGCTATAATACCATGTTTTTTCATGACTCAAGAATAACCCCTAGTGGCGACAACGGTGCTTACAATCACAAGTGACCACAAGCTAACCCATATGTTGATACTTACTGTGAGAATTGAATAAAATGCCATAATCTGATAAAATAATAAAAGTCTAATTACTAAATATATGTAAATAAAAAGTTTGAAATGTCTACAATAACTGATAAACTGAACTAACTGACTGACTATCTAACTGATTGTCTAAAAGCCTCTCAAGTGACTGAGGAATTGATGGGACAAGCCCCCAACTAACTCCGACTGTCTGAACATAAAAAAATACTAAAATAACTAAGATAAATAAATCATGTACTTGATAAATGAGGACTCAGCACTTCTATGGCTGAGTTGCGCTGAGCTATCTAAGAATGGTCGGGAAACTAACGTCCGAACATACATTATAGGATAACATAGCGCAAAGAAAAGTATGTGATCAGTACTTTGAATGTACTGGTATATGAGGTAAGGACTGACTGAAATGTATTAGATAACTGGGCATAAATGCATGAAAATGTAATATCTAAGAAAGAAAGACCAAGCATAAACATATTTCTTAAATAATTTTTAAACTGAGAGAGTAAAATTAGTATAACTGAATATTTGTAAATTTGATCTGTTCAATTGGTCAAGTAAACTTTAACTGAGATATACTGAAGTACTGATGGAAACTATGGGAGGTATCATATAACCGATATTCCCCAATCGAAGCTAATTAGGGTCCAACCTATAACCCTACTTGAAATGGTGTCAGTACAATGCCACGGGTACTAACACTAGTTGTGTAAATCCACTAATCCAATGGCCCAAAGGACCAGGGTGTCAAGCTTAAATAGATAGGTGACCCCCTGAGAGGAAGCCAAGCCTAAACAAACGAGTGACCCATCATATACTATCTTGGCCACGTAGTTCTTGGATATAGGGAATGCTACTAAAAACTATGCCTAAATAACGAGGAAGCCACCACCCCTACATATGCTCGGTGCTAAATCTTACTCTCAACTAAACCGACACAGGTACTGAATAGAACTAAGTTTAACTGAACATTATTTCTAATAGTTCTCATCATGATCTATCAACTGAATAAATAGGAATATTCATGGTTTAACTGAATCATTACTTGAAAAGATGAAATCATGTAAAACATGTTGGTATAGGATGTTCATAACCCACCAGCACTGTATGATTATAAAATATGACATTTAAGCTTAAAACTGTAGTATGGAATCATGGTTCTACCCAAGATATATACATTTCAACAAACATGTGGAAAGCATCGACTTGATCATGAGGATATTCTAAACATGAGAAATCAACAACATGAAACTTACTTGAATAAGACATGGGAAACTTAGATTTAAAGCATGAGTAAATAAATTATTTCATGCGATGATACATGGGCTGAATTGACATTATATTACGAAGAAAAACATGAATTAAACTCATCTTGAACATGTAAAATACCATAATAATAGAAAAATCCTTTCTTTAATTTAAAAAAGGATTTTTGGGCTCCATAGGTGAAAGGGGCCTATGAATGAACACCCCACATACCTTAATCTTCTTAACTTGAAAGAAAAACATCAATATTGATGCTTTCTTGGAGGGTCTTGAACTTGGGAAACTTTAATTCTTGATTTCTTGGTGAAAAAGAAACTTAATTTTGTTCTTAGGAAAAAAAGGGTTTTCTTGAGAGGCAATTTGGAGAGGAAGGGCAAATAATGCCCTAACTGATTCCCTAAGTCATGATATGAACGATTGGTTTGAGAGGGAAAATACCCAATTGCACCTCAGTTATTTAAATTCAAAATTGACTTAATAGGCTCACTGCAATATGGTTTTATCGTGGTCATTGATTTTCCAAACTTTGACGCGGTCTGCATGACATCGAGACTAATTTTGTAATGTGTTCTTATTGAGGTGACCCACTGGTTTTGTGATCCAAACATGACCCATACCTTGTCTGAAAAGTCCAAAAATCCTTCGAGACATACCTTTTCTATTCCAGAACATTAATCAATTCAAAAACCAACATCTCAGGGTCAGGAAGACAAAAATAAAAATCCTCAAAAGTTTAGGGGTCTCAAAAAAGACTATGTCCCCAAAACTTAGTGAAAATTTTAATCCTTAAGCCCCTTATGTATGCAACTTGAGACTGAATCGAGCTAAGATTAAAACGGGGTATTACATCCTATGTTCCATATCCCCAAGAAAATATTAATCATATATATGATAACGCTCAAACTACAGCTCTCGTAAGAGTGTAAGCGGTCGTTGTCAAATATAGAACCCAACTGGGTTGGGTGTCGAATCCCACAGGGAATACTTGGTCACTAAGTGTTGCAACTATTAGTAGACTTTTGGTCGAAAGTTCTGCGGATAAAGGGGGGATTTTATGCGTATAATAATGTTTACCAAAATAAAGATTGAAACGAGTAATGTAGTAGGAGTTAATCAATGAGAATTGTAAGTTAGGGTTATGTCCACCTTATGAGTTCTACGTATCTATTGGCTATGAGTTATGCGGAATTCAGACATGCATGCGCTTATAGAGATTCGTATTCTATGGTAAATCCTAGCGTCTTTCGACCGTCAAGGATTATATCACTTTAACTCTTTCGAGCTTAAAGCGTATACTAATGGTACGAATTCTTCAAGAGGTTAATCCAGTTATGGCACTAACTTTTAAACTGGGGTTGGTAGCCCTATTTCCTTGTCATTCTCTCTTTTCCAGACATGTAAATTTTCTTTCGAACAAGTTAATGCTATACTGGCGTATTCTATATGTTTGCAACCACAAGAATTTAATTAAGATGAAGAGAGTAATGATATAAGCAGCATACGTATCAAGAATTCATAAACTCATAGCAATAGATAGTATCTCATAAGGCTTCCATAACCCTAACAGAGAAGTTTAGATACTCATGAGTGCAACGTAAATCACAATACACATCATCATCATACCAAAATCTAGAACAAGCTTGACGATTTGGATGATTTTTGGCGTCAAAAACTCTCACACGTTTTTGCCCTAGCCGTTATTCTCAAGAGAGTCGTATTTCTCTGTTAAAACTTACAGAATCTATAACTTGAATAATAGTAAAAGTTTAATGGAAAAACTTGAATTAATGAATGAGTGAGTTGAATGAATGAATAAGTGAATGAGCGAATGCTGAAAAATTCAGCAAAATAGGGTTTTTATAACATCCTTGTCCTAGTCCTACTGAAATAGGGTTTTTATCCTTGTCCTAGTCCTACTGGGTTACTGCATACTTGTCCTAATCCTACTAAGTTACTGCTGATCCCTAAGTCTTTAGAAATGCTGTTTTTGCCCGGGACAAGTTCTCCATGCATCACTTTCAGTCCACAAGTTTCCAGAAGCTGCCTTCTTTCTTACGTGAAGTTTCCTTTGTCGTCCAACAGTCCATAAAATGCTGAAATCTTCATCATAAATACCTGAAATCTTGCTAATCACGTTGGTTAGCTCACTTACAGGAAAAAGGACTAGAAGTGTAGGAATTATATATTTTGTCCTCAAAACTTAGCTAAAATATGGGTACATTAAGGTGCTTTAGGCGTGTAAATACGCCTAACATCAATATATTATTCATAAATCAACATAGCTGGTCTAAAAGTTGTTGGGTAATTTACATTTATTATAATTTAAACCTTTTTAAGAAGGTTATTTTAATAGATTTAAACAATGTGAGCAATATAAAGTCTAGCATCTATCCCACGTTGGGAATATTTTCTCTATGCCTTGCCGTTAATATAGAACTAATCTGTTTAATATGAATCTACAACTGATCCTATTGGGATTAGATAGTCAACCTAATGATAGAAGACTATTATCCTACAGTGGTGCATATCTCTAAAACTTGAGTTATCTGGACGTTGAGTCCGCTCAGTACTAAATAGTCTATGCAAAATAAATTCTATTATACTAGGAACCTGTATTCGCTCAGTTCTAGATAGTCCTTGCAAAACAAATTTTACCATATTATTAGCTCATTTTTGGATAAAATTGACACTCTAAAAGAAAAGAATGACATTAGTTCAAAATAACAATTGCTATTAAATTTTATGACCCGTGGCTACCCCCAGGCTTACCATGGTTCTTAGAACCACAAGTGATCAAGCTAACCCATGTAACAGCATGATACTCAAGCAACTAATTTATAATCTAAATACAAGCTAAATTTTCTAAGCAGAAATATAATCATGAGAAAGTTTGAATAAATTGAATACTGATAAAGTTTACAATATGATAAACTGAGGAAACAAACTTGAATTATGTGTAACTACTCTGACTAACTATCTATGAAGCTTCTACTATATCTACTATAGATAGCTAGGACATGCCTCAAACTACAACTAATCAATATATATTAATAATCACATAAACAAGAGAACTTATCACCTACTGGCTGGAAGTTGTAAATTGTCTGATTATGATGTCCGGGCTACAACTGGTACCAACATTATGAGACAATGTAGCACATAGATGTATATGTGGATTAGTATTTCTAAAATATACTGATTAAGTGGGGGTAAATGCAATAATTAAAGTTGGGAAATGGTAAAAACATAACTATTGTATGTAAATCTGTATTACCCCACCCTTCTCCTAGTTTAAATTTATCTTTAGAACATCAAAGATCCTTCTTCAAAGATGAACATATTTTATTTCATGTGAAATTTTTAAGATTTTGACTTTTATCCCCTGGGAAATTGAATCAGCTTTCCATCGATACCAAATTCGCCCAAATTCGACACTCGGGCGAAGAGTTAAAGCCATTTTAGTGAGACAATGTACCACCTGGTACTTTCGCGCATCGCGGAGCCAGCCAAAATGGAAATTGTCAAAATTCAGTAAGCCTCCACGATTTCACGGTGTCGCGGTGTCTTCCAGTTTGCAACCAATGTGGCAACGGAATTTCCACCACGTAGCGCCAAGGCTCAATTTCCCAATTGTCCAATTTCCAGTAAGCTGGCACGATTATGGCATGATTATGGAGCCAGCATGTAAAATCAGGATTTTTCCTGTTTCGGATTTTAATTCCAAGGGCAAGACGGTCACTTTGCTACCCCTATATATACTTTTAACACGATATTTCTCATTATTTCACCTAAATATACTAGTTTTCTCTCAATTATCTTCAAGAACAACCATTAGGGTTCATAGCTCAAGACCTAAGTCATCAAGATTCCTCCGTAAATCTTCTGAGAATCAGATAACAAGGTATGCAGATGTTGATTCTTGGGTTCCTTCCACCCGAGAAATTCAAGAATCCTTTACTAAATTCAAATATCTTATATTTATGAGTTTTCATGCTTCATGTGAAGTGAAATTGAAGTTCATATTATTATTGAGTTTTAATTCATGATTTAGACTACCAATTTCAAGAGTTGATTCTAGTATGTGATGAATTGTATGATGTTCAGGATAAACCCTCTTCAAGTTGCATGATGTAGATGTATTCATGATAATTGAGTATAGAATCTGTGGTATAAGAAAAGCATGCTCTCCGTATGTTTGATAGAATGCTTAAGTAAAGATAATAGTGCCCTCTTTAGTATGTTAAGCATGAAATCCCCAATTATGTGATAACTAGTGCATGCCAAGCGTTTGTTGAAATTCCCTAGTGAATGTATTATGATAAGTTTCATGCATTCTTATCCATGTGTATTCCTTATTGAACAACTATGAGGTATTAGTATGCATTCCCTATACATTTACATGTTTATGACATTCAAGTGATTGACGAGATATCGTATTGATTGTGTTGTGAATGAAATTCAATTGTCATGATACTCAAGTGTGGTCCTATAATATTTATTTATGCTATCGAGTCCTCGGATATTTATACCTAAAAACTTACCTACATGTCTAGAGTCGAGTCAGTCTCAAGATAATTTTAGTCATGCTATGATCAGTAGAATTCACCTAGTACAGAACTTAAGAAAATTCAGTAATCTCAGTACTAGTTCAATTTAGTCTCCATATCAGTCTAATCCAACTTAGTATTAAGTTCTGATTCAATAGTATTTAGGAGTATCCAGTATTCAGTTTTAACATTAGTGAAATTCAGTAAGCTAACAAGAATTCAGTAGCATTCCATCAGATAATGGAACCAAGTAAATTAAATCAGCTCAGTCAAGTAAGATGACCAATAACAGATTCAACTTAATCTAGAATAGTCTAGGAATCAGTTCAGTGTCTATTCAGTGGGGAGTAGGATTCAGCATCGAGCGAGGGAAGGGATGACGACTTCCTTATTATTTTAGGCAGAGTCATTAATAACAATCCTTGTACTCTAGAACTGCATACAAAGCTCAGAATAAGGAATCACCCATCATATTAGGCTTGACTACCTCCCCGGAGGAACTCATTATATTAGGTTTGGCTCCAACCAGGTATCACCTGTTATATTAGGCATGACATCTTGGGTGAAAAGAGAAATGTCTTTACCCGTGGCACGGTAATGACACCTTTCCAACTGGGATTACTGGTTAGACCCCAAAGAAGCTAGAAGGGGCAAGTTAGTTAGATGACTACTTCCCATAGTTTTAGTTTCAAATTCAGTCTTAGTAATACAATTCTGCTGAGGAGTCACCCGTTATACTATGCTTGACTACCTCTTAAAGATCACCCATTATATAGTCTTGATCTTAAATTCAGACAATCATATTCATTATCAGTAGACTCAGAGGTCATACATTATATAGGCTTGCTCTCAGATTTAGTTTATCAAGTATCAGGCATCATTACCAGTGAACTCATAGGTCACCTGTTATATAGGCTTGATCTCAGATATAATAAATCAGCATCAGCAAGATTAGACATCAATCTCAATAGACTCAGTTATTCTGTCTCTCAGTATTAGTAAACTCAGACATTAGTACTAGTAAAATCAGTCATCAGTAAGTCAGTATTCAGATACCAATATTTAGAGTTCGTATTCAGTGTTATTGTGATTCCAATTTTGGTTAGTGCATCATGCATATGTCCTTATTCAGTACTCTCATGTTATTCAGTTAAGATATGTTCATGCATAAGCCCTTGCATTTAGCCTTACCTCATCTAGCATACCAGAACGTTCAAAGTACTGATGCATACTTTTCTCTTGCACTATGGTTTCTTATAGCATAGGTTCCAAAGCTCGAGATCCAGAGCATCCTTTGCAGTCCAGACTCAGTCAGTAGAAGTAGACGTAGTAGTGAGTCCTCTTCATTTGAGGATGATCTATATTTTATTATGGCATTAGACTCAGTTTATTTTTAGTAGACAGAGTTAGTTGGGGACATTTCCCATCAACTCCACAGTTCAGACAAGTTTAGAGGCTTTTCAGATAGATGTATTAGTATTAAGTTTTCAGTATTAAGTATTTTTAGATATTTGAACCTTATGGAAAGTTTTCGCCAGTTTTATGCATTTATTTCAGTATATTATATAGTGCTCAGGTACAGATATCAGAAAATGGTTAGCTTATGGTCCTTCAGGATCATGAGCATATCATGAGCACCGTGTGGCATTCCAATTCCATAAAATTAAGGTGTTACAAAATATCCTATAAAGCTGAACATGCTGTAAAACTAAAATAAGGATTATGTATGGATACTGACCATGGAAACATGAACATGTAAAACCGAGAATGCAAAACCAAGTATAGCATATACTGACAAGATCTGAATAGCATGAATAATCTGTAAAAATAACTGAATAATTACTCAAATCTGATTACTTGGTCAAGAAAACCTAAATAGAGATAAAATGAATATTATCTTAAACTGTGGGAGATATAATCTAACCGACATAAACCATGTGAGCTATAATGGAGTCTAACATCTAACCAATATTGAGGAGGGTTGTTCTATCCTTTTCATCAGAACAGAACCTGAACTGGTGTGATCACTAAACTGAGCCCATATTGGGCAAGAAGAAACACTCTCTGGAAAGGCCCCAAAACCTACGATGGCACATAGTTTTAGGGGAAGTAGGATATGTTGAACTCACACTTTCTACACAGTGTTAAATCCTATTCCCAACTTAAAGACACTTAAATACTAACTGGTTCATGCATTAATAACTGATAAGCTCATATCATGGTTTTTTGAAAACAACAGTACATACATCTGAAGTAATTATAAATATGTAAACTGATGTATTATAACACACCGATTTTTTAAACTGGAATGCTACATGGTTCTATGACCCCAAAGGACCACAACCTAACCCATGCCTAATATTTGTACATGTATACTGCATAATATATCATAAAATACGGAAACATGAACATGAAAGGCCATAATGTTTGAACTAAATAAACATCTGATAACAAAATATTTGAAAAAAGTATAACAATATCAAAACAAGTCATAAATACTGAAAATAATGAGATATGAATATCTAATATGACATCTAGTCTGAAAGCCTCTAACTGAACTGAATAAAGAGTTGAAGGAACATGTCTCCACCTAACTCCATCTAGCAACTGAATAGTAAATGTAGAAATAATCATATCGTCCTTGAATGAGAAGGACTCACTGTAAACTATGAACACGAAAATGCTACTGCTGATCTAGAGCTCATACCTCAGAACCTATGGTATAACATAAGAGAAAGCACCATAGCGCAAATGCATTAGTACGTCTGAATGTACTGAGTATAAGAGTGAGGTAGGCTAAATGCAAAGGGTTATATGCATGAACAATGCTAACGAATATGAATGTGAGAATACATACATGCATAAAAAACTATAAATGAACTCATGATGATGCTGACTACTAAGTTTGAATGCTGACGACATGACTTTACTATTACTGAGGTACTGAATAGATTATTAACTATTTATGACAGTTCAAATTATGAAGAACAGGTTTGAATGACTGTGTCTAACAGTCCTGAAACTGAATATTAGTAATGTTAGCTATGACAACTGATATAGCTGATATAACTGTAATGATCGGACTAATCCATATAATCGATACTGAGCAACTGTATCTAACATTCTAAATTCTGATGGAACTATTGGAGTTCCGTTCTACTTGGAGTAACTAAATCTGAGATCCATCCTATCTTACCGGTGATCATAAGTATACTGATAATAAGGATGATTTGACTTAGTCTGAGATCAGTCCTATCTAGCAGGTGATCTTTAAATATAATGATTTAAATATTAATTAATCATAGTTGAGATCAATCCTACCTAATAGGTGATCTTGAAGTCTAGTTACAATGATAAGCATTGACTGTATCTAATAATACTGAATCTTTCTACTAATCTGAGTTGACTGTGTCTGAAAGCCCTGATTCTGTAACTGAAACTGTGGGATGTGTTCATCTAACCAACATGCCCCAAGCTAAGCTAACTGGGGTCCAATCTCTATTCGGACTGGAAAGGTATCAGTACTGTGCCACCAGTAAAGACATCTGCTGTGGAGTCAGTCCTAATCTAGCGGGTGACTCCTATGCATATAAATGTGCTAATGGGTGACCCCTAAGTATGTCAGTCCTATCTAATAGGTGACATCACGTACCTACGCTGGAAACGTAGTTCTGGAACTTTGGGATTGCTTTTAGGGATCTCAGTCCTATTCTAGTGGGTGAGTCCCCATCCCTAGGCTCACTCGGTGCTGAATCCTACTCCCATCTAAAATACACTAAACTGAATAATATAGATGAACTGAATAACTGAACTGAACTAATTAGCTGAACCGATACTAGTGGTATTTTTTAGTAGAGCTATACTGAGTTTACTGAATTTCAATGACTAATAAAATGTACTGAGTTCTGAGGACTTATTGAGATTACTGAAGTTACTGAGATTGACTGTGAATACTGAAGTTACAAACTGAGTACTGAGATTACTGAACTATTGAGACTACTGAGATTTCTGAGTTTTCCTGAGTCACATGACTGACTGAATTCTATAGATCATGGCTTAACTGAGAGTATCGTGATAACATGACATGGCTCTAGGCACATAGATATATTTTTTGGGTACAAGTACCCCCAGGACTCGATGGAAAGAAACTGACACACATGACTGACTTGATCATAAGAGTAGAGTCCATAATCCACAATATCATAAATAAGGGATTTCATACTAAGCATGGTTCTCAACAATCTATTTCATGGAAGGGAATTTCATAAAACATGTATATACTTGCATAGATTTCAATATCATGCCCATTACATATTACAACCACAATCCATAATATCATAACTTGGGGAATTTCATGAAGTGCATGGGTATTCTACATCTTGTACATGAGTGAGTTTTGCAAGTAGGCATAGCATAATTCCATAAGACTAGTTCATGAGTAATTCAACAGTGTTCACAAAACACGTTATCAACATGGATGACATTGAATCATAGAGGTCTATCATGAATCCTTCCCTTGGTCACAATTTAGCTATAATGCATGATTTCTAGTCTTTTAGGAATTTTATCAAACACCTTACATGCACAATTTAGGCATAGGTGTAAATCATACAATTACTCATCATAAATAATCAAACTTACATGTTTTCAACTCATATGATGTCATATATTCATAATAACACATAAAGATTCTATCTTGGTATTATTCAACACATAAACTTGATCAATGATCCATTTATAACATGAAAACCATAATATATAGTTTTAGAAAAGGGTTCTTGAACTTCATGGATGAAAGGAGTCCATGAATAAACACACGCATACCTTAGAAAGGAAACCTTGATGATTTGCTGGAGAGTTCTTGGATTGGGAAACTTAATTCTTGATTATCTTGGAAAAAGGCTTGAATCTTCCTTTTAAGAGATGAGTTTGATGGAAACCCTAATCTTTTGGGTGAGAGTATAAGAGAGGGTTTTTGAGATGCTTAACTGAAGAAAAATGGGAAAAATTATGCCTCTTTAGGGTTATAAGTCGTGGAAGGTAAAAGAAATGACCAAAATACCCTTGCAAAATTGCCCTTGAATTGCTAGAAAAATATACTTGACGCCATCCGTGATAGGCCGTCAGGTCCGTGATAGGCCATCACTAATGGTCATCACAAAAGGGGTCCAAATTCTTGATTTTATGCCCAGGGCTGACTATGTCATCAGAAATGTCATCAGAATGTGACGACATCGTGAAAAAGGTCGTCAGAAACATGATAGCCCATCAGAAACGTCGTCACAATTTTCTAGCTTGACATGCTGGAACAAAATGGGGATAACTCTTTGCTCCGATATCAGATTTCGAAGAAATTGGTATCATTTGAAAAATAATTCAACTATATATCTGTTGATAGGTTATGAGATAAAAAATTCCAAGTATAACGAGAGATATGCTCATTTCAAGTTGACTATACCAATATCATTCTCAAGAATTCAATCGGTAAGGAATGTTTTGATTCGTATGATAGATGGGAGTTATTTGAAGCCTTAATATACGTCTAAATTACTCATAAAACTATAAAATAAACATGATGTACTATGCATAATCTTGGTACATGTCTTTAATATTGGTTTGGATTTTTTGGGGTATTACAATATCTCCCCCTTGGAAACATTCACCCTCGAATGATGACTGCTTGAGAGAGGATAAAAGATAAAACGATGCATATATAGCATGAATGACTGATCATGATTTTATGGTTGGCATGACTTAAAACTGAGCATCTCATATTGTACATGCATATCTCATGCATGGGTAGCTGATTTAGGAATGTAGGACTGAGTGTTCTGTAAACTGAGTTTCTCAAACTGAGAATGCATATCTGATGCTTAACTGATAAGTTGAATCCATGCATATATGATCCATCATTATATGACTGACATGATACATGAATGCATGACTAAAAGTACTGATAAGCTGACCACGTATATCTGATGTGTGAATACATGACTGAACTGACTCACGAACATGCGACTGAATATGTAATGGTAAAGGCACTAAGATTGAATTGAAATATGATAACATGACTGATTCTGCTACGTGACATATGGACTGAACTGAACCTCTGAATACTTAACTTACAGCTGAGTTATAACTTGAAGGTCAACTTATGAGTACCCTCTATTCTAGACTGAATTCGTTATGCAAGGAGAAATTGAAAGATCTAAGACATGAGAGTGTTAAGAGAAGGTGGGGTATCTCCCCCTTGGGACGCTATGTCCCTCTAAGAACACTTACCTTATGGAGATACTGGGTGATGTACAGGGCATCTATCAACTAGATTATAACTAAACTTCGGGGGTCTGAAACTAATGCTTGAGATGGAGTAAACTTGCAACTACTAGGAGGTTCTACCTTGAAATAGTTACATTCTCTGAGATTTTGGATAGCATGAATAGATGCAAGGATGAGAAGACAAGCTATAAAAATCTGACTGCTTGATTGCTAAACTGACTTGCTGGCTTTACTAGATAAATCATACTGAAAAATATGCTCGAATGAGAGAAAAAGGTCTAACAATGCATACTATGAACATGAAATACTGGTAACATACCCGAATCTAAGTCAGGGAAACTTTCTGGATTAGTACGGGTCTGGAGTGCATAAAGTCTATTTTAATTGTAACCACTGTTGGTACCTTGCTGACGCAACTCCTTACCCCTCTGTGCTAGAACCCTACACCCTCGCATCATGTTTCCTAGATTGACATACCCAAAGCATATATCACTTCCTACCATACATGCACCTAGATGATTCTTGCCACACACTTCGCAAAGCGGATAAGTAAGACCTCTATTTTCACTACCCTAGGCCTCGGAGCCTGGCGCTCCCTCATGATGGTCATTTTTGGACTTAGGTACTGGTACACTAGCTGAGGATGGAGCTGGGACTGAAAATTTCTAACTATGCTGAGAACGGTTACCACCCTGTGACTTAGGCTGAGTAAAGCTGAAACTACTTGTCCTTCCTCTCTTACTCTCTCTCTCTCTTGTCCGAATCGTTTGCTCCTTTATCTGCTGAGAATGTTTCATAAGTCTAGATAAAGTCATATCACTATTCAACATGGAAGATCTACACTCATTTACCATACTATCATTCACCCCTGACATGAACTTACTCATCTTAGCTCTATCGTCTGCAACCACATGAGGGGCATATATGGCTAATTGAGTAAACTTGAGAGAATACTCCTTTACCATCATACTGCCCTTCATGAGGTTGATGAACTCTAGTACCTTATATTCTCTAAGCTCTAGTGGAAATAATCTACCAAGAAAAGCAGAGGCAAACTCCTCCCACTCTATAGGGCCTACATCATCTAACCTTTCTGACTTCCACTGCTTGTACCAAGTATGAGAAACATCCTGTAATTGGTATGCGGATAACTCAGCACTCTGAACAGTAGTAACCCCAATAACATCTGTCACCTTTTGAACCTAATCTAGGAATTCCTGCGGGTCCTCATCTGACTTACACCCTGTGAAGGAAGAAGGATTCATTCGGGTGAAGTCCCAAATTCTAGCTGCAGCTGAATTAGCCACTAGGATGGCCAGAATGATAGTTGGTCGTTCATTTTGGGTAGCGACTGACTGAGAAATATTGGTGAATGCGGCCCTGAACTCCGCATGAGAAACATGATCGCCCAAAGGTTCTTCAAGCTGAGGGGCTGACTGATTCCCGTTTCTTCTTTTAGGAGGCATGTCTGTAGAAGAAAGGGAGAAATAGATTAGACTGAGATTATTCTCACTGGCATGATATGAATACTGAAACAAGGGAAACTATTCCTAAAACATCTCATAGACTCCTTCACATAAGTGTGGTGCCCAACACAAGCATGTACAAGACTCTACTAGATGCGGGTTTCAGACTTCCTAGGACTCTATTGAACCATAGGCTCTGATACCAAGTTTGTAACACCCCAATTTTCTGAACCGGAATGCTACACGATGCTCATAACCCCGAAGGACCATAATCTAACCCATGACTGATAGCTGTACCTGTATACTACAAAATATATCATAAAATACAAAAAAATGACCATGAAAGTCCATAAGGTTCGAACTGAATAAATGTCTGATAACAAAATGTCTGATAAAGGTATAATAATACTCAAACAAGTCATAAATACTGAAAATAATGAAATCTAAATATCTAATCTGATATCTAGTCTTAAAGCCTCTAACTGAACTGAATAAGGAGTTGAAGGAATATGTCTCTAACTGACTTCATCTAGCAACTGAATAGTAAATGTACCAATAATAATATCATCCTTGAATGAGAAGAATCACTGCAAACTCTGAACACTGGAATGCTACTGCTGATCTGGAGCTCGTTCCTCTGAACCTAAGGTGTAACATAAGAGAAAGCACCGTAGCGTAAATGCGTCAGTATGTCTGAATGTACTGAGTATATAAGTGAGGTAGGCTAAATGTAAAGGGTTATATTCATGAACAATGCTAACTACTATGAACATGAGAGTACATACATGCATAAACAACTATAATTGAACTCGTGATGATGCTGACTACTGAGTCTGAATGCTGATGACATGACATTACTATTACTGAGGTACTGAATAGATTATTGACTATTTCTGACAATTCAAATTATGAAGAACTGGTTTGAATGACTGTGTCTAACATTCCTGAAACTAAATACTGGTAACGATAGCTATGACAACTGATTTAGCTAATATAACTGTAATGATCAGACTAATCGATATAACCGATATTGAGCGACTGTATCTGATAGTCTAAGTTCTGATGGAACTATCTGAGTTCCGTTCTACTTGGAGTAACTAAATCTGATATCAGTCCTATCTAGCGGGTGATCATGAGTATACTAATAATAAGAATGATTTGACTTAGTCCGAGATCAGCCCTATCTAGCGGGTGATCTTCAAATATAATGATTTAGATATTGATTAATCATAGTTGAGATCAATCCTAGCTAATGAGTGATCTTGAATTCTATTTACAATGATAAACATTAACTGTATCTAACAGTACTGAATCTGTATACTAAGCTGAGTTCACTGTGTCTGAAAGCCCTGATTCTGTAACTAAAACTGTGGGATGTGTTCATCTAACCGACATTCCCCAAGCTAAGCTGACTGGGGTCCAATCTCTGTCCTGACTAGAAGGGTGTCAGTACTACGCCACCAGTAAATACAGCTGTTGTGGAGTCAGTCCTAATCTAGTGGGTGACTCCTGGATCAGTCCTATACATATAAATATGCTAATGGGTGACCCCTGAGTATGTCAGTCCTATCTAACGGGTGACATCTACTACCTATGCTGGCAATGTATTTCTAGAACTTAGCGATTGCTTCTAGGGATCTCATTCCTATTCTAGTGAGTGAGTCTCCATCCCTAGGCTTACTCGGTGCTGAATCCTACTCCCATCAGAAATACACTAAATTGAATAATAGAGATGAACTGAACTAAACTGATTAGCTGAACTGATACTAGTAGTATTATTCAATGAAGCTAAACTGAGTTTACTAAATTTCGATGACTAACAAAATATACTGAGTTCTGAGGACTGATTGAGAGTACTGAAGTTACTGAGATTGACTGTGAATACTGAACTTACAGATTGAGTACTGAGATCACTGGGATTACTGAACTACTGAGACTTTTGAGATTTCTGAGTTTTCCTAAGTCACATGACTGACTGAATTCTATAGATCATGGCTTAACTGAGAGTATCATGATAACATGACATGGCTCTAGGCACACAACTATATTTTTTCGGTACAAGTACCCCCAGGACTCGATGGAAGGAAACTGAAACACATGACTGACTTGATCATAAGAGTAGAGTCCAAAATCCACAATATCATAAATAAGGGATTTTATACTAAGCATGGTTCTCAACAATCTATTTCATGGAAGGGAATTTCATACAACATGTATATACTTGCATATCTTTCAATATCATGCTCATTGGATATTTCAACCACAATTCATAATATCATAACTTGGGGAATTTCATAAAGTACATGGGTATTCTACATCTTGCACATGAGTGGGTTTTGCAAGTAAGCATAGCATAATTCCATAAGACAAGTTCATGAGTAATCCAACAGTGTTCACAAGACACATTATCAACATAGATGACATTGAATCATAGAGGCCTATCATGAATCCTTCCCTTAGTCAAAATTTAACAATAATGCATGATTTCTAGTCTCTAAGGTATTTTATCAAACACCTTGCATGCACAACTTAGGCATAGGTGTAAAACATACAATTACTCATCATAAATAATCAAACTTACATATTTTCAACAAATATGATGTCATAGATTTATAATAACACATAAAGATCCTATCTTGGCATTATTCAACGTATAAATATGATCAGCGATCCATTCATAACATGAAAACCATAATATATAGTTTTAGAAAAGGGTTCTTGAACTTCATGGACAAAAGGAGTCCATGAATGAACACACACATACCTTAGAAAGGAAATCTTGATGATTTGCTGGAGAGTTCTTTTATTTGGAAACTTAATTCTTGATTATCTTGGAAAACGGCTTGAATCTTGCTTTTGAGAGATGAGTTTGATGATAACCCTAATATTGTGGTTGAGAGTATAAGAGAGGTTTTTTGAGATGCTTAATAGAAGAAAATGGGAAAAATTATGCCTCTTTAGGGTTATAAGTCGTGGAAGGTGAAGGAAATGACCAAAATACCCTTGCAAAAACGCCCTTGAATTGCTGGAAAAATATACTTGACGCCATCCGTGACAGGCCGTCAGGTCCGTGATAGGCCGTCACGAATGGTCGTCACAAAAGGGTTCCAAATTCTTGATTTTTTGTCCAGGACTAACGACGTCGTCAGAAATATCGTCAGAATGTGACGACGTCGTCAGAAACGTGATAGCCCGTCAGAAACGTCGTCACCGTTTTCCAGCTTGACAAGCTGGAATAAAATGGGGATAACTCTTTGTTCCGATATCGGATTTAGGAGAAATTAGTATCGTTGGAAAGCTAATTCAATTATATATCTGTTGATAGGTCATGGGCTCAAAAATTCCAATTATAATGAGAGATATTCCCATTTGAAGTTGACTAAACCAATATTCTTCTCAAGAATTCAATGGATAAAGAATGTTTTGATTCGTCTGATAGCTGAGAGTTATTTGAAGCCTTAATATACATCTAACTTACTCATAAAAATATAAAAGAACCATGATGTACTATGAATGAGCTTGGTACATGGATCTAATATTGGTTTGGAGTTTTTGGGGTATTACATGTATTTTATATGAAGTAATACTGGTGAGTTCGTTATAAAAATGATAATCTAAATATGAAAATAAAATCATGATTCGACTGACTTGTTACTTGAAAATAAATCATGTAAAACACATAGCTAACGGGTGTTCATAACCCACCAGCACTGAGTTATTTCTAAAATACTATAATAATGCTTGAAACAGTGGTATAGAATCATAGTTCAAAGACCAATAGCATATGATATTTCAATACATGAGTATAATACATGGATTTAACCATGGGGGCGTATTAAACATAAGAGAATAATAATTTCTCATCAAAATAATGAAATTCAATACAAAACATCAATCTTGTAGTTTAAAGCATTAATGAGTACAACTGTTATGCTCTTTAGTCCTTATCGCAGGGAAATGCTACGCTTCAATACATGAGAACTAGGGGATGAAACCAAATTTAAAAACAGTAAATTCAACTTGAAAATCATAAATTTGGGCACAAGGATGAAATATTACCCTTTTCCAAAACCCCACATACGTTAATTTGAAGAATTATTGAAGTAAAACTTGAAATTGAAACTTGAATCCTTGAGTTCTTGATGGAAAAAGCTTGAATTTTGTTCTTGGGAAGAGGGGACTGGTTTTGAATCATGTACTAGGTGTTTAGGGCTAAGATAATGGAAATAACGTGTTTTAAAACTCCTTAAGTCATTTAAGAATGATTAGGGACGATTTAAGGGTGTGAAAAGACTTCAACGCCCTTAAACTAAGTCAAAACAGAGAAATTTTTGCACTGTTCTATTGTTAGGTGACGCACAGCCAAATCACACCTGAAAGGTGTGTGGCACACGCCAATAGCACACCTCATCCAGTGTCTATTTGTGATTGTCATGCAACACACGACCTTATCATGGCCATAACTTTTTGCTCGGGTATCGAATTATGGCGAAATTGGTATATTTTGAAAGCTAATTCAATTATCTAAAATTTGGTGGATCTTTTGATGCAAAACTGCACATACGTAAAAAGTTATACACATCCGAAGTTTACCATTGTAGGATAGAACACCAAATTTTTGATAAATCAAAAGCTCTTAGCTCAATTTTGCTCTTAGTGATTCCAATGAACATTTTTCCATATCATAAACACTCTTCACACTAAGCGAATGATCATGACACATGTATTCAAATATAAATCATGGAATTAGATTTTACAAACTTAGAAATAATGGTATGATTTCTAGTTCAAAAACATGCATAATTAAAACATGTAATTAAAACATGTCAAGTTATTCTAAATTAGGTTGAGTTTTGTTAATTCATGCATAATTATGTGAACAAGGACAGTAATAAAAAAATGACATTATGAAACACAATTTCAAGAAAACCTGTAATTGTGTATGTACCATAAATCTTGAGTACATAAAAATTACAGCTGAAAATCTAAAATTTTCGTTATGAGGGTAAAATAAACCCACATTGAAATCCCATGTACCTAAGAGGAGTGAAAACCTTGGGAGGAAGACTTAAACATAAAATTGAAATCCTTGAAGAACTCTTTTATGTTCTTGAACTTAGAGAAGACGTGAATGAGAGAACTTCTGATATCTTATTAAGTGTAGGACATTTTAGGGTGATTTAAATTTATCCTAGGTTTTTTTAAGGGTAAAAGGATTAAAACACCCTAACTAAAATGGATGGGAAATCAAAAAATTTGTTCTTAGAGATGACCCGGCATGTCACGTTGGTGCACCGACCAGCTATCGTGATACACTTTTGGGCCCGCCAACCCGCATAACAATCGTCTGGTGTGCATGTATACTTGAATGGGTCTACAGAGTTGATTCTGAAATGTGTCACAAGCCACATGAAGGTTATTTTTCAACGTCCAAAATTCCGATCAAAAGACCAGCACACTTCCTAACTAATTTTTAACCCTTCCAATGGTCAAATAGCCTCGTTTAATGGGTCTAAACCCTTAGGAAACTAGTAGGATCATGTAAAAACTTTTGGGGTGTTACCTTTATGGATTGATTTTCTTTTTCTAGTTTGATTTTGGTATTTCTATAATGAATGTACTAACACATCAAACTAGTTCAGGAGGCCAAAAAATGTTCTCTATTTTTAATCAAATGATGAAGAGTATTTGAGAGATATAAAATTGGAGGTTATTTTTTTCTTAGAAAAAAGTCCTAGGTTATTAATGTCTTTTGTAGCTTCTTTATCCGAGTCATCATAAATGGACCCCAAGCAGCTAAAGTAACCCTAATTGTCTTCTTTTTCTTTCTTTTATCATATAATTCTCTTTTGTTTTATTTTCTTTTAGCCTTTTCTTCCTCCACTCTAATTCTCATAAGGGACAATATTTGATTTGGTAGTTGGTTTTCTGACATTTGATGAAACCATCAGTTTGTCCTCTTTCTATTCGTTCTCCCTTGCCTAAGGATGGCTTTTTTTCTAAATCATCCCCCTTTCTCGAATAACTTCTTGAATTTTTAGCGTATCAGATCTACAACTCCATCATCAAGATTAGACTTATCACTCTCAATTGCTTGAGAGTTAGTCTTTTGTACTTGCTTCCATCTCTCTGTTGAAGGCTCCACAATCATCTCATAAGTTTTCAAGTTTTTTGCTAGATCATCCAAGGTCATGTTTTTCAGATCCTTGGCTTTCCTGATAGTAATGTCCTTGATACGGTGTCGTAGAAAGAGTCCTACATACTTTTTCAACAAGTTCTTAGTAGTGAGTACCTTTCTTAGGGATACCAACTCATTCACAATGGTTGTGAATGTAGTGATCATGTCCTGAAGTTTTTCACCACCCTTAACATTGAATGTTTCATATTCCATGCAAAGCAAGTCAATTCTAAACTTTCTCACTTGTGTAGTTCCTCGATGAGAATTCACTAGTGTCCCAAATCTATTAGGCTATGGAATAACTTGAGATAAAATGTCCATGTTAAAAAGTGCACTTAGCATTATCAATTTTCCCAGCATCTTGTAGTCAACTTCATCATATTAATATTTGAGTTTGGGAAAATCTTTATCCTCCATATCTTTTTATCATTGGATACCTTGGTCTATCAGTGACTTTGGTCCAAAGCTCATAGTCCTCAACTTGAATAAAATCTTTCATCTTTGTCTTCCACCATGAGCAGTATTATTTGTTGAACAAAGGTTGAGTGTAGCATGTCCTAGAGAAGTTTTAGAGTTCTTTATGATCTAGTCCTCAACTTGAATAAAATATTCCATCCTTGTCTTCCACCATGAGCAGTAATATTTGTTGAACAAAGGTGGTGTGTAGCGTGTCCTAGAGGAGTTGTAGAGTTCATTATGATCTTTTCTTGATTTATTAGAACTTCCTAGGACAACCCTTTCTGATACCATTGTTATTTAAAGCCCCCTAACTTGCCTAAGGAAGAGGTTTAATAATTTGTTTGACTGATAAAACACGTGAGAGATTAAAAAGGTAAAATAAATGGACTGTATTTACTGTTGAGAAGCCTCGGTACAAAAAGGGTGGAAAACCATGGCTTGCACCCTTGTTGGATTTAACCCAATTTCACCAACACAATTAGACTTCAACAATGCTAGGTTATATCTCCTTCAAACTAGGAAGTAAAATCTAATTCCAATAATTTCATCAAACACCCTCAGATGTTGAAAAAACTACTTCAAGTTTCCCTCAACATGAAGTATGCACTAAACTACAAAGAGAAAAACTCTTTCATGTGTAGCTTATGTAAAAATCATGGTCATTAGCTGAATGTATGGGTTTATAATTGAAATTCTAGCGGGGGGATAAATCAAAAAATTTTGTGAGTTGACTATTGAGTCTTCCCTGTCGACTTACCTGCGAATCAATATACTTCACAATCTAGATTAGATTTAAATAAGTGGATAAGTAATAAGCAATTTGAAATAAAAACATGAAGATTTATCCTAGTTTAGAAAACTAATGTGGTTCCTACTTCCAGTCCCCTTGGGTTTCAAAGTTTCCTTAGATCTTTCAAAGTGGAGGTCGATTACAATGATGATAAACAAGTTCAAAAGAACTTTTTTTTCAGACCTTGTGATGCAGCCTCAGTTTGTATTACAAAGTTGAATCGAACTTATTCTTTGTATAAATGGCGTAAAATAGGAAGTACAAAACATTGTGAACCTAAGATTGAGACATTCTAAGATTTTTTCTTGAAGTTGTGTGAGTGCTTCGATCTTTGGTCTTTTCTTTTATAACCTTCAGCTTCTTCGACTTCTATTTTTCATAAGGAAAGCCAAGAGATTTCTTCTCAGTCAAGGTTTTGAATTAATTCCTTGATTGAGGAATGACACCATGAAGTATGTCTGTACTAGATATGTCCATACATGGTGCAACTTCCACAGCCATACATGTCCATATCAGATATGTGTATGTAGAGGGTGTGGTATTTTTTCTTTTTACTCTTAGTCTTGATTGATTTGGTTTTCCATAATTATGGGAGGCCAGTACTCTCCATGATTGATATATGGTCTTCTTTCCTTTTTCTCTTGTCTTGATTAATTTGTTTGTCATAAGTTTTGGAAGCCAATAATCTCCATGATTCATATTCTTCCAATCTTGGATCCATCTTTCTTTTGAGTAGATGCTTGCTTTCTTTTTTGATTGATTCTATTTGATCCTTTGTATCTTTGGTGTATCCTGTAAGATATTTGTTTAATAGTTTGTCATTATTAAAATATATAATGAGAATATATGGATAACAATCTCCCCCTATTTGATAAAGACAAACAATAAACATTAGTTGACTTCTCTGTTTTTGATGATGTGCTCCCCTGTCTTGCAAGTGCCTCTGATGTTCCTCTTATTCTTGAGTATCAATTGACTCTCATCCTTTGATAGTTTGCCTGCTCCCCCTATCTTGAAAGCATTTCTTGTGTTCCTCTTTTCCTTGAGCATTAGTTGACTTTCATCCTTTGATAGTTGACTTGCTCACCCTGACTTTTAGGCACCTCTAATGTCCCTACCTTTCTCTCCCTTTTGGCATAATCAAAATGAACAACACAATAGATAAAAAAAAAGGAAGTAGTAAACATATATCAAATAAACAGTCTAATTGATTACAAGAGGATTAAACAAAATAAGAAACTATGGCAGATAGTGCATAAAAAATCATTTTACAACAGCAAAAAAGGGGCAGGTCCTCCTTTTGAATAGAAGTCATCATACACGGTTTGGACAGAAAATATGTTAGGGTGTTGTTCATGTTATGGAAAATTTGTCTTATGATTTTTCAATGTTTTTCAAGAAGGATGAGTAGGAGTTCTGTACGGAAGAATTAATTCTTCCTCAATATCTTCAAAGCGACCCTTGAGTTCCTGCAACACAGTAATCATGGAAATAGAAACAGACATGTTTATCTTAGGGAGTTCATATTTTTCTCGGATAGTCCTTTTTGCACTATTTGTTATCTACCAAAACACATCATATTCTAGCAAACATTTTGGAGTCATAAGTAGCAGAGACTTCCATCAGGGCGTATGCAGAGTGGTCAATAGAGTAATACAAGATAATCTATTTAATCAGCAATCCACACGGTAGACTGCAATAGAGTAATACAAGATAATCTATTTAATCAGTAATCCACACAGTAGACTGGCGTCAGCATAAACATCCGTTGCACTCACAATTATATATTCATGAATCCATGTAGCCCAATTTATCTTGTGCTTTTTAACCATGAAATACAGGACAAACACAACGCGACAGGTTATGTTGTTGAAGGATCCCTTCCTTGGAATCAATGTGGTGGTGATGATGTAGGCCATGATGCGGAACATAAAACATAGAGACAAGGGACAAAAACTAGAAGACATTGTGTCAGGGTCAGACAGGATCTTTTTAGCTTCTTCAAATCTAATTTCAAATTCTTTGAGCTAGGAGCCATTCATAAAGGGGATTACACCAGAGCACTTTGTATCAAATACTTTTTCAAACATAAAATTATTTAGTATGATCCTTGTGCCAAGGACAAGCATCTCAAATTCATAGCTATCAGGAGAGAGACAGAAATTAGCATAAAATATTTAAATGGGATCCTTATAAACTCAAAGTCCACATAGACAAAAAACCAGTGACAAGTCCTGAAATTTAAAGAAATGACTGATATTGTAATGATATTTATTGAATTAACAGAGATTGACTACGTAACCAGGTACATTCGAAAGACTTTGGAAGGCTGTGAACTTTTCTTTTTAGGAACATGTCTAGAATTTATGCATGTCCTTGGGAGGGAAAAAGTTTAGGAAATTTTAATGAGATTTCTTGACTGAAGAGGTTGGGTTGGGGGTTGGACATTCTTTGATAATAGTTGACTATTGAGAATCAAACAAAGATTCATCAGAGGATTTGGAGATAAGAACATGATTATCAGAGAGATTCTTTGGAAGGGATTTGATAAGACTGACCATAAAGCGAGTTCTGGTCATAGGAAAAGGGTTTGAATCAGGGATTTAAAGGGGCGGTGGAGAAGATGAAGGGATGGATAGATGAAAGGGAGTGAGTGAATAGAGGGGGAGATTAAATTGGTGAAGTGAACGAGGTAATTGTTAGAATTAAAAGAATGGCTGAAGGGGGATGTTAGAAAGATAAAAAGTTACTATGGCGGCAGAGGTGGTGTAAGAAACGATGAAAGTAATGATGACTCCCCTTTTTTGTAAACCAATTTTAAAAATTAAAAATAAGGCAGTAAAGTAAATGTTCCAAAATGGGCAAAAAAATTCCCAAGATAAGACTCATAGGTCTTTAATACTACAATACCAAGTCTTTTTCTAAGGAAACAGAATCTCTCTTCTAACAGAGGTTTGGTAAAAATATCTACCAGTCTATTTTCGAAATCAAAATATGTTAAATAAAAGTCACCATTTTTTACATGATCCCAAATCAAATGATGTTTAATATCAATATGTTTAGCCCTAGAAAATGCATAGTATATTTAGATAGTCTAATAGCACTGGTGTTTTCACACATTATAGGCATAGATTCAAAGGACAAATTAAAATCAAGTAGTTGATGCATAATCCATAAAATTTGAGTACCACATCTTACAACGACTATGTATTCGGCTTCAGTTGTTGATAGAGAAACTGAAGTTTTCTTCTTTTTGTACCATGAAATCAGGGCATCACCAAGAATTTGACAAGTTCCATTAGTTATTTTTATATCATTTTTATTACATGCAATGTCAGAATCTTAATATCCAATTAAATCAAAATGAGAAGAGCAAAGGTACCATAGTCTAGTATCCTAGGTTCCTCTGAGATATCAAATGATTCTTTTGACTGAAGTCAGATGGGATTCTTTAGGAGTCAATTTGAACCTTGCACACTTACATACACTGAACATAATGTCTAGTCGACTGGCAGTCAAGTAGAGGAGTGATTTAATTATTCCTTTGTATGTCTTTTCATCATCGTCTTCTCTAGATGAGTCTGAATCAAGACTTGTGGATGGACTCATTGGAGTTCTATAGGATTTTCTTCTTTCCATGCCAAACTTATTATAATTTCCTTTGTGTATTTAGATTCATTAACGAAAGTACCTTTGGTGGTTTGCTTGATTTGTAAACCCAAGAAGAATGTGAGTTCTCTCATGAGACTCATTTCAAATTCTTTTTTCATCATATTAGTAAAATCCGCACACAAGGAGATGTTAGGACTACTAAAAAATAATATCGTCAATATAAGTTTGCACCATAACTAAATTTGAGTCATGTTTTTTTATGAATAGAGTTTTATCAGTCTTTTCTCTTTGAATATTATTATTTAACAAGAAAGTAATCAACCTCTCATACCAAGCCTTTTGATCTTATTTGAGACCGTAGAGTTCTTTTAATAGTTTAAAACATGGTTTGGATAAGATGGACTTTCAAAACCGGGGGGTTGTTTTATGAAAACTTCCTCTTGAGTAAATCCATTTAAAAAGGAACTTTTGAAGTCCATTTAATATAACTTAAAGCATTTAAAGGCAATAAAATCTAACAAATGTGAATTGACTCTCACTTTCCTATAGGAGAAAAAGTTTTGTCATAATCAATACCTTTTTGTTAGGAATAGCCTTGAGCTACAAGTCTGGCCTTGTTTGTGATAACTTTACCTTCTTCATTAAGTTTGCTTAGATTGACCCATCTGGTTCTGATTACTGAAAAGGTCTTTGGTCTCTCAACTAGAGTCCAGCCTTGATTTCATTCAAATTGATCCAATTCTTACTTGATGGTTTCTATCTAAGATTCATCTTTTAGGGCCTCATCAGTCTTTTTGGGTTCGATTTGAGACACAAGGGCAACTGATGCTTATTTTCAAAAAGGCTCTTGTCTGAGTCCTATCATCTGGATTTCAAATGATAAAATCATTTAGATAGCAAGCATTATGTTTCCATTCTCTTAGAAAATTTGTTTGACTATTTCAACTGTAAAAGTCAACTTCGAAAGGGGTATAGTCGACTCATCTTTTGATGGCTCTGGAGTTGTACCAGTATTGGCTTCAGATTGTAGATCATTGACCTATTCTTCATCAATACTAAAAATCATAGGATGGTTATTAGTTTTTTCAAATACAATATGTATAGCTTCTTCAACACATAACATTCATTTATTATAAACCCTGTAAGCACGACTAGTGGGAGAGTACCCAAGAAAAATACATTTATCATGTCATGGATCAAATTTTCCATAAGTTTTTCTTACTGTTATTATGGATAATGCATTTTCCTCCAAAAGGATGAAATTAGCTAATATTTGGATTCTTCCCTCTCTACGTGTCATAAGGTATCTTCTTTAGAATAGGTCTAATGAGGCATCTACTGATGAGGTGACAGGTTGTACTTACTGCCTCTTCCCAAACATAATCTAGAAGGTTGTGTTCTAGCATCATGGTTCATGCAGTCTCCTGAAGAGATCGATTTTTTTGTTTTCACCACACCATTTTGTTGAGGATACCTAGGCGATGAGAAATTTTGAGAGTACCCGTTCATAGAACAGTATTTCTTGAAAGATTTATTTTTAAATTCTCCTCCATGATCACAATAAACATAGGTGATGAAGTGTTCAACTTTTATTTGTACTTTCAAACAAAAGATCTCAAAATTCATGAAAGCCTCATGTTTGTGAGCGAGAAATATTACCTCGGTAAAACAGGAATAGTCACCAAGAAAAACATATATTTTCCCACCAATACTTGCAGTCTTGGTGGGGACAAACACATCCAAGTGGATTATTTGAAGGGATTTTGTAGTTGAGACAATGTCTTTGACTTTGAATGATGTCCGAATCTATCTACCCAATTGCCAGGCATCACATATGTGATCTTTCTCAAACTTGAGTTTAGACAAACCTTTCACCAATTCCAGTCTGGAGAGTTTCTCAATTATGTGCATACTGGCATGCCCAAGCTTTCTGTGCCACAACAAAGTGTCATTATTTTGCATAGTGACGCAGGTAAGGCTAGCAAAATCAGGACTATTTTAAACATAAATATTATCAAAACGTTCACCGATAAAATAAATATATCTTTTATCATGTTTTATGGACCATCTCTTAACTTTGAAAGATACTCAAAATCCTACAGCACACAGCTGACTGATTCTAAGAAGGTTGTGTTTGAGTTTGTCTATGAAATACAATTCAATAAGTTCACATAAGGAGTTTAGCTTGATTGAGCCAACACCGTTGACGTCACTCTTAGAATTATCACCGTATATGATCGATCCCCCTTCTATTTTCTTTATAGAAAGAAAAATTCTTTTCGATCATATGTCTGGAACATCTTCTATCAATGACCCACATCTCTTTTTCATAGATTTTGCGGATGTGTTCCTACAAAATAAAATAATTAGTTTTGTTTTGGTACCCAAGAGGTCTTGGGTCCTTGGGGGTAAGAATTACATCCTTTATGCCTTCAAACCCACACCTTTAGACCCTTGTCTATAGTTGTATGATTTGTTCCTTTTCTGTCCATAGGTATATCTAGTTGGTCCTTGAAAAGAAAAAGTGGTTTTAGCCGATTCAAACGATCTTGATGAGGAACTAGAGATTTTTTAAAAAGAAATTAATCTTATAGAACTATGACTTGGTGATTTTCTAATGCTATTTAATTGAATTTTTACATCATCAAGTTCTATTTGAAGTAAGTCAATTTTGATTTGACATGCTTTAAGTTCAACTTGACAATTTCTTATTCTTCCCCAAGTTTTTATTTCAACCGAGATTTCCATGTTTTCTTTTCATAAGCCAATTTATTGTACTCATCAATAATCTTTTGGAGCTCATCAGTAATCATATCTATAATGGTTCCAAGGATGTTACAGTTATGATAGTTGTAGGGTCTTACCTCTTTTAATTCACCTTTTGCCATTAAGCACATGTTGGCTACTTTTGTTTCTTCATCAGTTCATCTTCAAAATTCCATGGTCCAAATTTTTTATATTTTCTAGATGATCTTCTTCTCAACTCTGTACAATTTTGTTTAAAGTATCCTGGTCTTCCACAGAGATAGCAGTGGTCATCATTTCTCGTAGAATTATTATTTCTAACTCCTTGGGACCTTTTTTGTCTCTGTTTCATGATTTTCCTTACTCCTCAATTTATAATAGTCGTTCCTTTGCTATTTGATTCTTCCAAATATTTTTCCTCTTCAGTTGGTATGGCATTGAAGGCTAATGATTTTGTTTTTTCTTCCTTTTTGTACCTATTGATATAATTTCATTCATATGTAATAAGATTACCTTGCAACTCTTCATATGTAATGTTGTGAAGGTCTTCGTCATCCAAAATAGTCGCCTTAGTTTTCCATACTTTAGGGAGGCTCCTAACAAGCTTCTAGACTTACAGGCTATGCGTATAGATCATCCTTAATGATTTTAGCTCACATACAATTTTTCTAAATATGGAAAACATTAATTCAACATTCTCATTTTTCTCCATTTTTAATAGCTCGTATTCATTGACTAGGGTAGCAATCTTTGACTTTTGACTTTGGTGATTCCTTCCTAAGTTACCTCCAATTTATCCCACATCTCTTTTACGGTCTTGTAGGATGATATCTTGTCGTATTATTCTCTGCTTACTGCACAAATAAGTAAACTTATAGCTCGTGCATTAGTTTGAATTACCACTTGTTTCTCTTTGGTGACATCAAAGTCCTCGAGGTCTTCTATATCAGTACTGCATAATTTCTTGTCTTTGTTCTTGTCCTTATTCTTTTCGTTGAGTCCTGAAATTGGCTTTGGTCCCTTCTTAATGACAATCCATGCTTGGAAGTCATTTGATTGGATGAAGATTTTGAATCTGTTCTTCCAATAGGAATAGTATTATCCATTAAAGTATGGTGGTCTGATGGAGGAGTGGTCTTCTTGAAAGAGAGCATCGGGAATTTCGTAGTTTGTCATTTGATCTTTGCTCACGTGCAGTTAAGAAACACTTTTGGTTAGACTTTCTCTGATACCAATTAAAATTCAAGAGGGCGGTGAATTGAAATTTTTTGTGAGTCGACTGTTGAGTCTTCACAGTTGACTTACCTGCAAATCAATATGCTTAACAAATGAGATTAGATTTAAATAAACAAATAAGTAAATAAGCAACTTGAAATAAAAACACGAAGATTTATCCTAGTTCGAAATACCAATATGGTCCCTACTTCTAGTCCCCTTGGGTTTTAATTTTTTCTTAGATCTTTCAAAGTGGTGCTCGAGTACAATGATGGTAAACAAGTTCTGAAAATTTATTTTATTTTTCAAATCTTGTGACATATCCTCAGTTTGTATTACAAAGTTGATTAGATCTTATTCTATGTATAACTATTGTAAACTAGGAAGTACAAAGCTTTGTGAGACTAAGATTGAGACACTCTGAGATTCTTCTTGTGAGTGCTTCAGTCTTTGGTCTTCGCTTTTATAATCTTCAGTTGCTTCGGCTTCTATTTTTCATAAAGAAACTAAAGAGATTTCTTCTCAATTAAGGTTTTGAATTGATCTTTGATTAAGGAATGGCACCAGAAAGTAAGTCCATATCAGATATGTGCAGCTTCAGAACCATACATGTCCATATCAGATATGTCATTGTAGAGGGTGTGGTCTTCTTTCCTTTTTCTTTTAGTCTTTATTGATTCGGTTTGCCCTAATTCTAGGAGGCCAGTACTCTCTGTGATTGATACTGTGGTTTTCTTTCCTTTTTCTCTTGTCTTGATTGATTTTCTCTCCATAAGTCTTGGAAGCCAATAATCTCCGTGATTGATATTCTTCCAATCTTGAAACCGGCTTTTTCATGAGTAGATGCTTGCTTCCTTCTATGATTGATTCTATTTGATCATTTGTATATTCGGTGTATCCTCCAAGATATTTTTTTATTACTTTGTCCTTAATAAAATATATAGTGAGATGACAGAATGTGATGACGTCGTTAAAAAGGTCGTCAGAAACGTGATAGCCCACCAGAAACGTCGTCACCGTTTTCCAGCTTGACATGCTAGAATAAAATGGGGATAACTCTTTACTCCGATATTGGATTTAGGAGAAATTGGTATTGTTGCAAAGATAATTAAATTATCTATCTTTTTATAGGTCATGAACTCAAAAATTCCAAGTATAGTGAGAGATATTCTCGTTTGAAGTTGACTATACCAATGTCCTTCTCAAGAATTCAATCGGTAAGGAATATTTTGATTCGTCTGATAGCTGGGAGTTATTTGAAGCCTTAATATACATCTAACTTACTCATAAAACTATAAAAGAACCATGATGTACTATGAATGAGCTTGGTACATGTCTCTAATATTGGTTTGGATTTTTTGGGGTATTAAAATAAGCAAGGCTCTGCTTGACATGGCTTCAAAGACACCCTAAAACCACGAACCTTGCTCTGATACCAAGCTTGTCATGACCCGAGCCGAAGCCTTGGCCACGACGGGCATCCCGAGTTTAAAATCTCGAGTGACCCCTTAGAATTCTACCATAAACATAATCCATAGATAAATAAAGTGTGGAACATAAAATTACATGGGGAATTTATACAAACTATGGAAATTAAATATGAAAATACAATACTCAACTTCCGTCTATGAAGCCTCCACTGAACACTAATTTTCTAGGCTGGGACAAATCTCCCGACTGAACCATAAACTGACTGAGATTACATATGGATAGAATGCCTTCCGGTGTAAGAAAGGCTCAGCAACTCTGAACTCCTGGAACAATCTACTACTGTTCAATTGTACCACAGGAATAAGCCTCAAGTCCTACATTATAAGTCAATGCAGTCACCACGAAGGACGGTCAATACCTTGAATGTATTGGTATGCATAACTAACCAAAAATGATATATTCCATATAAAATAGTCGAGATCATTAAGAGAAAAATTTAACATAAAAGATATCAATAACACTTTAGTCCTTTAAAACATGCATTTTTCTCAAAACATGGTCTGAAGTCTGAAAATTCTATAATGTGTTCTGGTCAGAGTCTGGCATGTCATTCATCTTATTTAGTATCGTTATACCAAAACTTTCAAGTCATATAAGCCATATCATATCATATCTCAGTCCTTTCCTTTAAAATATTTTATTTGACCACTAAATCATTTAAACATTTCAGGAGAGTTCTTATTTCAAAACATAAGAAACTCATGCAAAAATACTCTCTTTTCAATACTTTAACAAAGAGTAGTCATCTTTTTCATCAATCACATGCAAATTATTTTTTAGGAAATATGAACCTTTGTAAATCAAGGAAAAACACCTCTCATCCGTTAATAAAATAATAACAATCCATAAACATTAACAAAATATTTAAACTCAAACTTTTAATCATCCGTGTAAATAATCCACAAAATTGTTGAGACAATGGGTTTCATATCAAGAGAGGGAATTTAGTAAATCGTGATTTCATATAAATTTTCATACTCATAACATCCATACACATGAACATAATATAAGTTTAGGGAAAAAACCCATGGTTTAAAGAAGATTTCATCATAAATAAGGCTTCCCAATGCATGCTCTTAAAACAATCTCAAATCTCATAGTGCATGCATACATATATACTTTAGATCTTGTAAAAACTATAAAACTTACGCTCATGAAATTTAAGATAGTTCCACATACCTTTTGACAGAGAAAAATCAAAGAGAACGTAGTTAGATTTTCCCTTGGAGATCAAAATCCCCAAACCCTAGGTGTTTTCTCCTCTCTAGCTTAAGGGAAGATGATTTAGAGATTTGAGAAGTGTAATAACGTGTTTAAAGTCCCAATTTTTTTCCATATATGAATAGGAATGGTTATAGGATGGTAAAATACCTTATTTACCTTAAAATAACTCAAGACGGAGCACTTTTTGATGCCCCAAAAAGGCTATGCATCACATGGAAAAAGAAAACCTTATGGCCATATAAAATCTGAGGTAGTGTTCTTTGGAAATTTTTGTGCAGCACATGTCCATCGCATACCCTGGACAGTGCCTCATTCAAACACTCATAACTTTTGACTCCGGACTCTGATTGACGAACGACCGGTGGCTTTGGAAAGAAGACTCGAAGGGATTTAATTTTATATATAAAAGGTCATATAATTATTTATATACTATGAGAAATGGTATCTATAAATTGACCAAAATAAATTCATCAACTAAAATTCAATCGATAAGAAAGCGCTCAACATAACTTTTGAGATATGGGATATTTTAGACTTATATCCTCTTTAAAGATGTTACTATAATGACCCGAGAGTACACCCTGGGTGCCACCTGGTGCTTACAGTACCGAGGGACAACAAGTTAACCCATGAGCTGATACCTGTTGTGAGCACTGTGTAAAACTGATAACAAAATGTCATATGTGGAATTTAACTGAGGAATGCCATAAGGTTTTAAGTAATAAATCTGATAAAATCTATAAACAAAACTGATAATACTGATAAAACATCTGACAATGACAACAAAAATCTGAGAACTGACTAACTATCTGAAATATTCAAAGGCCTCTAAACTGACTGAATGAGAGTTGATGGGATAGGCCCCAACTAACTCCAACTAACTACTGAACTAAAAGCATGAAAGTAAATATAGTCTATCCTCAAAATATGAGGGCTCACCACTGCCACGGCTAATAATCTAGAAGTTCTATGTGCAATCTGAGAACTGAGCATCCGAACCTATGATATAATACATCATAGCACAAAAAAAGTGTATCCGATCAGTACTTTGAATGTACTTGTATGCTAAATAAGGTAGGATGGTATGCATGGAATCATGTGCATAAATAATAACTGATTGAATATGTATAGCATGACATACTAAATAATATATATAGAAACTGTAAGTGCTGAAGATGCATAACCAAGCATAAACATATTCTGAATATAATTTGAAATCTAAAATACTGAATACTGATAATTGAATAAATGATATTTGTATGTTATGGTCAAGATAATCTAAAACTGAATCACAAAACTGATTACTGGTCTGAGAATGTGGGAGGTATCATCTAACTGGCATGCCCCAATGAGAAAATTTGGGGTCCAACCTGTGACCCCAGTTGGAAAGGTGTCAGTACCATGCCACGGGTACTAACATTGGTTGTGTTGATCCACTAAAGTGTTGTTTTGGAGGACTAAGGGTTACCCTTAACTGGCAGGTACCCATATGAGATCAACCCTCAACTAGCAGGTTAACATCTCAACCTATGCTGGCTACGTAGTTATGGAATGTGGGGACTGAAACTAAAGGTCACACCCTCAACTGGAAGGTGATCCCCTATCCTTGAGTTTGCTTAGTGCTAAATACTACTCCTAACTGAACACACTCAAAATACTGGACTTTTCTAAAACTAACTAATTATGATAACTGACTGAACTGATAATGCTCATAACATACTCTGAAGATAATGAAACTAAGTAAAAACTATGTTTTTCGCATATTCATAACCCCCAGGAATCATTTGCAATAATAGAAAAATAGTACTAGAACTTTGAGGACATAATATGAAGCATTTATTCAAAATTCATTCTTGTAGGTATTTCATCAAACACTTGGTATTCATAGTTTAAGTTAATCATGGGAATAGTATAAAACTTAGAGTAACAACATGATTTCAACATCAATAACACTTCTTGTGACTCCCTATACAACATTAAAACATGTGGGATTTGATAAATAAAAACAATTTCATGTAAGCATAGTATAAAGTCAAGATTCATGGAGATACATGGTTAAAATCACAATTTAAAATCATGGTAACTTGTAAATATTAGAACTTTAAATTTAATTTTGGATACTTGGACTCCATGGGTGAAATGGACCCATGAATGAACACTTAACACACCTAGGTTGATGAATTTGTGAGAAATGATGGTGAAATCTTGAGATTTGATCTTGAATTTTGAAGGCTAGGGTTTTGTTCTTGGAAGAAGGCTACTTTAATTTTAGTAATTTGTGAAATAATGAGCAAATAATGCTCTATTGGGACTTCAATCCCGCGTTTAGGCTGCATGGGGTGAGGGAAAAGGACTTAAATGCACTTGGAAATTAAAACACAGAACTGAACTAAAAATCCCAATTTTGGCACCCGGTGCGATGCGGTGCAATTGCGTTGGGCCACTAGAAAGCTGAACGCTGCAAACTGAAACCTTGGCACGATGCGGAGCCTTCACGGTGCCTCACTGAAAAATGACAATTGTGAAATAACCCCTTGGTGCGACTCTATGGAAATCCTGGTGACACACTGAAAAAGGACGAACGCAAAATAGCACATCAGTACAAAGCGGTGCTTATTTAGATGGCACACTGGAAAAATGACAAACATGAATTTGGCCATCACCGCGATGTGGAGTCATCGCGTTGGGATACTATTTTACACTAAAAATGTCATACCTTCTCATTCGAGTATCAAATTTGGGGAAAATTGGTATCATTGGAAAGATAATTCAATTTCCTATCATTTGGTGGGTTTTGAGATGGAAAATTCTGAGTAGACAAAAGATATGCTCGTTTGAAGTTGACTAAAGCAACATTCTTATAAAAATTTCAATCAGTGAGGATTATTTTGATTCGTATAATAGCTGGGAGTTATTTGTGGCCTTAATATACATCAAACTAACTCATAACAATACCAAAGAACCATGATGTATCTTGGAATATGTCTCTAATATGGGTTTTGATTTTCGAGGTATTATAATATCTCCCCCTTTAGAACATTCGTCCTCAAATGAGACTAGTTTAGCTGAAAACAATGAGTAATTGAGATTACATACTGAATATATGTGATGAAAACGTGATTACATGACTGAACTGGTTATATGAAGCATGACTAACATGAGAATGATGTGCAGCTGAAACTGAGTATGAAAATAAAAGAATCTAAGAAGATTGTTACCACAAGCTGAGTTTGAGTTTGCAGAGAAAAGGTAAGGGTACTTGGTCCGCATATCTGTCTCTGCTTCCCAAGTGGCTCCTTCAGCAGACTAATTCTTCCAAAGAACCTTGACTTAAGGAACTTTTTTGTTCATTAATCTGTGAACTTTTCGATCAAGAATTTTGACTCGAATTTTCTCGTAGGAAAGATTGTTATGAACATCTGTGCTTTCTAAGGAAACAACTATAGATGGGTCACCAATACACTTCTTTAATAAAGAGACATGGAATATTGGGTGCACTGATGCTAAGTCTGCAGGCAACTCAAGCTAATAAGATACCTTTCCGGAATGGCTCAAAATATTGTAAGGGCCAACATATCGAGGACTAAGTTTCCCCTTCTTACCAAACCTCTTCACTCCCTTCATAGGAAAAATCTTCAGATATATGAAATCGCTAACCTCAAACTCAAGATCTTTCTTTCTCATATTGCATATGATTTTTGTCAATTCTGTGCAACTTTAAGCCTCTCCCTGATCAACCGAACTTTTTCTATGGCATCAAACACCAAGTCAGGCCCTATAAAATAGTACTCACCTACTTCAAAACAACCAATCATAGATCTATATCTCCTTCCAAAGAGAGCCTCAAACGGAGCCATCTAAATACTGGAATGATAACTGTTACCATACGCGAATTCAATCAAAGGCAAATAATTATCCTAACTTCCCTTAAAGCCGACTACATATGCTCTCAACATATCCTCAAGGGTCTGAATGGTCCTTTCTTCTTGACCATATGTCTAAGGATGAATGGTTGTACTGAGGTACACTTGGGTACCAAGACCCTTCTAAAAAGCTTTCCAAAAGTGAGAGGTAAACTGAGTACCTCTGTCTGATATGATGGACAACAGAACACTGTGAAACCTAACTAACTCTCTGAGATAGAGTTTGGCATAGTCCTCAGCTAAATAACAATTATGGACTGGCAAAAAATGGTCTGATTTGGTTATCCTATCTACAATGACCCAAATCAAATCATACAACTGATGAGTACGAGGCAAACCAATCACGAAATCCATGTTTATTTCCTCCCACTTCCAAGTGGGAATACTCAACTCCTGCATACACCCACTTGGCTTCTAATGATCGATCTTAACCTACTGACAAGTGGAGCACTTATCTACAAACTATGCTATATCCCTTTTCGTACCACTCCACCAATAGATTTCTCGCAGGTCATGGTATATCTTTGTGGCCCCTGGATGAATCAAGTAACGTCGACCATGCACTTCTGCAAGACTTTTTTGTCTCAACTCATCAACACATAGCACACACAGTCTACCCTAGCAATGCAACACGCCATCTCCCCCTCGGGAGAAAACCTCTACTCTCTATTCTCTGACTTACTTTTCAATTTAACAAAACTGGGATCTCTGTCATGCTTTTCTTTTACCTCAACAACTAAAGAAGATTTCAAACTACTCTGTACCCATACACTAGCCTCAGCTGAATCAACCAATCAAATATGTAATCTGGTAAGCTGATGAACTTCTCTAACTAACTTTTTCTTATCACCCTCGGCATGAGCAACACTACCTATAGACAACATTCTTAGGGAATCTTCCACTACATTGGCCTTTCCCATATAGTATAAAATAATCATATCATAGTATTTCAATAATTCTAACCATCTCCTCTGGCGCAGATTGAAATCCTTCTGCGAAAACACATACTGCAAGCTTTTATGATCTACGAACTCATCAATATACACCCTATATAAATAGTGCTTCCAAATCTTTACGCCAAACACAACAGTTGCTAACTCAAGATTATGGGTAGGGTAATTACTTTCATGGGGCTTAATTTGTCTAGAGTCATAAGCCACCACCATACCCTTCTGCATCAAAACACACCACAAACTAACTCTAGAAGCATCACAGGACACAATAAAACCATTTGAACCATCTGGTAATGTCAAACTGGGGTTGTAGTGAGTCGAGTCTTCAACTCCTGAAAACTCTTCTCACAAGAATCTGACCACTGAAACTTAACTTTCTTCAGAGTCAATCTAGATATGAGGGATGCAGTAGATGCAAATCCTTCAACAAACTGTTAGTAATAGCTAGCCAAACCCAAGAAACTCCTAATATTTGACAGAGAGATAGGTCTAGACTAGTTTCTCACCTCCTCATTCTTTTGAGGATCCACTCTAATTCTATCACCAGAAATAATATAGTCAAGGAAAGCTACTGATCTTAGCCAAAATTCACACTTACTAAATTTAGCGAACAACTGATGGTCTCTAAGATTCCTCAATACTATTCTGAGGAGATTTACATAATTATTTTCGTTACGGGAGTAGACAAGGATGTCATCAATGAAGACTAAGATGAACATGTCTAAGTACTGCTTGAACACTCAGTTCATCAAGTCCATGAAAGATATTGGGGCATTCATGATACCAAAGGACATGACTAGACCTCGAAGTGACCATATCGAGTTCTAAAAGCTATTTTCAAAATATCATATTCTCTAACTTTGAGCTGATAATAGTCGGATCTTAGGCCTATCTTAGACAAATAACTGACACCCTGAAATTGGTGGAATAAGTCATTAATTCTTGGAAGTGGATAGTTGTTTTTGATTGTGACTTTGTTCAACTGACGGTAGTCAATACATATTCTAATAGAACTATCTTTCTTACGTATGAATAGGACTATGCGCCCCACAAGGAAATGCTGGGCCTCAAGAATCCCTTATCCATGAGATCTTTCATCTTTTTTTTCATCTCTTTGAGTTTGGATGGAGCCATTCTTTATAGAGGAATAGAGATAGGCTGAGTATCTAGAAGAAGGTTTATTCTGAAGTTAATTTCCCTTTCGGAAGGAACTCCGAGAAGATCTTTAGGGAACACATCTGGAAATTTCTTCACTACTAAAACTGACTCAAGATTAGGAGTTGATAAATACACCCCTTAGATATAATCTTTCTCGCTCTAAGGTACGAAACAAGATAACTCCTAAGAGTTGTAGTACTACCCCTCCATTCAAGGACTGGTTCATTTGGAAACTAACTATGAACTACTCTGTTTCTATAATCAACTGAAGCATAGCATAAGTGGAGCCAAAACATGCTGAGAATGACATCAAAATCCATCATTTTTAACTCTACAAGATCAACTGAAGTGTCTTTCTGAGATATTATGACCGGACAGTTCCTGTTTACCTGCTTGGCTACAATAGAGACACCTACTGGGTAGACACTAAAAAAGGCGTTGTTAGGATTTTGGGACTAACTCCAAAGTTGATGGCTATATAAGGGGTCACGAAAGAAAGATAATCTCCAAGGTCTAATAAAGCATAAACATGTAAGTGAAAGACTTGTAACATACTAGTAACCACATCAGGATAATTTTCTTGATCCTGTCGGAGTTGAAGGGCATATAATCTATTTGTATGTTGACCACTAGTAGCACTGGGAGCGGCACCCTGCTGAGTCGGGCGGCCAACTGGAAATGGGGGAAGACTGGACTGACCCTGCTGACCACTCTTTGGAAAATCCCTAATTCGGTGGCCTTTCTTGCCACACCCAAAACATACATCACTACCAGCTATACAAATACCCTAATGGTTTCTACAACATTTCTGACAAAGAGGATTTGTACGACCACTATTAACACTGCCTTAGGACTTCGATCCTGACACCCTATCCCGATTGTCATTTCTAAATTTGGGCACTAGGGAACTAGATGAAGATGGAGGTAGGACTAAAAATTTCTAACAGAACTGAGGACTGTCACCACCTTTCGATCTTGGCTGATTAAAATTAAAGCTACCCCTTCCAGCCCTCTTGTTCTCGCTCTTTTTTTCCTTAAGCTTCTGTTCCTTAATCTATTGAGCATGGACCATTAAACTAGACAACTCCATCTTTTTAATCATCATTATGGTCCTACACTCTTTGACCACACTATCAAATACTCCAGATACAAACTTGCTCATCTTAAATATGTTATCAGCTACAACATGAGGAGCATACCTAGCTAACTGAGTAAACTTGAGGTAATACTCCTTCACACTCATGTTTCCCTACCTCAAGTTAATAAACACTAACACTTATACTTCTATCAACTCCAATGGAAAGAACCTATAACTAATAGGTAGCTAACTCAACACTCTCACTAGCAGTTAGCCCCATAATATTTATTACATTTTGGACCATGTGTATGAATTCCAGCGGATCCTCTTCATATTTGGATCCGGAAAATAGAGGAGGATTCATTCGGGTAAAGTCCCGAATCCTAGCTGCGGCAGTATTGGCCGCTGGGTTGTTCGAAACAGCAGTTGGTTAAAAACTCTGAGCTACTACAGAGTGAACTAGAGTAGTGAATGCAGCTCTAAACTCTGCATGAGAAACATCCTCATTTAGTGGACCTCCTTGAATGGGCGGAGGTGCTGGCTGGTTTATGTTTCTTCTTCCATTTGTCATTCTAGGAGGCATGTTTTGTAAATGGAAGGAAAGTTTGATGAGATAGAGAGTTTAACATGAGCTTATGCTCAGTTGCATGACATGAACACTGAAAGTAGGGAAACTTTTCCTAAAATGCCTCGTAGCCTTTTGTCCATAAGTATGATGCATTTTACACCCATGCAGAAGACTCTACTTGACGCAACTTTCAGAATTCCTAGGACCCTTTAAAACCTTAGGCTCTATTACCAAGTTTGTAATGCCCCGAGAGTACACCTTAGGAGTCACACGGAGCTTACTGTCTCGAGGGACCATAAGCTAACCCATGAGCTAGTACCTACTGTGAGCACTTAGTAAAACTTATAACAAAAGGTCATATGCGGAATTTAACTGAGGAATTCCATAAGGTTTTAAGCAATAAATCAGATAAAATCTATAAACAAAATTGATAATACTGATAAAATATCTAACAATGATAACTGAAATTTGAGAACTTATTAACTGTCTGAAATATCTAAAAGCCTTTAAAATAACTGAATAAGAGTTGATGGTACAGGCCCCAACTAACTACTGAACTGAAAGCATGAAAGTATATATAGTAAGTCCTCAAAATATGAGGACTCACCTCTACCATGGCTGATAATCTGGAAGATCTATGAGCGATCTGGGAACTGAGCGTCTAAACCTATTATATGATACATAATAGCATAAGAAAAATAGTATGTAATCAGTACTTTGAATATACTGATATGCATGGTTTCATGTGCATGAATAATAACTGACTAAATATATATATAGCATGAGATACTGAACAGAATACATAGAAATTATAAGTGCTGAAGATATATGACCAAGCATGAAACATGATATGAATATAATTTAAAATTTGAAATATTGAATATTGATAACTAAATAACTGATATTTTTATACTATGGTCAAGCCAATCTGAAACTGAATCACTGAACTGATGACTGGACTGAGACTGTGGGAGGTATCATCGAACTGACATACCCCAATGAGAAAATTTAGGATCCAACCAGTGACCCCAGTTGGAAGGGTGTTAGTACCGTGCCATGGATACTAACACTGGTTGTGTGGATCTACTAAAGTGTTGTCCCAAAGGACTAATGGTTATCCTAAACTGGCAGGTACCAGTATGAGATCAACCCTCAACTCGCAGGTTAACATCTCAACCTACGCTAGCTACATAGCTATGGAATGTGGGGACTGTTACTAAAGGTCACACCCTGAAATAGTAGATGATCCCCCATCCCTGGGTTCGCTCAGTAATAAATCCTACTCCAAACTGAACTAACTCGGAATACAGGACTTTTCTAAAATTAATTGATTCTGATAATTTACTGAACTGATAATACTCATAGCATATTCTGAAACTATTTTGAAGATAATGACACTAAGTAAATAGCTATGTTTTTTGGCTATTTATGACCCCCAAAACTCATTAGCAATAATAGCAAAATAGTACAAGAACTTTTAGGACACAATATAAAAGCATTTATTAAAAATTCACTCTTATAGGAATTTTATCAAACACTTGGTATTCATAGATTAAGTTAATCATGGGAATAGTATAAAATTTGGAGTAATAGCATGATTTCAACATCAATAACACTTAATCAGGATTTAAATCGGTGAATAACAACATTAAAACATGTGGGGTTTGATAAACAACAATAATTTCATATAAGCATGGTATAAAGTCAAGATTCATGGAGATTCATAGTTAAAATCACAATTTAAAATCATGGTAACTTGTAAAGATCACAACTTTAAATTTAAATTTGGATACTTGGACTCTGTGGGTGTAAGGGACCTATGAATGAACACTTAACATACCTGCGTTGATAAATTCGTGAGAATTGATGGTGAATTATTGAGATTTGATCTTGAATTTTGAAAGGTAGGGTTTTTGTTCTTGGAAGAAGGCTACTTTAATTTGAGTAATTTATGAAATAATGAGCAAATAACGCTCTATTGGAACTTAAATCTCGTGTTTAGGCTGCATGGGGTTAGGCCACTGGAAAGATGACCACTACGAACTGGAACCTTGGCGCGACGCGGTACCATCGCGGTGTCTCAGTGGAAGATGACAATTGTGAAATGACCCCTTGGCGCGATGCGATGGCAATCGCGGTGACACACTAGAAAAGGATGAACGTGAAATAGCACATCAGCGCGATGCGGTGCTTATTGCGATGACACACTATAAAAATGACAAACGTGAATTTGGCCATCACCGTTACGCAACCTCATCGCATTGGGCTATTATTTCACACTAAAAATGCCATAACTTCTCACCCTGAGTATCAAATTTGGACAAAATTGATATCGATGAAAAGATAATTCAATTTCTTAATATTTGGTGGGCTTTCAGCTGGCAAATTCTGAGTAGAGCAAAAGATATGCTCGTTTGAAGTTGACTAAAGCAACATTCTTATCAAATTTCAATCGGTGAGGATTATTTTGATTCGTCTAATAGCTAAGAGTTATTCGAGGTCTTAATTTACATCAAACTAACTCATAACAATACCAAAGAACCATGATGTACTAGGCATGACCTTGGAACATGGCATTAACATATGTTTGGATTTTTGGGGTATTACGGTTACACTAATGAAATATTATTCACACTTATTTCTAACTAGTAACCATAGGGTTCGGGCCTATAAACGTAGAAAAGATGATGCAACGATTGACTGAAAGTATGGAGTGTTAAATCAAGTTCCAGATATATCACAATGATACATTTCTTAAAATTACTCACTAACCATTAAAAATTCAATCTCACACCAAAACAAATAAGTTACATATGTCAAACATATCTTAAATGTATCAAACATTTATAAATAAATTAAAAATATGAATCACTATCACAAATTATATGTAATATGTATCACCAGTATTCCAATAACAAATGTATCATACTGGTAATGTATATATTTAGATAGCTGATTAACAACACTAATACATATTTTTCGTACTATTATATCAATGTTGCACATGTCATTTCTCACAGAATAAAATGTATCAATGGTGCACGTATAAAATATATCACAAAATTAAATAAAATACCATATGTATCAACTGAGAAATATCATAACTGAACTAGGGTGGTGAAACCATTAAATGAACACAAAACATATGCATTATCCTTAAAATTATGAAAAAAACATACAAGTTCTTGATATATATTTGTAGATGTATTAAATACATTTATTTGATACATATGTATATGTTGTAATACATATGATTGGTACATATGTATATATCTTGATACTTATGATTGTTACATATAATACCCTTCTCCCCCTCTGTCATTCGTCCGTACCATCACCGTCACCTTGTCTACCCTCCTCCTTCGTTCGTCCTCACCACCACCATCACTTTTGTCGTTATCGTCAAAATCTAACAACTGATTGTTCAATTTACTTATGATTGATACATATAATCCACCACCACCACCACCCTCTGTCGTTCATCTGCACCATCACCGTCGGTTGGCTACCCCACCCTTCTATCATTTGTCCTCACCACCACCATCGCTTGGCTACCCCACCCCTCAGTTGTTCGTCCTCACCACCACTGTCACTTAAGTCGTTCTCGTCGGAAATCTATCAACTGATTGTTCAATTTCTCCTCTTTTCCTTAATGGGTATTGACTTAAAGTTGGAAAATAATTCAAAATTGATAAAAGAAAAGTTGATAAAAAAAATTTAAAAAAAATAATTAAACTAGTGAAGAAGTTGCAGTAAAGGAGATGAAAGTTGTATCAATTAATGATAATTTGAGAGAGATTTTAGGGTATGAAATATTTGAAAAAAAAAAAACTTCAAAGATAAATAAATTGCATGCATTAATTTTTGAGTAAAAGTAGAGTGGGGGTTTTATCATATGTATCAAGAGTAAAATATAAAATCCATGATTTAAGTAATTGTTTAAAAGGTAAGGAATCTTGAATAATAAGATCTCTTAGGTTTATGGTTTTGTGTAATTTATCCCTTTTTATTGTTAGTACTCTATTCTATTTGTTAATTATTTTTGTATAAATAACATAAATTCCAACCCTTTTGAAGTAATTACACTCTCTCCCACTTTTTTTAATTACTTTACTCTCTCTTCCCATTAATATACATAACATAGCCGGCATATACATAACATTCTGTGTATATGTTGGGATTTTTGTAATATGTTTAGGTAGTTGGGATTTTTTATAATTTTGGAAACATAAGTTGTGTATTTGTGTAATCTTTAGATTATTTTTTGTTTGGCCCACAGGCCAGCCTAGCCCATATTGCTTAAGCTCCACGGGTTTTGTTTAAATTTTGCATGTTGATGATTTGTGGACTAATTTGTACTTCTGCCGTTTCATTTTAGTTTGCCCTCTTTATAAAAATATTTGTTTCAACTTACTTGTCCAAGTTGTTAAATCAAGATTATTTTACACATATTTTTCCCATTTTACCCTTGATAGTATTAAATATAACCACATTTTTCAAAATTATTGAAAGTAACAATTTTATATTTTTAATACTAACTTTAAATATAAAACTTTACTTTTTCTTCTCTTTTCAAGAGTAGAATTATGCATGCATGAATTGGAATACTTGCACCAAGTTTCCATGTTTAATTGATTATTTAATTTTACAATGCCAAGAAAGGTAAAAGAGTAAAATACATATCTAATTATTGGGTTTTTTAATGGGTGTGTCAAGGCTAAAGGGACCATCAAATTCTAAACAGAGGGAGTAACTTTTAAAACTTATAAATAAATTTTAAATCACAAATAAATTTAAATATTCAAAAGTGGGTCATTTCACTAAAAAAAAAACTTGTAGTCTATTTAATTAAAAAGTAGACTTGAAGAGGCCATTTAACAAAGAATTTCTTCTCTTCTAGATGTTTTAAATAGAACCGTTTTAAAAAATTGGTTCACATGTTTAGTGATAGATTAGTGACATATTTCTTTTGTAGTGATTAGTTAATGTAGAAAAGAAAAAAAATAAGACAAGTACCCCCTTCGGTACAAGCAGGGACCCTTATGACATATTTCTGATGTTAGTCTGTGAGAGCAAATTCTCTGTTAGTTTTGGATGAGCTTGTTATTTTCCACTCCGGTTAATTATTTTGTAATGTTCTAATCTCTTTACAAAATATCTCAAGAATGTTTACCAACTTGTAATTAAATAAATAAATTCAGATAACATTTTCATTAGATTTAGTGGTAAATTATCAGATGAAGAAATTACCATAGCAATATGTCTATTCAAATTCAATGAAACACCAAGAGCATTGGATGTTGTTGCTACACAGAAGGATCTACAGGCACGATAGAAATTATAGTATTTATTGTGATTTCTTTTATTAAATTTTTCTGCACTTGATGACATTATATTTTCAACCCTTCCATAATTTTTTAATTAATGTCATGCAGTTTATTTATCACAAAAATGTATAAAGTTTTTCAACATGTAGTACAAACATATAATAAATTTATATTTCTTTCAATCAACTAAAAATTAGGGTCTAGAAGTAACATCAATCTATGACTATTAATAAGATTAATTTGAATAAACAACTTCAATTTACTTTATTACGAAACAAATTTCAAATGTATAAGAATTAAACAATGAGAATCAACAAATAACACCAACAACAACATACCAAGTGTGGGAGGATAAAGTGTACCCTGTCCATTCCACTATTTCAGATGAAGTAGTGCAATTGTTTCCAGTAAATCCTTGGGCTTCGGACACATAACAGTAGAAAAACATAGAAAAACATAAAAAATGAGATAACACACCAACAAATAATAAAAGAAACAACACTCGTAGAGTAATACTATACGCAATCTATTTGAAAATTTCATATATCAACAAAATCCCACAAACGAGAAACTACATGACACACGCATAACACTATGATAAGAGGTACAACTACAAACAAAGCACTCCTTCCTACTAACAAGAACGCACTCCTACCCATCAACCCTCTATCCTAATTCACGTCCTCCACACCTTTCTATCTCAGATCATGTCCTCAGTAAGCTTTAACTGCTCCATGTCCTGTATAATCATCTCCCTCTAATATTTCATAGGACAACATCTACCTCATATAAATCTATCCATTGTCAACCTCTCACACCTCTGTACTGGGGCATCTGTGACCCTCCTCATTATATGTCTGAACAGTCTCAACCTCTCTTTTCGTATCTTATCTCCAATTGAAGCTATTACCACCTTCTCTAGAACACTCTCATTCCTAACACTATTTTTCTACTAAGTCCACACATTCATTGCAACATTCACGTCTCCTCCAACTTTAGCTTTTGGATGTGGGGTTCTTGAATGGCAACACTCCGCTCCATACAACATAGTCGGTCGGACTATCACTCTATAAAACTTGTCCTTAAGGTTAGATGGTACCTTATTATCACGTAAGACTCCCGAAGAGAGCCGCCATTTCTCCAACCTGCGCCAATATGGTGTGTGACTACCTTGTCAGTATCCCCATTTACCTTAATATCTTATTCATTCTATATGTATATAAGTAAACTCAGAATCAACACTATATTAAAATGTTCCATGATGAAAGCCATTATAGGGCACCACTGGTATAAATTGCCATGTATGCCATCAATAATATCATTTAAATTCACTCATTCGAGTATCATCAATATTATAAAGGAAATCAAATGCAATAACATGGTCTACTACAACAATTCAAGCCCTTACTCTGCAACAGAATAAAAAACCTAGAAATTAAATGCACAATCATAGGCAAAAATATCGACTCAAGCCCCCCGCTCGGTCATCACCACAATATATACTCCGAATTAGTATCTATATGTACATATGCCCCCACTCGGACACATAATAATAATAATAATTTATTAAGTCAATAATAATAATAATAATCTATTAAGTCAATAATAATATTCGCATAAGCCCCCCGCCGCCGAGCAGTCAATCACGAAAATAACAATAATACCAAAGATCATGAAACTACTCAAACCTAGCATATTCCATATGATAAGTCTCATCCACTATTACAGGTTCATTTATACTCTAAATACTCTCTAAATCTCAATTATTCTATCACTAAAATATTATAACATAATAAATCTCTAAAGGTCAGTAATCCCCAATCAAAATAATAAAGTCTGATATACAAAATTAAAGCTCTAAAATAGGCATCCAATATCAATTATTCAAGATAATTAAGTTATCTATCTACATTCTACTCTAAGGATATTTACAAGCAGCAAGACTAACTTGGATAAGCATTTATCTGAATGCAATAAATCAATAGACTTTGATACCCACAGAATGTTCATCATTTTATCTATGCAGGACCCTAATTCTTAATGAATCATAAAAATGCAACCATCTAGCATACAATACATAAACTTTTTGAAAAAAGTCAAGGTGCATCTCAACTTGCCTTAAAAGAAGATCTGCAAACTGAAACGCAATCCAAAGTATTATATGAAAGCTTAATTCTCTCAAATCAACACCAAAAACATCTAATCTAATCAAAAATAACATATATAAGTCAAAAGGATTCTAACGATACCCATATCAACAATATTTGCTCCAGGTCCAAAATTCGCTTCAAAAATTATTTTTGAAATAAAAGGATAAAACTAGGATTTTATTTTATAATAGTGTTTTACATAATTAAAGGAGTCTATGGGTAAAAATCCACATGAAAATGAGTAGAAATTGGACCACAAATTAAAGAAAAATCTAATTTACATTTTACACGGTAAAAATTCTCAACAACACCTTTAAATAAGTGATTTGAAGTTTTTTGTAATGTAATCCATGAGAAAATGATAAATATACGGTTTAGAAATATACCTACAAAAGAAACCTCGTAAACCCTTTTTGAATCACCTAAATTTGAGTTCCCAAGCCCCAAAAAAACAATGAAAATAGAGTTTTGATGATCAACTTTGGGTAGAATTCTTGGAGAATGGGAAAAATAAAGGAATAATCACATTCATAAGGATATTACAAGAAAAATTCAATGCATGAAGAATCGTCTACATTAGAGTTTCCCAGCTCCCGAAATGTAAAAAATACTAAAACTCTGCGATCTATCTTTAAACAAATGTTGGAGCCTTCATCAGTGATGCCCTTTTTCGGTCGTGACAAATGTCTCGTGATCGCAAAAGACTTTGTGGAAACTCATTGTGGTCACGACTAAAGTTCGCAATGCTTTACCAGCAAAAGTTGTCCATACTAAAATAGTCATATCTCCCTCAAACGGACACACAATTCATTGATTCTTTTTGCTTTAGTTCTGAAATTTTGATACGAATTTAATGGAACCATAAAAATGAATAAAATAGCTTATTAAACACAAGTAATACAATTAAAACTCAATGATGTAAAACTTCAAAATCCAAACAACTTCCTAAAACTCATTCGAGACCTCTCAAACACATTCCCAACTACACTACTAGAAAAAATTCAACATTTGAAACTTAATAGAATCATCAGATTTTTCAAAAGATATCATTTATAATAAATTAACCCTTAAAAACTACTTTAGGCTATTTGAACAAGTTTCCAAACAAGAGGTCAGAAATGCAAAATAAGGGATCGGAAACCTGTCATGACCCAAGATTTCCCCCTAGTCGTAACATGGTGCTTAGAGTCACAAGTCCCAAGCTAAATCATGGCCTGACATGATACTAAGAATACTAAATAAATAATAAGGTGTTGAGTGGAAAAATGAAATGGATAATAATTATGATAATGAAATCAATATAAATATCAAGTCTAAGATTATCTGGAATACCCAACACGCTAAATGTAACTAATTCTCAAAAAGCCTCTAAATAATATAAGTTGTTGGGATAATCCCCAAACTAACTCCAACTGTCTCAACTGAAATAAAAGAAAATACTGAAAAAATACTATTGACCGGTCCTTGAATAATGAGGACTCACTAAATATTGTTGCTAATATGGCCCAGAATCATAAATGCGCGGTTTAGATACTGAGCGTCTGAACATATATTATAAGATAATATAGAACAGAAAAAGTATGTGATAAGTACTTTGAATGTACTGAGTATATCTAATGGGAAAAATGGCTAATGTAAACTAAAAATAATGCATGTAACATGTATGAACTGATGCAAAACCAAGTATAAACCTGAACAGTATAGAAAACTGAATAACTAAATACAAGGTCAAGAAAATCTGAAATTGAAACATAAATTGTGGACTGTAGGAGCAAACATTAACCGACATAACCAATCTGAGCTGCACGGGGTCTAACATGTAACCCCAGTTAGGAGGGTGTTCAATACCTTGCCAAGGGTACAAACACTGACTGGCATGGATCCACTAAACTAATGTCCAAAAACATTATGGTGTCAATCCTGATCTGACAGGTGACCCCTTATAACCCAGGGGCGGAGCTACGTAGACTCCAGGGGTTTTACACAGTATATATATATGATTTTTTTTCTTCTATATGTATATGTATTTAAATGAACCCCATTGACACAAGCCAAAAACTTGGTTCTGTGGAAAAAAGGGTGCAAACTTTCACAAAGGGGGCCTCACGGTCTTTTGTTCAAAACACATTCATGACAGGTTTTTAATTTTTTTTTACTTCCTATGTTTATACCCCCTTGATAGAAATTCTACCTCTGCCACTGTTATAACCTATGGGTGAACCCTTGGTATTGGAGTTGGAAGTTGAAGAACCCTAGTTTGCCTTTGAAGGAGAAGAATCACTTCTTTTATCTATTTTAAACTGAGTATTGAATGTTATTCTGAATAATGAGGGCTTAGGGTAGTGTTAACTCCAAATATTAAGCCTTGGTATACCTAAAATGACGTTTATTTGGGGTTAAAGGGAGGAAAAAAAACAAAAGGCCCTTTTTTAAGACTTGTGAAAATTCCTAAATGCAGTCGCAATGACTTAGGCTATGACTCGTAAGGTCTGACCACGAGTCCTGGCCTGAAGTCATGACATAATGATCGAAGATTTGGTCCTTAATTTTTATGATAATGAGTGCTCCTCATGACTCTGTTCCCTGATCACGAGTCTTCCCAAAAATTTGTAGTCAAAGGACTGGAGATGTTGATCCCTACTATTGTGATGATAACTACTCCTGACGACTCGTATAGTCCCACCATGAGTTGTCACCAAAAGTCATCTTCACTGACTAAATTTTTTATTCTCCACTGCTGCGATGACAAGTCTGCCAGACAACTCATATAGTCTGACAACTAGGCATCATCATTGGTAGCTTTAACAGTGCCATAGTAAATTTACCACAAATATTTTCCCCGATATCAGATTAAGGCAAGAATAGTGGTGTTAGAAAGGTAATTCAATTATTTATATATTGGTAGGTCTAGAGCTGAAAGGTAGGGGTATTACAATATCTTATCCTTGGGATCAATCATCTCTGAATGAAAATTAGGCTAAAGTACTAAGGGAAAGCAAAATTTCCACACCGAACTCCTACGAGCTAAATAAGAATAATGACTTGATAACTGAACCAATAACTGATATATGTAATTATGCAAACTCAAGAATACATATTAGACATGAAAATAGCTAGATGGCTTGAGATAGAAAGAATTAATTAAGGGAAACTATTACTTCAAGTGTTGACTGAATGCGAAAAGAAAAGATGGAGGTACTTGGTCATCATATCTGCCTCTGTTTCCCAAGTATCTCCCTCAACTGACTGATTTCTACACAAAACCTTTACCAAAGCAACCACTTTATTCCTCAACTTCCGAATCTTACGATCAAGGATCTCGATTGGGTTCTCTTCATAAGAGAGACTATCTTACACGCCCATGCTTTCTAAAGAAAAGATTGATGTTGGGTCACTAATAAATTTCTTCAACAAGGAAACATGGAAGACTGGATGCACTAATGCTAAATATGTCGGCAAATCCAACTCATAGGCGAAATTACTATATCGACTCAAAATCTTATAAGTACCAACATAGTAGGGACTGGACTTTCCTTTCTTACCAAAATTACCTTCACCCTTTTCATGGGTGAAACCTTCATGTATAAAAATCACCAATATCAAACTCAAGTTCCCTTTTCCTCATATCCGTATAAGATTTATGATGACTCTGAGAAGTTTTTATCCTTTCTCTAATCAGCCAAACTCTTTCCATTACCTCATATACTACATATGGCCCTATCAAGGTAGTTTCACCAACTTTAAACCAACTAATAGGAGATCTATACCTCCTACCATAAAGTTCATCAAATGGATCTATCTGAATACTAGAGTGGTAGCTGTTATTATATACAAACACAATCAAAGGAAAATGATCATCACAACTACCTTTGAAATTGATAATGCATGCCCTCAATATGTTCTCTAAGGTATGAATAGTCCTCTTTGCCTGAACATCTCCAGGTGAAAAATTGCACTAAGATAAACTTGGGTACTAAGACCCTTCGGAAAAGTCTTCTAAAATCGAGAGGTAAACAAGGTATCTCTATCTAAAATGATAATCAAATAAACTCCATGCAGTTTCACCAAACCTCTAAGGTAGAGTATAGCATAATCTTTTGCTGAATCTAAAATATTAACTTGCAAGAAATGAACTAACTCGGTCATTCGGTCCACGATAACCCAAATAGAATCATGTTGTCAGTGAATATGAGGCAACCCTATAATGAATTCCATATTCATTACTTCCTACTTCCAAGTAGGGATGCTGATTTTCTGAAGCACATCACATGTTCTCTGGTGCTTAACCTTTACCTGCTGGCAATTTGGACGCTTAGCCTCAAATTCTGCAATATCATTTTTCATGTCATTCCTCTAATAGAATTTTTGCAAATCATGGTACATCTTAGTAGCTCCTGGGTGAATAGAATATCAAAACCAATGAGCTTCTGCTAGCATCCACTTTCTAAAGTTATCCACATCTAGAACACACAGTCTGCCCTTACAAAAAAGAACACCATATTTTCCGTGGGAGAAAACCTCAACCACCTAACTTTGGCTACTTCTTTGAACCTAAGAAAAATAGGATCACTAACTTGCTTTTCCTTCACCTTAGCAACCAACGAAGATTCTAAACCATTTTTAACCAAGACATTACCTTCAGTTTAATCAACCAATCGAACTCCCAACTTGGAAAGCCTGTGAACCTTCCAAACAAACTCTTTCTTCTCATCCTCGATACGGGCATCACTCCCCATAGACAATACTTAGAGTGTAGGCCACAACAATCTACTATCGGCCACAATATTTGCTTTACTCGGGTGGTACAAAACACTCATATCATAATCATTTAATAACTCTAGTCATCTTTTCTGACAAAGATTTAGATCTTTATGGAAGAACACATACTGAATACTCTTATGATCAGTAAACACATCAACATGAACTCAATAGAGATAATGCCTCCAAATCTTTAAGGCAAAAATAATTGTTGCTAACTCAAGATCATGAGTCAGATAGTTCTTCTCGTGAGGTTTGAGTAGTCTAGAGGCATATGTTATTAATTTGCCCCACTTCATTTACACACAACCAAATCCAACTTTTGATGCATAACGACAAACTTCAAAACCCTTTGAACCCTCAGGAAAATTCTAAATTGGAGTGGAGGTGAGTTGAGTCTTCAACTCCTAAAAACTCTTTCCACAAAAATCAGACCAGTGGAATTCGAATTTTGTCTAAGTCAATCTGGACATAGGAGAAGAAATGGTGGAAAATCCTTCAATAATCCATTTGTAGTAACCGTCTAAATCAAAGGAACTTTTGATATTCGATGGAGAGATGACTCTAGGCTAGTTCCCCACTTCTTCGATCTTTTGAAGATAAATTCGAATACCTTAACAAAAAATAATATGACCAAGGAATGCTACTTATTTCCACCAGAATTCACACTTTCTAAACTTAGCGAATAGTTGATGATCTTTAAAAGTTTGCAAGACAATCCTCAAATAGTCTACGTGTTCATCCTCACTTTGAGAATAAACGAGGATGTTATCTATGAAGAATATGATTAACATGTCAAAGTACTACTTGAATACCCTGTACATCAAGTCCATAAAAGTTGTTGGAGCATTCGTTAATCCAAAATGTATAACAAAAAATTCAAAGTGACCATATCGAGTTTTGAAGGTTGTCTTAGGAATGTCATATTCTGTGTCTCAAAGCTGATGATAGCTGGCCTGAAGTTGGTCAAACAAGTCATCAATCCTAGGGATGTAATTATTATTCTTGAAGTGAGAATCATCCTTATTTCACACGAAAAGATCTAGAGCACCCCATGAAGAGACTTTAGGCCTGATAAAACTTTTGTCTAGGAGATCATTCAACTTTTCCATTAATTCCTTAATCCCTGTTGGAGCCATCCAATAAGGTGGAATTAAAATAGGTTGGTATTTAGAAGGAGATCTATTCCAAAGTCAATTTCCCGCTCGGGAGGAACTCCGGGCAAATCTTCAGGAAATACTTTTGGAATTTCATTTACTACTGGAACTGACTCAAGACTTGTGGTTTTGGACCTTGATTCCTTGACTCAGATAAGTTGATAGATGTACCCTTTGGAAATCATTTTCCTTTCCTTAAGAAAAGATACAAATCAACCTATAGGCACTTAGTCATTACCCTTCTACTCTAAGATTGACTAAGTTAAATCTAAAATTGGACTACTCTATTCCTACAATCAACTGAAGCGTAGCAAGAGTGTATCCAATCCATGCAAAGAATAACATCAAAGTCGGTTATGTCTAACTCTATAAAATCGATTAAAGTAACTTTCTGGGATACTTATACCCACCTGGCTATGATTGAACTACTTACTGGAGCATAAATAGAGAAGGGTTATATAAGGATTTTGGGGGTGACACCAAAATCTACTGCTATATAAGGTGTCACAAAGGAAAGTGTGGATCTAGGGTATAACAATTCATAAATATGAATATTAAAAACTTGTAATGCACCAGTGACCACATCAAGGTAACCCTCCTGATAATGTCTAGTTTGGAGGGAATAGAACCTACCCTGATGATGCCCACGAGTGGCGCTAGGTGTGGAACCCTATTGAGTTGGATGACTTACTAGAACTGCTAAAGGGTTAGATTGACTTTGCTGACAAACACACTTAACTCTCTAATCAACTGCAGGGCATTCCCTTACTTTGTGACCTGACTTGCCACACCCAAAACAAAAACCACTACCTGTTATATACTCATCCTTATGGTTCCTACCACATTTCTTACAAATCGAGTTAGTGCAAACACTATTCACACTACCCTAGGACTTAGATCCTATCTCCTTATCACTAGTATCCATCCTGAATGTGGGTACTGGAGAACTGGCAGAAAATGGGGCTAGAATTAAAGAGTTTTAGTGGAACTGAGAATGATTACCACCATCTTATCTCTGTCGTGAGAAATTAAAGCTACCAGTTTTGGCCCTCTTATTCTCCTTTTACTTTTCTTTGATTTTCTCTTCTTCCATCTATTAAGCACTAACCATAAAACTGGAGAATGTCCATCTACTTAACCAACAAGGTCGTTCTACACTCCTTGACTATGTCCCCAGAAATACCTAATATAAACTTGCTCATTTGAGCCCTGGAGTCAACAATCATAGTTGGAGCATACCTTTCCAGTTGGGTAAACCAAAGAGAATACTCCTTCACTCTCATACTGTCCTGCTTCAGTTTTATGAACTCCTGCACCTTGGTGTCACGAACTGACCCCGGGTCTGTCCGTGACGGGTATCTCAAGCCCACTGTAGGTGGTAGACCACCCCCATACTTTCTAATAAAAACATAATATAGTATAACAATTAAAGCAATTCAAGTAAACATATGAAAGATAAATAACCAAGACCAAGGTTCTAAGAATCTTAAACAAATATTCCAATCCACAGTCATCCACAAAATCCTCTAAAACAAATCTCATACCAACTAGGTTGGGACATGTCCCCGAACATGGCCAAAAAGGAATCCATAATATGAAAAGAAACCGACAGGATTTTGATACTCATAAGGAAAATAATGAAATGTCCGGCCTTTTAAAAGATAGAGGCTCACCACTTCAATGCAAACCAAATGATGAACCAAAATCCACCTAATGTTTCATAGGGGTAAAAGAGGTGTCCTCGGACCCTATATTATGAAATAATGTAGTGTCCTTCGACGGTTATAGGGGTGACCGTTAGCATATAACTCAGGATATGGATAGAATAATGCCATTTCAAAATTAATTTCAACTCAATGTACATGTTCACATACATGTATACATACAAATATATGATGCCGAGATAGGGAACAAGGTTTAGCATGAGGTTTAAAATCATTAACCTATACTGTGTAGCTTCAACCATCATAAAGGCACCCACGGCCTATATGGGTCTAGCTCCCCCTACCGAAAGTGCCACAGTGCATGTTAGCCACACAAATCGGAGGTATCAAGTAAGGCCAAGGAATCCATGTCCCTACGCCATTCCTTGATAATAATATATATACAAAGTGTGACACAGGAACATGGTAATTAAGACCATCCCTATGCCGACAAATGTGATTTCCAGTATTGGTCCCTTGAGAATCTCCACCTTTACGGCGAGCTACACAACCCTTTTAAGTTCAATTAAATGCTTTATGCACAAACCCATCCATTTAACCAAGAAATCATCCATTAATGCATTATCTATGGTATTGGCATTCCAATTATGCTTGCAAGATAATATTATTATGTAATTTTAATTATCCATCAACTTTGGGGAATCAATGACCCTCAAGGTCCAATTTAAAATCAAAATAGGTTCTGTTAACCTTTTATGCAATACAAGGTTTCAAAAAATAGTTTCAATAGGCATATATCCATGTTTCCAAGCCAATTTCATAAGGCGGGTTAAGGTTATTATCAATTCCAATACCAAAAACCATTTATTTTGGGGGAATCCATGACCCCCCCCCCCCCGTCCAATCACCATGCCCATGCATCCTAATGGGTTTCAAAATTCATCAATAAAGAATAAAAATATGCATCTAAACCATAGGATATCATTTAAACAATAATCATCAAAAACCCTCAACCCAAATTCAAAGACCACGCATTAAAAACATGGGAATATCAAACCACTGTATGAACCATCACCACGACTCGTGGTCTGTGCAAAAAGTGTGGGCTATTATACTGGTTTTGTCACGAGACCCTAATCACGACTCATGCCACCACCATATGAATGGTGAGGTCCAATCATGGCCTCAATAGAAACAATGGACAAATTTACTGGTCAGACTATAATTAGCACCTTACGACTCATGAAAAGTCTTTGTGAGTCAAAAACCGAGTCGTAGACTGAGCAGTAAGCACAAAACCAAGAGAATTTTTTAGAGTTCAAAACGTAGGGTGTTACATTACCCCTTCCTCCCTCCAGGATCATTTATCCCTGAATAAGGAAACAAGGAACTCATTAGCACTATACAAGAAAGAATGGAACCACAAAATGAAAAGACAAATTGAAAAGTCCGCAAGAAAAGAAAGGGAATCATACCTCAAGCATTGTCATCCAATGCGGGGAACAAGAACAAATATTTGGACTTCATGCCTTCTTCAGCTTCCCAAGTAGCTCCCCCCCTTTATATTCTTCGAAAGGACTTTTACGAAGCCACATCCTTAGTCTCAATCTAAGGACTCGCCTATAAAAAATATTAATCGGGACTTCCTCATAGGACAAGGAATCCAAAATGACAACAACTTCCAAAGGGAAAATCAAAGAGGGATCACCGCCACACTTCTTCCACATTAACACATAGAAAATTGGGTGAATAGAACCCAAATTTGCGGGCAACTCCAATTCATCAGCAATGCTCCCCACTCTTCTTAAAATCAAAAATAACATAACGGGGACTAAGATTCCCCTTCTTCCCAAACCTCATCACTCCTTTCATAGGAGAAACTTTCAAGGATACCTCATCACCTACATCAAACTCCAACTCCCTTTGCCTCACATCTGCATAGGACTTTTGCTGACTCTGGGCCATCTTAAGTATCTCCCTAATCACCTTCACCTTATCCAAGGATTGGTGAACCATGTCATAACCAATCAACCTAGTCTCACCAACCTCAAACCACCCAATGGGATACCTATACCTCCTACCATAAAGAGCCTCAAAAGGAGTCATCCCAATACTAGAGTGATAACTATTATCATACACAAACTCAATGAGAGACAAAAAATAAACCCAACTACCTCTAAAATCAATCACACAGGCCCTTAGCATAACCTCTAAGGTCTAATAGTCTATTCTACTTGTCCATTTATTTAAGGATGGAAAGTGGTGCTAAGGTTCATCTTAGTCCACAAACCTTTTTAAAATAAGCTCTGAAAGTGAGAAGAGAATTGTGTGCCCCATATCGAAATAATGGACATCGGCACTCCATGAAATCTAACTATCTCCTAAATGAATAACTTGGCATAGATCTCTCCAAAGTAGGCCATTCTCACAGGAAAGAGCAGACTTAGTCATCCTATCCACAATGACCCAAATCGAATCATACTGATTGTGAGACTGCAGAAAACCTATTAAAATCCATATTGATTATCTCCCACTTCCACACAGGAAAATCTATCTATTGAGACATACCAATAGGCCTCAAGTTCTCCACCTTCACTTGCTTAAAGACTATATACTTAGCTACGAAGTTTGCCATATCCCTTTTTATATTATTTCATTAATAAATCTCATTCAAATCATGATACATTTGGATTGAGCATGAGTGAACTATATACCTCGAATGATGATCCTTAGTAAAAATCCTCTCTCGTGCCCATCCACATCAGAAATACACAACCTAACGTGATATCTCAAGATACCATCACCACCAACATCAAAGGCCATAACCTTTTGTTGTCCCACATCATTCTTAATCTGTATAATATTGGCATCCAAAGTCTTCTTCTCTTTTACCTTAGAACCAAGAGTTGATTTAACTACTTCTTGCACAATTACTCCCCCATCCTCCCAGCCCAAGAGATGAACTCCCAAGTTGGCCAACCGGTGAAAATGTTTCGCCAACCATTTTTTACCCTCATCCACATAAGATAAACTCTCTATGGACAATCTGCTAAGAGCAGCAACAACCATATTTAATTTACCTGGGTGATAGTGAAGACTCGTATCATAGTCTTTTAGCAACTCAAGCCACTACCTCTACCGAAGATTCAACTCATTATCATTAAACACATACTCTAAGCTCTTATGATCTTAATAGATTTCTATATACACCCCATACAAATAATGGCTTCAAATCTTCAAAGCAAAAACCATGGCCTCCAACTCCAAATCACGAGTCAGGTAATTCTTTTCATGAACCTTAAGCTCACTAGAAGCATAAGACATAACCTTCCCATGTTATATCAAAACACAACCCAGTCCCACACGAGACACATCACAATAAATAACAAACCCATCATTACCATTGGGCAGGGTCAGAACTGGCGTAGTGGTCAACTTATCTTTCAACTTCTCCAAGCTACCCTTACAAGCATCGGACCATAGGAATTTCACCTTATTTAGCGTCAAATTTGTCAAAGGAGTAGCAATAGAATAAAAGCTCTCTACAAACCTCCTATAATACCCATCCAAGCCTATAAAACTCCAAATGTCGGTTGGATTCGTGGGTCTAATCTACCTTTTTACCGCCTCAACATTCTATGGATTTACTTTGATTCCTTCAGTAGAAACAACATGCCCAAGGAAAGTCACAGCATTCAACCAAAACTCACACTTAGAGAATTTAGCATATAGATTTTGATCCTTAAGAGTCTACGGCATAATTTAGAGGTGATTGGCATAATCCTCCTCACACTTGGAATATACCAAAATATCATCAATGAAGACAATAACCAACAAATCCAAGAATTGCCTGAGCACCCGATTCATAAGATCCCTGAAAGCAGTCGGAGACTTAGTCAATCCAAATGAGATCACCGAAAACTCATAGTGACCATATCGAGTTTAGAATGTAGTCTTAGGAATATCAGTCTCCCTAATCTTCAACTGGTGATAACCGAGCGAAGCTCAATATTAGAGATGTATCTACCACCCTGAAGCTGGTCAAAGAAATCATCTATCCTCGAAAGAGCATACTTATTCTTTACCATCACTTTATTCAACTACCAATAGTCTATGCATAAATAAAGAGACCCATCTTTCTTATGTACGAAAACACAAGGGAACCCTACCAAGAAACACTTAACCCTTATAAAAAAGGTCTTTTAACTACTCCTTTATTTCCTTCAACTCAGTTGGATCCATCATATATGGAGGATAGAGATATGACAGGTATCCGATAGAAGATCAATCCCATAGTCTATTTCCCTATCAGAAGAAATGCCAGGAAGATCCTTGGGAAACACTTTAGGGAACTTATAAACCACGGCCACAAATTACAAAGAAGGACCCTCAGAGCCTGAATCTTTAATCTGGACCAAATGATAAAGACATCCCTTGGAGATCAACTTACGAGCTCTAAGATAGGAAATAAACCTCACTTTAAGAATAAAGAAACTTCTCTTCCATTTTATTACTGGTTCATTAGGGAATCAGAAGCTGACCTTATGGATCCTACAATCTGAGGAAGCATAGCACGAATAGAGCCAATCCATCCCCAAGATAACATCAAGGTAAAAAATATCCAACTCTATTAAATCCACTACGATCTTCCTCTAAAAGATACACACCACACAACCCTTATATACCGTTCTAACCATAATAGAATCACCCACTGGGTAGACACAGGGAAAGGCTCAGGAATAGTCTTAGGACTAAAACAAAAATGCACAGCAACATAAGGCGTCACATATAAAAAGGTAGACCCCGAATCAAGAAGATAATACACCTCATGAGAAAATAGATGTAACATACTAGTAACCACGTTAGGAGATTCCTTGGATACTTGGCAAGTAACCAGAGCATAAAGACAATTTCGGCCAATGTCGGTATTCAAAATAGCACCCTTTAGTGTAGGAGTTGAATAAGAAGAAATCAGGACCTTATTAGCTCCCTTGGCAACCTTAGTTGTTGGACAATGATGTTGCATATAACCCGACTGACCATAGTTATAGCTTCGATTCATCCCCTCATCGAACGGACCATGGTGATATTGTGCATAAAATCAAAAGAGAGGATATGATGGGGATGACTGAGCTCTACCAGCCTGATACTAGGCATCGTGTGCCTTAAAAACATTGTTATTCTAAACGCGACAATCACTAAACAGCTTGGGATAAAGAAAACTAGCCAATAAATAGGAATTAGAACTCTCCTAATTCATTCTCTTAGACCACTGTCTACCATATCTCCGACTAGCTTGCTGACCTCCCCCGTGCTCTGAAAACCTGAACATCTTATTTTTTCTCTCTCCTATCTCTGCCTATTTTCCCTTTCCACCTCCACCTATTGCATATAAACTATTAGTATGGAATTATCCATATCATTGTTCAATATTGCGGCATTACATTCCAATAACAAGTCATGAGATAAACCACTTATGCTAGATACAAACTTTGGAGCATAGCGGTACAACTAATAAACCTTCAAGGCATATTCCTTCACACTCATCTTTCTCTACTTCAAATTTACAAACTCCTTCGTCTTAGGTATCCTTGAATTCTAAGGAAAGAAATGATCAAAGAAGGAACTAGAGAATACCTCCCACAAATCCTGCTCAATGTCATTACCCCTCAACTGCTACAAATTTGCATACCTCTGATATACCACATCGTTCAACTGATATGCAGCAAATCCACACCCTCATAATCAAAATCATGGATCACCTTATTGATTTTCTCCATCTCATTAATAAATTCTTGAGGATCCTCCTAAACCTTAGAGGTAGTCAAGGTTATGGGATTCAACCTCATGAACAGTCCAATTCGAGTAACCTTTGAAGAAAGAGCAATAAAACCACCCTGACTTGACTGGCGAGACTAGAAAGTCACCAACTGAGTCAACAGATGAATGGAATAATGGAACTCCACATTTGAGATATATCCTTGAGGTGACTGAGCATGAGTGTCACCTAGTGTGGGAGGACTAGTGGGGATCGGTGGAAATCCATGTGGGGAAGTGAAATTAGGAGCAAGGACCCTAGACTGGATCTGCACCGCATAAGTAGGTCAAGTTCCATCTATATTATCCTCATGTAAGATAGAGAGTCCGATAGAGTTTCTACGAGAGTCGTATCTTCAGGGACACATTATCTGAAATGCGAGTAAGGCAAATATTAGAGGAATTTTCAAGATACCAGACTCTATAGCCCTAAACAGAACACAAGAAAGGAAAATATTCCTAAATGTCTTGTAGTCTCTCCCTTATAAATGTGGCATGCTACACACCCATAAATAAGACTCTACTTGACATGGATTTGTGGACACCCAATGACCCTGAGACTCTACTTGACATAAATTTGTGGACACCCAATGACCTTGAACCTAGGGCTCTGATACCTAGCTTGTTAGGACACGACCCCAAGCCTGGCCGGTACCTGTACTTTAAGCCCACAGCGGGCCGGAGGCCGACTATATAGTATGTCCATTCCAAACATGATAAAGTATAATAGCAGAAGCAATTAAAGTGAACATATAGAATATAAATAACAAAGACAAAGGTTCTAGAAATCTTAAACCAATATCCCAAACCATAGTTGTCCACAAAAGCCTCTAAAATAAAGTGCATATCAACTAGTTCAGGAAATTTCCCAAATCGTGGCCAAAAAGGAATCAAAAATATAAAAAGAAATCGATAGGATTTTCATACTCAAAAGGAAAACAATGAAATATCTGACCTTTTGGAAGGTGGAGACTCACCACTTCTACAGACCAACCGATGAACTAGAATCCACCTAATATTGCATAGGGGTAAAAGAGGTTATCCTCAAACCCAACATAATGAAATAATATAGAATCCTAGGACAGTTAGCGAGGTGAGCGCTAGCATGTAACTCGAGATTGGGATAAAATTATGTCATTTCAAAATAAGTTCAACTAAATATACATGTTCACATACTGCATATATGTTCACATACTGCATACATACATGCCTTCACCTGTTGCATATAAACTATAAGTATGGAATTATCCATATCATTGTTCAATATTGTGGCCTTACATTCCAATACCAAGTCACGAGACAAACCAGAAGAAAACTTGCTAGATACTAAATTTGGAGCATAGCAGTACAACTAATGAACCTTCAAGGCCTATTTCTTCACACTCATCCTTCTCTTCTTCAAATTTACAAACTTCTTCATCATAGCTTCCCTCAAATTCTAAGTAAAGAAACGGTCAAGGAAGGAACCAGAAAATACCTCCCACAAAGCCTGCTGAATGACATTACCCCTCAACTGCTCCTAATCTCCATACCTCTGATATGCCACATCCATCAACTGATATGCAGCAAACTCCACACCCTCAGAATTGAAATCATGCATCACCCAATTAATTTTCTCTATCTCATTAATAAATTCTTAAGGATCCTCCTAAACCTTAGAGGTAGCCAAGGTTAGGGGATTCAACCTCATGAATAGGAAAACTCGACTAACCTTCAAAGATAGAGAAATAAAACCACCCTGACTTGACTGGAGAGATTGGGAAGCCACCAACTGAGTCAACAGATGAATAGAATGACGAAACTTCACATTTGAGATGTCTTCTTTGAGGTAACTGGAAATGAGTGTCACCTGGTGTAGGAGGGCTAGTGGGGATCGGTAAAACTCCACGTGGGGAAGTGCAATTCGGAGTAAGGACCCTAGATTGGTTCTGCACCCCATAAGCAGGTCAAGTTTAATCTACATTATCCTTAGGTAGGACAGAGGGTCTGACAGAGTTTCTACGAGAGTCAGATATTCAGGGACATATTATCTGAAATGCGAGTAAGGCAGAGATTAGAGGAATTTTCAAGATACCATACTCTATAGCCTAAAATAGAACATAAGAAAGGGAAATATTCCTAAATGTCTTGTAGCCTCTCCCTTATAACTATAGCGCGCTACACACCCATAAATAAGACTCTACTTGACATGGATTTATGGACACTCAATGACCCTGAGACTCTATTTGACATAGATTTATGGACACCCAATGACCTTGAACCTAGGGCTCTGATACCTAGCTTGTTAGGACCCGACCCCAAGCATGGCCGGTACCAGTACCTTAAGCCAATAGTGGGACTGAGACCAACCGTATAGTATGTCCAATCCAAATATGAAAAAGTATAATAGCAGAAGCAATTCAAGTAAAGATATAGAATATAAATAACAAAGATAAAGGTTCTAGGAATCTCAAACTAATATCTCAAACCATAGTTGTCTATAAAAGCCTCTAAAAGAAAGTGCATATCAACGAGGTCAGGACATTTCCCAACTTATGGACAAAAATGAATCAAAAATATGAAAAGAAATTGATAGGATTGTGATACTCATAAGGAAAATAATGAAATGTCCGACCTTTTGGATGATGGAGGCTCACCACTTCTACAGACCAACCAATGAACCAGAATCCACCTAACGTTGCATAGGGATAAAAGAGGTTATCCTCGAACCCTACATTATGAAATAATCTAACATCCTAGTACAGTTAGCAGGGTGAGCGCTAGCATATAACTCGGGATCGGGATAAAATAATGTCATTTCAAAATAAGTTCAACTAAGGGTATATGTTCACATACTGCATACATAAAAATATAATGTACTGGGATATGGAACAATGTTTAGCATGAGATTTAAAATCATTAACCTAGATTGTGTAGCTTCAACTGTCATAAATACTCCCACCGACTATATGGGTCTGGCTCTCCTCACCAAAAGGGTCCTAGTTCGTGTTAGCCGCAAAAACCAAAGTTATCAAGAAAGGCCGAGGAATTCATGACCGTACTCCATTCTTGGATGCTAATATATATATATATATATATGAAGTTTGACATATGCACATGGTCATTAAGACCACCCCCACACTGTCAAAAGTGATTTTCAATATTTGCTCCTCAGGAACCTCCTCTTTCATGATGAGCTACACAACCCTCTTTAAGACCAATTAAAACCTTTACACACAAACCCCTCAATTTAACCAAGGAATCATCCTTTAAGACATTATCGATGGTATCGTCGTACCAATTATAATTAAAAGCTAATATCATTATGCCATTTCAATTATCCATCAACTTGGGGGATCCAACACCTCGAAGGTCCAATTTAAAATCAAAACACGCTCCATTAACCTTTTGTGCAATACAAGATTTCAAAAATTAGTTTCAATATGCATATATCCATGTTTCAAAGCCAATTTCATAAGGTGGGTTGAGGTTATTACCAATTACAATTAAAAAAAAGCCATTTATTTGGGGGAATCCACGACCTCCATGCCATCACCATGCCTATGCACCCCAATTGGTTTCAAAATTCATCAATAAAGCATAAACAAATGCATGTACACCATAGGAATATCAATTAAACAATAACAATCCAAAACCCTCAACCTAAATTCAAAGACCACATATTAAAATCATGGGAATATCAAACCATTGCATTCCATAATAAAATACAAGTTTAGGGAGGAGATACATGCCTAAGAATACCAAGAAGTTGGAGAGAAACCACAATTTGGAGATCTAGATAACCAATCCCTAGAAACCCTGACCTTGCTTTTGATTGGGGAATTTGAGAGAGGAGAGAAGTGTTTATGTTGGATAAATGATGAAAATAGCGACCCTTAGGTGTTTTATGAACGTGGGTAATATTTAGAGGAGGAAAATGTCCAAAGTGCCCCCAATTAAAAGTGAAATGTTCAGACCCGAATCCTAATCGAGAGATCTGCCTCTTGATACTGATTTCATTGGGAGTCTCACCCTCAATTTGAGACTCAATTCTCGATCTAGGCCTCTACTTCGGACACTACCCCTGACACTGATTCAAGACCAATATAATACATATATAGATATATCTTTTGTAATCACAAGATTATACTTACATTTTGTACTGAAAATGATAATGACACTCCAAAATACAAGAATAACTTTTATGTAATAAAGTCAAAATTAAACAAGTACCAACGAAAGACACTAGTCTATTCGAGTATTTATTTTTATATGGACCTAAAAACTTGAATACAAAAGCAAATACAAAATTCATTTATTAGCTATAAACATTAATAGCGATAAGTATTTTATCAAACATGAATATAGCCTACTTAAGTAATATTCTTATTATTAATTAATCAAAAAAATTAAAGTCCTAAATATTGGATAAAATCTTCAAGATATAATTTTATCAACATTTATACTCGTTGTCTTAAATAAATATTTTGTTTTAATTTAATCAGCTCTTAGTATCTAATATATCCTAATTAGTTTCTATGTTAATTTTAGTTTTTAGTTTTGATGTGGACAAAGAAAATAACAATTATTTTCTCTATTAATTTTAGATTTTAGTTTTTAGCTTTAAACTTTTAATATTGGCAAAGAGTGGACTACGAACAATCCACGTAAACAAATATCGGCTTACCATGTTCAGTTTGAATTGGGACCAATAAATAGTTTTTAGACAAAAACTTAATTAAATACACATGTGATAATGGGTTTAGGAACGTAAAAAGAAAAAACTTAATCCAATCGTAATACAAAAATATTTTGTTTAGACCAAATATAAAATTATAACTATACTCATTTGTAAGTAGGGGCTTTGAGCTGTAGGTAACAAAAGAGTTTTAAAATGAGGTGTACGTGATACAAGTCTTAATAATTGAGTAGAAGTGACAATTACTTAATTATGGAATAAGAAAGTTTGAAAAATTTCAAAATAACCCACAAGTTTTAAAATTTATAATTTGATCCAAATGTTAGATAATATAACGGGAAACGAAGGGAAAAAAGGCGCGTTTTTCTCTCTCCTCATCCGTTGTTATTTTCTTTCTCTTCGCGATATTTCTTGTTCATTGTTGTTGCTGCTTTATTCCTCATTTTCTGATTCATTATCATCATCTTATACTTCATTATCATCTTCATATTTTTCTTATTGACCATTGTTGTTGTTGTTGTTGCCACAACTGCTGCTCTTTGACCAATTTCTTATGTCAAATTTTATTTCGTACATCACTTTAAACATTGGCATTTACTTGAGAGGAGACTTTGGTAAGTCAAATTATGCTTTTTAGTTGAATTTGTCATCTGGGTAACTTCTAGTGTGCTATTTTTTCAACAATAGCTAGCACGCGAACATGAATGCAACATATAAGAAATCAGTTTAAACAGATTCATCATCTGTGGCACCAGATAAATGTTCTGTTGCAACAGTAGACTCATGTTGGATTCATGTTTATGGTTCTAGGTGCCCGTAATATGAATCGAATAGATGGATATTCTGTTGCAACAGATTGATAATCTGTTGCACCAGATTAGTAATCTGTTACAACAGATTAATAATCTGTTGCTCCAGATTACTAATTTGTTTTAACAGATAAATAATCTGTTTCACTAGAATATATATCTGTTGCAAAAAAATATTTATCTGTTGCAACAGATAATTATTCTGTTGGAACAGATGAATAATATATTTCGAACAACAAAATGCAGCTCCTGTCACAAACCCAACAGATAACTCAACTCGTAGGTTGATCTCTTGTTATTGATACTAGAATTAAATTATTCCTTAATTGTAGACATGTCATTCGTTGAAAAAAAGAAATAGACAACATAAAAATTAAATAAGAATTAAAACGTCAGATACATCAAACATAAATTGTTTATTAAACAAAAAAAATAAAAATACATAGGTAAAAGAAAAAAAAAATCTTAATTATTATTATCATTATTATTATTTGTACGGCCAGACAGCCAATCTTCAATCGGCAGCAGCAGTGCCCTCCTCAGCCTTCGGATCTCCCGCAGCATCCTTACTCTGACGGCGGCCAACTCCAAATGCAGGTCATGAACCTCATTCTATAGTTTTCGTATGGTGTCTCGTAAAATAGCGACATCCCACACTGGATCATCCATATCTAGAAAACGTATAAGTTTACAAAACACACACGTAAAAGAAAAAATATATAAAAGAAAGAATTTGAATGTAATACAATGTATATTTACATAAAAATCAAGAAACAAAATTACCAGAGACAAGTAAAAGCTATCAAATCCTTGAAGAGAAAGTAGTTGAAGGTGTAACAAGAGCAAGGAATAAATAATGTGTAGTAGAATGAACAATTGAGTAAGGAGGAACCTATTTATAGAGGATTGAACTTCAATGAGTTAGGCAAAAAATCGCAACTGTTCACCTTCATTTATTAATGACATTCTTGATTACTGTAAAAAGTTATGACTTAATTAAATTAAGCAATATTGTGAAAAGTCATGACTTTTCAACTTATTATTATTAATAATTAGTTGTTTGCAGGAATCGTTTTTACACTGAGTTGCGACAACAGATTATATATTTGTTGCATCAGATAACTCATCTGTGACAACAGTTATATCATTCGTTGCAACAATAGATAACCTGTTGCATCAGATAATATATCTATTGCAACATATAATATATATAAATTTTTTAAAAATAAATTATCATCATGACATCCAAATTTTTTGACTTTTTAAATATATAAATTAATAAAGAAGATTTAAATTCGCAACTGTTCACCTCCATTTATTAATGACATTCTTGATTATTGTAAAAAGTTATGACTTAATTAAATTAAGCAATATTGTGATAAGTCATGACTTTTCAACTTATTACTATTAATAATTAGTTCTTTTCAGGAACTGTTTTTACACTGAGTTGCGACAACAGATTATATATCTGTTGCATCAGATAACTCATCTGTGACAGCAGGTGTATCATGCGTTACAATAATAGATAACCTGTTGCATCAGATAATATATTTGTTGCAACATATAATCTATATATATATATTTTTTAAATTATCATCATGACATCCAAATTTTTTGACTTTTTAATTATATAAATTAATAAAGCAGATTTAAAGGCGCAACTGTTCACCTCCATTTATTAATGACATTCTTGATTACTGTAAAAAGTTATGACTTAATTAAATTAAGCAATATTGTTATAAGTAATGACTTTTCAATTTATTATTATTAATAATTAGTTCTTTCTAGGAACCATTTTTACACTGAGTTGCGATAACAAATTATATATCTTTTGCATCATATAACTCATCTGTGACAACAAATATATCATCTGTTGCAACAATAGATAACCTCTTGCATCGGATAATCTATTTGTTGCAACATATAATCGATTTTTTTTTCAAAAAATAATTATCATCATATCATTAATCCAAATTTGCTGACCTTTTTATTATATAAATTAATAAAATATATTTAAAAATAAGAATATTTTTGGTGAGTTTGAGTTTTATACTATTTAAATTGTGTTTATCATTTATTTTCTTATTTTTTTCTTTGAAAAGAAATGACTTAATCAAATCAAGCTGGTGAATTTTTTATTATTGTGACAAGTCATGACTTTTCAGCTTATTAAATTTAAAAATCGAAGATACCTGGTTTTCAATAACCATTTCATTAATAAAATAATAATCATTTTTTGTATTAAGTTATGGCAACAGATTGTATATATGTTGCATCAGATAACCCATCTGTTTCAATAGATATACCATTTGTTGCAACAAGTCGACCATCTGTTTAAGGAGTTTTTTTTTTCTCCTAACTGATTCATCAGTCGCAACAGATGAGGAATTTGATGCATCATCAGTGTTGTTTGTTTTTGTTTGTTGAATGTGTTTAGACAAAAAGTCACCGTCATGACTATTCATTTACCTTTTTCTTAACAATAATATCATCATATAACTTAATTAATCCAATGTTGTGACTTTTTAAAAATTAAATAATCTTTCTTTTACGGTTATAATATCATTTAGTTCCTTATTATTAATTAACGAACCATTTTTAGGAGAATCATCATGACTTTTTACCACCATCTGTTGCCACAAGTGCTCATTCTCTACCTCCAACCATCAACATATTGAGAATAGAAAATAAATAGAATGATAATTAAATATTAAATAAGAATTAATAATTCAAAGTCGACCAAACCAAACCAAACATATACATAGATTTTTTTGAATCTCTTATAGGTTGATTGGATATAACAAAGAAAAACACATAAGCTAAAAGAAAGAAAAAACATAACCTAATTATTATTACTACTACAACTACTACTACTACTACTACTATTATCATTATTATTATTATTATTATTATTATTACTATTATTATTGTCTAGCGGACTATTTTCATCCGGCAACAGCAGGACCCTCCTCAGCCTTGCTCCAAAGTCGGCCAAATTCCTTTAGAGTTCATCAAACTGCTTTTGAATTTCCTGCAATGACTCTATATGAATCTTCTTGTACGAATTTGGATCATCCATATTTGTATTGTAAGTGTAGTGGAATGAACGAGTGAGAGGAGGCCGGAGGGACCTATTTATAAAATGATTGAATTGGAAGGGGTGATTTGACTTAATCAAACAAAAAGCCACAATTGTTCATATCCCTTAATTAAATAAAACTGGTGACTTGTCAAATATATAAATTGAAAGAAATGGATCTAAATAGAACATTTTATCTTTTTAGTGTACTTCAGAAATAAAAGAAAATTGCTTTAAAATAAATCTAACAGATTGGTAAGCTATTGTAAAATATATTCCACCTGTCAGATAACTTACAACATATTGACAATCTATTGCAATATATGGATATATAAATTTGCTTTTCCATCATCTATGGCATCTGTTGCAACTTGCTAGTCATCTATTTATTCAATTTCATCGAGAGCATTAAATTTTTCTAAACACTTCTTGGCCAAACTCATTTTTTTCTCTTGGATTGCTTATCTTTTCTTCTTTGCATCTTTCAAGCTGTCCTCGAAAAAAAGAGAAGCAACCCAAGAGCAAAAATTAATTTTGTAGGCCAGCTTGAAGGATACAAAGAAAAAAAGAAAAGCAATCCAAGATCAAAAATTGAGTTTGGCCAAGAAGTGTTTAGAAAAAATCTAATGCTCTTGATGAAATTGAATAAACAGATGACTAGCAAGTTGCAACAGACACCACAGACGATGGAAAAGCAAACTGATATAATCATCTTCTACAATAAATTATCAATATGTTGTAAGTTATCTGACAGGTGGAATGTATTTTACAACAGATTACCAATTTGTCTCTTTCTGAAATACAATAAAAAGATAAAATATTGTATTTAGATCTATTTTTTTTTAATTTACATATTCAAAAAGTTACAAGTTTTATTTTACTAAGGGATATGAACAGTCATGGCTTTTTGTTTTACTAAGTCAAGTCACCCCTTCCAATTCAATCATTTTGTCACTGTGGTTGTTGAACTCAGTATAGAGCTCATGATCTTTAGTGAGTTTGTCAACGAGGACCACTTTCTTGGTAGCTTTCTTATAACACTGCTCTTGGTCCTTCTTAGCTCTACACAAGGTCAAGGAGAAGTATGAAAGGTTCTCTTAGAGTTTTTCCAAGGAAAGTGCTCTCTCAACTGATAATTTCGGTGCTCCAACATATATGGATAGTGCAACACTCAATGCAGAATAGTTTTCTGGTAGAAGTAAGTCTTGAGAAGACATAATCAGTAATCTCTCAATATTAGCTTTCGTTGTGTTAGGCAGTTCTGTTGATCAAATGGAGTGAATGAAACTGAAATCCTCTTTGATCAATTGACACTACTGTTAGATATCAATTCAATTACATCATCAGTTAATGCATTAATAGTATTAATCACTCTATCATGTTTTTCCTTGCACTCTTCACATTTGCATTCACAAGATAAGAAAGGAGAGGCAAGATCTCCAAACCTTAGCCCGAGTTAGTGAACAGATTAAACGATCTCAATATCTCAACCTTTCTGCTGATCATTCTTCTCCCATATAGAGGAAAATATATTCGTCATGCAAAAGTCTAGACCATCGCCAGAAATGCTTGCCACAGTGAAAGTCTGTAGAAGGCATGACAAATAAACATGAATAACAAGCGACATTAAATCTTAACAGGGTATTAGAATCGTATTCATTGACCCTCAGCCTTATCAGTTCGGACCTACCAAACTTAACTGTAAAATTGCAGATATGTTGTTTGAATGATCTAATGACTAATCGGTAAAAAACGTATTTAAAAAATTAGTGTACTCTATGTGTGTTTCCACAAAAACACTATCAGTAATACATACCTCCCACATAGAAAGTGGTTTCATCTGCATGGAGCTTATTTCTCCTAACCCATCTTTAATGCAGCCTCTGGTGATGGTCTAGAAAAATTTGATCAACTTTAAGTTTCTTATATCTACAAAGAAGAAGAAAAAAATTAATGTCACAGAAAGAACATTATCCATCTATTGCAATACATGTAGAGCCTGTTATATCAGATGTAGAGCCTGCTGCATCAGACGTGGAGTCAGTTGCATCAGATGTAGAGTTTGATGCAATAGATGTAAAGTCTGAAGCAACAGATGTGGAGTCTGTTGGAATACATCAATACAACCTTGTTGGTGGTTTGATTTATTCCAACAGTTGATCCGTCTGTTGCAACATCAACAACAGTATAAACTACAAAGAAAGAATAAATAAAAAACATCAACAATAAAGAAAACAACAACATTTGTTCCAACAACATTATCAACAACAAAGAAGCAAACATCCTATGTTCCAACACCATCAACAACTAGTGGCAGACCCACATGGAGTCCTCAGGGTACACGAGCACAGACTGAACTCTTATCGAACTTTATATATGTATATGGAAATTAAGAAAAAATGCATATAATCTAATCAGTGAGCACCAATAGTAAGAGTTGTTTGGTTGGCCTAGTGGTTGTTTATGGGTGCTTAAGGCTATTTATTTCTTTTGGTCTTGAGTTCAATTCCCACTCAGCACATATTTTTTTACTTTTGGTAACCAACTCTTCTCTCCTTATTCACTTTAAACTTTTTTTTATTTCTTTCTCCCTTACTACTTGTGTTGATAGTTAGTACTCCACTATTTTTAAGCTAAGAAGCACCCACCATCTAAAAAACCTAGATCCGCCACTGTCAACAACACCACACCACAAGTTCCAACAACGCTAACCCCACCAACAACATCAATAACATCATCAACAATAAAGAAACAAATAAAATACATAAAAAAATATGATACCGCTAACAAGGCTTTTAAACTTCTCCTAACAGATGACTTTTTTTTGCATCTTGTAATAAAAAATTTTGGTTCGTTTATTCAACAATTAAAAGTTCCTTCAAATTTTTTAAATAAATATGATATGGGTAAATGGTAATTAAATTAAAAAACATGTAAATAACTTGCAAAGAAGAAGACGAGAATGAAAGAGCAATAGTGAACCAAACCCTAATGTCAAAAGAGGATCAAAACAGCAATTTCAGTCGAGGAATCTAACATATGGACTGATTTAGATCCGAAAGGATCTTTATGAGAAATAGAAGAGAAAAAAAGATTGTGATAACCCTAAAGAGGATAGAAAGAAAAAGATAAGAGACGAATAAAATAAATTTAGGGATGAAGAATAGATGAGATAATTCTAATTTCTAGATGTACTACCCTTAATATTAAATGACTAAACAAAGTGTATTTATTCAAATCTATATTTTCAAAGCATAACTAATAAGGCTAATTTGATAAAATAAATCCCTAATTAATATTTTCTTAAGCCAACTAATATGAAATGGGGGAAGTATAAGTATTCGGGGTTTCAATATTCATTAATAATTTGAGGGGCACAAGGAAGAAAATGGGTGACATTGAAAAGACAAGACAAGACTACTCAATGAGATTTTTGAGTTATTCAAGAAATATTTTTTACCACCTTTAGTAGTACTACTTTATCTACTCGGCCAGAAGTTTTATTTTAAATTAAAAGAAAAAAAAAAGAATTTCAAATAGATATGGTATCTGTTGCAACAGATATAAATATCTATTTGAAAAATCCCAACAACTTAGTCATCTGTGAAAACAGATGGAAATGTTCATTTGATAACTAAATCAGATATGTCATCTATTACAACAGATATTAATATCTGTTTGAAAATTTCCAACAGCTCAGTCATCTGTCACAACAGATGCAAATGTCTATTTATTAATTAAATTAGATATGTCATCTGTTGCAATAGATATGACTATCTGTTTAAAAATTTCCAACAGCTCAGTCATCCGTCACAACATATGTAAATGTTTATTTGATAATTAAATCAGATATGTCATCTGTTGCAACAGATATGATTATTTGTTTAAAATTCTCCAATAGCTCAGTCGTTTGTTACAACATATTTCATTGCAATTGATTTAGGTGGAACTAGGGATGAATTAATAAGCTCACAGGGTCAACAACAACTTCAATTGAGTCGTTGCATTTTCATGGTGTTGGTATTATGTTCATCCCAACCCGAGTCGTCGATCGATCACTCTAAGTTGAAATGAGTTCTTATTAACTTAATGTTAAGATTAATAATAGTACCTGAATTGATTTAGGTAGAACTAGAGATGAATGAATAAGCTCACAGGGTCAGTAACAACTTCAATTGAGTTGTTGCATTCGCATTGTGTTGGTATTATGTTCATCCCGACCCGAGTCGTCGATCGATAACTCTGAATTAAACTGACTTCTCATCAACTTAATGTTAAGATTAATAATAGTACCTAAATTGATCTAGGTGGAACTAGGGATGAAATAATAAGCTCACAGGGTCAACAATAACTTTAATTAAGTTGTTACATTTGCATGGTGTTGGTATTGTGTTTATCCCGACCCGAGTCGTCGATCGATCACTCTAAGTTAAACTGAGTTCTGATGAACTTAATGTATCTTAATAATATTACCTAAATTGATCTAGGTGGAACTAGGAATAAATGAATGTGCTCACAGGTTCAACAACAACTTCAATTGAGCTGTTGCATTTACATGGTGTTGGTATTGTGTTCATCCCGACCCGAGTCGTCGATCGATCACTCTGAGTTGAAATGAGTTCTCATCAACTTAATGTTATGATTAATAATAGTACCTCATTGATCTAGGTAGAACTAGGTATGAATGAATGAGCTCACAGGGTCAACAACAACTTCAATTGAGTCGTTGCATTTTCATGGTGTTGGTATTGCATTCATCCCGACTCGAGTCATCGATCGATCACTCTGAGTTAATATGAGTTCTCATCAACTTAATATTTTAAAAACTATATCTTTTGAAATTTTAAAAGTTAATTACGATCAATTCGGACCAAATTAACAATTTCAAAACTTGTCATTCTTTTCCAAAATTATAAATCAACCCATACATATCATCCATTTGCGGGAAAAACTTTTTTTTATTTCAAGTCTCAAGTTCTCACTACTCTCTCTCTCTTTCTCTCTGAAAATACAGACAACAACTACTGAACATATTGCTCAACACCTCAAAATAGATCGATTTTCTTCCCATTTTCGACCACAAAGTTGTTATTTTTTACTTCATTGTCGCTTGTATCTGTTGTTTTCTCTATCTTTGCAAGTAACAGAGTTTAAGAATAGTTCTGCATTTGTTCTTTATTCTAAAAATTAGGGATTTTTAGTTAATGATAAAAAAGAAGACTTTTAGTTGTATTATCTTCTAGAATGGGTTAAAGATTTTGTGTTTTGATGCTAAAAAAGTAGGAAGCACCCAAGAAAACCCTTGTTTTTGTTTCAATGTTTTTTGACTGTCGTGGTATTATTGGATGGTGTTTGTGGTGTTATTGGTTGTGTCGTTATTTGTGTTTTTTGTGGTGGTGTCGGTGGTCTTGGTGTTGGTATTGGTGGCATTGTTGGTGGTCTTGGTGGCATTGGTGGTGGCATTGGTTGTGGTGGTGGTGGTCCATCTATTTCAATGGTTGGAAGATCTATTGGAAGATATTAAATAGGTCTTCAAATAGATTCCCCATCTATTCCAACTGATGAGTTATCGTTGGAGTATTTTTTTTGTAATGTGGCTCAGCATAATTTATTGAAATTTGTCTTACCTTTTTTTTTTAAATTATGCTGACATCAAATGTAATGTATTTTTTTGTTTTTCTATTATTTGTAGTTAAAAAATGTCTCCCAAAAGAAAGAAAACTGAAAGTGGAGAAAGTGGATCAACTTCTTATCACTAAACAAAAAGGCTAGAGTATAGATAGATTTGGGAGAACTTCCAGAACAATCTCAGTTAGGGAAAAATGAATCCAAGGAAAGTGATAACTCCTCCTCACCGATAGGGTTTGAAATAATATTGAAATCCCAGTATGATTCTGTCAAAACCATTATTATTGACAAATTTCGAGTTGCAATGCCGATGAATAGCCCTAACTCAGTATTTGGTGATCTTGTACTTAAATGTCAGTTAAGGAAACCTTTTGATGAACTTAGGATTATTATGAAGAATGAAAACATAGAAGGACTTTTTAAGAAGAGCTATTTTGCATACTTTCTTGAGCTGTCTAAGGAACGCACTCTCTGTTTCCTAATAAGCATGGTATATGGCCTTCTCAAGCACAGGATCGAGTAAGTGGGGAGAGAGGGTAGAAAAATGATGGATGAAGTTTAGATCAACTACTGTGGCATTCCGGTTTGTTTTGGATTGAAAGAGTTTGCCAGTGACGGGATTGAGATGTGATCGTCCAGAAGAACCTCTTATCAAGGAAACACCCCACAAAGGTTCCAACAGACGCAAGGTTAAAAAAGATGGGTTGTTGGGCATTGTTGAACCTAGCTACAAAGGGGAGGATGTGATGGCGGATCTCAGGAATAAAAACATACCAAAGCACTGCAGGGAGAAATTGTGCTTAGTTTAGTTTGTCCATTCCATTTTATCGGCAAGAGACGTCAGGAAAGTCATAGATTATGATTTGTTAGTGCTTGCTGATGATTTTGGGAAATTCAATGATTATCCCTAGGGATATGACAGCTTCTACTTGACTGTCGAATATTTACTGACAAAGCTATCTACAAAGACGACCACATTATACGGCTTTTCCTAGGCTTTCATGGTAAAATTGATCACTATTTTTACTCATCCATTAATTTATAATGAATATACTTATTATGAATTTTTTTCGCTTGCTTACTCTTTACATTTTTATGCTTGGGCATGTGAAGCCATTCCTCCTCTCCGAAAGAAGTTCAGGGTTTACCCGGATGAGGTTTCTCATTCAAGGATCCTTAGGTGGTTGACGGCTGAAAGGGTGGTAAAAAAAATATTAAGGAGCAGGAGGCTGATCTCTTTAAACCTCCGGATGATGTAGTACGTCTTCTTTCAACTAAAATAATTTACCTCAAAGAAAGATATTGAAACAGATGTTCCATCTGTTGCAATAGATGGCCCGTCTGTTATAATAGATTACCTGTCAACTACAACTGGTGTAACAAATGGGTAATTTATTGCAAAAGACAATCCATATTTCACTGTAGATTAACCATCTATTGCTTTGGTTCTCTGAACCCAACTCAACGGATTACCCATCTGATGCAAATTATGCAATAGATGTCTAATTTGATGCAACATATTGTCAATTTGTTGCGACATACAGATCAGCTATTGTGACAGCTAGATCGTCTGTTGTATAAGTTGTCATCCATGTAACCCAACTGACTGCAAATTATTATTATATGATTTAAATGTCTCATGTCTTTTTTTATAGGTTGTGCATCCTTGGATCGTGCCTACCATTGATAAGTTGGGGATGACTTTTTTTCTTACTCTGGGTCTTATTGATACAAAAGAAGACCCAATAGTGGAGCTAATAAATAAGTAATTGGCTGGAGAAACATCCATAAGAAGAGCAGTTAGGAAAGGTGAGCCTAACATTGAAGCTCTTCATGACCAACCTCAAATTGCAACAGATCCATGTGCTTCTTCTGGGGGTTTTGCTGGTGAAGTTGTTTGTGATGGTGGAAGTCATCCTGATGCTGCTGCCATTCGTGATTATGAGCATGTTGGTTCTCAGTAAAAAATAAATACTTTTGAAAACACCCCTTGCACAGGTCCTCCCTCTCACCCCTACACCAGTCCCTGCCACCCTTACAGTGGTCCCTCTCGCTCCTTCTCACCCGCATGTTCTTATTGCAAATTCAAAGTGTGCAAGGACAGAGAGGATAAACTCCTTGAAAATCTAGAGGCTATTGCTAAAGCTGTTGAGGAGTTGAAATCTAGGAGGGGTGTCATAGCATCCAACGAGGTGAGGGAGCCATGTACTTCTACAGTGGCGGTTAGAAGGAAGAGAAGAAAAATTAGACAAATTCTCTCCGTTCTGAAATCAGCAAAATTGCAACTCCTCCCGCTCCAAGAGTTGTTAAAGTTCAAGGGCTGCCAAATAAGGTAGTCATATTCGCGGAGCTTGGCAAGGAGAAGGAGGAGGAACTGCAAGAAATCATGAATGGCAAGATGAAGGTTCAAAAAGAATACACTCTGCATTCATTTTGCCGCCTAAGACTTCACAAATATGACAAATATATATGTGTGGTACGAGGACAATGTAAGTTTACTTTTTCTAACCTAGCCTTCCAATCTACTCCATGAAAAAGAATCTACGCAGCAGATATATAATCTGTTACAACAGCTTGGTATTTTGTTGCAACATAATGCACATCTGTTGCATAAGTTGCGTTGGTTGGGTAATTAGTGAATTGATTCAGAGAACCCTCTGCATCGGATTCTTTCCACTATGTTTATATACCACAGTATGTTGATGAATTTCTCTGCCTCATGAAGGGAAGGCAATTAGCGTACCCGGATGCTTATGATGTTGTCGATAGGATAATTGAACTCAACTTCTACAACAATTTCAAGGATAGGTACTCTTCTCTCCATGAGCTAGCTGATACCGGTGACTCGGGATTTGGCCAGTTAGTTTCTACGCTCCAATAGGATGAAGAAGTGATTAAATATGTTAGAGGGAAGAGTCTATATCCATACGGCAAGAGCTGGACCATGGAAAAGAGAATCCTTGCAGTCATGAATGTGAAAGCCAAACATTTTCTCGCTATTAAGATACTACTCTATGAGGAAAAGATTAAGGTTTATGACTGCAACTTACCTATCTTTAGTGAGGACAATTTTTTAGCCCACATGTGGCCACTCTTGAAGAGTTTACCCAATTTATTGAAGAAGAGTAAGTTGATGGATAATTTTACGGATGAAGTCTTGACGAAGAAACATGGGATTTTAAAGGTCGAAATAAGAACATCAAGTTACATAGAAATAGAACGGGTACAACATATGGGCCATTCTCGCTTGCATACATCGAGTGTTTACTGACTGGCACAAAAATTGACTGGTATGTACGACGCTGATCTAGGAAAGATGCAATGGGTCTGGACTTATGGGATACTAACTAAATGGTTGGATCCCGTGTATAAAGAAGAATATGTACAAAGACAGAAACAAAAATGAAAACGATAATAATTTTTTATTTCAAGCCACCTTACTTTACATGTAGTATCAATAATTTTTATGTCTAGCAAAATTTAAATTTTTATAATGCAACAAATTTTATATCTTTTGTAACAAATATAATACTTGTTGTGACAGTTTGATTATCTGTTGGAATAGGTTGGTCATTTGTTGCATTATGTAGATGTTTTCCAGTCTGTCTGTCATAACAGATATACAATCTGTTGCAATATATAATCTATCTGTTGCAACTGATAGGTAATCTACTATAATAAATCAAGAAAGAAAGTAGGAAGACCTGTTATATAATTTCCAGCAGATGACCTACGTGTTACATCTCATGTTGAAACATATGTCTAAATCTGTTTGATAAGATATGTTGTCTGTTACAGCAGATGTATTATCTGTTGCGATATTTGAATCTAGTACTCCATTTCAATTAACATGTTCAAAACTAAGGATTAAATTATATTCATAGACAGCATAAAATAAATCGAAGCCTTCGGAAATTACATGAAATAACTCAAAAATAAATGAAATATTAAAAAAATTATTATGGGTACAAATGATCTACTCTACAAATAAATCAACAAGTTAAACCAAAGAGGATAGGTTATTACATTGACAGACTCAAGCTATAAAGATCTAATCAATATGGAGAAGTTTTTCTTCATTCGGTGTTACGGAATTCAGCTTTGGTCGTTGTGGATCTTTAACATCGCTTGCGTACGGCTTCTAAGCTTTTGCTTCTCCATATTTCCATAAAAGAGCAGCATATCTTTTGCGGAGTAATCCGGCATCAAGTCTATCATTTGGTACTTGTAATCCATCGATCAAATACTCAGCGTAAGTGACAACAAAAGGACTGTAATTTTTGCATTTTAAAAAAACAGATAATCCATATCTTGCAGTTCATGCAAGCGTTGTAAAATTTGTGGAATGAAACTAAATCATGAAACTTATACTTACAGGCTACTAATGGTTTATTGAGAAATTCCTTCAACATATTATACATCAAATGGATTAGCTATTTTATCTCGAAATGCTTCAATCTTCCACCAATCAGTACGAATCTTTTGGTCTAAAAACCCACTCATATTAAGGTAAGTAGGCAATATTTTGACTATCTTTTGTATCTCAGACGATGGCCCAGAATGTCTCTTTTGCAACATCGAGTCATAAATTCAGATGTGCCTCTCTTTTAGAACGACGACAGCCAACACCCAATGGAATTTATCACCACAATTGATTGGGATGTACACTTCGTCGATCAAATGCCAAGGTAAGCCAGCCGAAGTGCTAAAACCTTTAATGATGTTGATTAAGCATTCCTCATTTTGGGAAACTTTTGGTTGTGATTGACAATATCTATCGTAAGAATTATTGGTGTAAACTTTGTACAAATAATTTCCTATCGTGTATCTGTATTATTCTTGTATTTGATACTTGTCCTTCTTTCGGAGGTAGTAAAAAATAACATCGATGTGTTGTACATATTATCAAACATTTTGGATTACGTGACAAAAAAATTAATACGCAGATGTAATTAAATAAAGTATTAATTAATAGTAATATGTATGGCATTTAAACCTCATCATTCCAACAAGTTTGGGGCTGTGGCATCAAAGACACCCAATTCTTCTATCCGGGATGTACAACAACAAAGTAAAACATATGAAAACCAAGACTCAATTCGTTCACTTTGTAGCATTCGTTATTTTATTTTCTACATGATGATTTATATGTGTTAATGTCACGTTCTAACAACAAGAATAGTATAAACCAATATCTTCAAAAATTGATTTATGTACCTTCCAGCATGATGCTTTAGCAGCCCATCGACAATCCATTTTGAATAATCGTTGATCAACTGTGTTAGTTTTATTGTAGCCTTATCCGAAATGTTGAATCTTTCAAATGGGTAATTTTTTCATTCTCCCAAACTGACAGACTCCACTTTTTCTTCTTTTTTAGAAGCAGTTGATGGATTATCAACTATGATATTATGCTTTTCAGCAATGGCTTCTACTGTGACATCCACCTGGAAAGCCAGAATTGTCAATCCTAATTACAGATATACAATAGATTGTCCATCTGTTGCAACAGATGAGCCTAATGTTGCAATAGATGGATCATCTGTTTGGACAAATTTCAATAGGTAAATCAAAGCAGTACGATAATTTTGAACACATGACCCATCTGTTACAACATAAGACTCATCTGTTGCAATAGATAACGCATCTGATGCAATAGGTTAGTCAACAGTTGCAACAGATGTATATATCTATTTGATAATTTTCAGCAGATATATCATCTGTTGGAATAGGTGATGTACATTCACCTTCTTCGACTCATGCTTCTCTTTTGTGGCCCTTGCACACTGAACATCGGCGCAAGACAAAGACAGAGGCATTGTAATTTTGTTTTTTTATGCTTGATGATGCCTTGGAAGTATCTTTCCTTCTCCTCTTAGTCGTCTTGATCTCTAGTGGAGTGTATGGATATGAAATCCTTTTTGATGAAACGGCACCGCTATTAGATGCCATTTCTTTTACAGAAGTAGTTAGTGCATTAATAGCATTAATCACTCTATCGTGTTTCGCCTTACAGTCTTGACATTTGCATGAAGAACATTCTCTACATATGGCAAAATCTGGAGAAAAATCTGTACAGCCAGTATGATCATAATCATAATGGCTTGTTGTTTCAAAAACGGTAAGAGAAGCATCATTAGACCCAACAGTAGCACCACTGCCACTACAACTACCATCGTCAACAGCAATAAGCCCACTCTCCAAAATTATTTTTCTTGTGATGGTTGTTGCTCTAAATAATTTTATTTTTATTCTATCAATGACCTTAGGGTCTGGTAAAGTTTGCACAGACCGTAAAGTAAGAAAAAATAGCATCTTCAACTCTCAGTTGGTCGAAATAAGCCACGGATGGACAATCTAAAATAAATCGGTACATATATTAGAATGATAATGAAATCATTTAAAATAATCATTAATTAAAACAAAAACTTAATTAGAATTGAACTTACTGCTTCCTTGGGGGTTTGAAAAGATCAAGAAATTTTGCATTTCTATCTATTTTGGCCGACAACCATCTCAGGATTCTTGGACAGGAAACTTCTTCCTGGTAGTTCACTTGTTATCTCAAATAAGGAATGGCTTCAAATGCCCAAGCTTATAACATAATGCCAATAAATCAAAAGCATTATTGAATAAAAAAAATGATGAATCATATCATGATAAAAGAAATATTTACCATGAACACCCATGGAAAGCCATATAAGTTGACTCTCTTTGGCGTTAACAGATTCAACAAATATTGGACAGTCATTTTGAAACTTTCATAACCCTAAGGATAGCTGTTAAATGCCATAAGATACTCGGAGAGCTTTATTAAACCAACGCTTATGTTGTTGTTAACGTCTCTCGCCCAAAAAATATTATGTACAAACAAAACCAAGTACAATGATTGTTTGTGCTTCTTTGAGAGTCTTTTACCTTTCAATGCTTCTATCAAATTTTTATTTTTGAAGCTTGGACCAATAATCGACACCAGGTCATCATGATCACTCGACTTATCTTTGCCTTTTTTGGTTGTGTAGGGTATTTTTTTGGGTTAGAGTAGGTATAACTTGAGAAGTAGAAGGAGGATAACATTTTAGTCCGGTAACTATGGCAAACTCCTAACCAAAAAAAATAGGCATACCACAGTAATTTATCCACAACTCATCCATCTTGTCTTTGTTTTCATACATAAACCTATGCTTAAGAAGATCATATACCATTTTCATGTAGAAATGAGCATTGTTGTCCACCGGCAAATCAAGATATTTCCCAAAGCAGCTTTTCCTGAAATAAGCATCCAATTTTTGTTCTCGAAGTATTTTTATGAAGGCGTCGAAAGATTTTCCCATAGTTTAATTAACCATGAAATCACCCGTTAAGTCTGTGGCACCATCATACTGCATTCTCACAGGATAACTATCAATGCTGAAGGTTTTGACAAACTCTTCGGTGGAAGGCCTATTAGCATTTGGATCATCCCTTTTGAGACATTCCTCTTCCTCGTGTTCATTATCTTCTGCTCCTAATTGAGATAACACTTGTAAAGCAAGCTCATTGAGTGGTAGAAGTAGCTGAGATGCTACACTTGTTCCCTTACTTGGACTTGATTTAGTTTCTTTTCTTTTGGGAACCATATTATCTTAAATTAACAAGAATATAAAATAGATTATAATTGATTAATGCATCGTTAAAAAGGGATAACAGTAAATCTAACATGCACAACAGTAAAATAACAGTTCCAACAGACCACACATCTGTTGTATCAGGTATGTTATCTGTTGCAACATATAATCGACCTGTTGCAATGGATGAGTAAACCATTGGAAATAATAAAAATCAACTCTAATTTGTTGCACCAGGTAGTTTATCTGTTGCAACATATAACCAACCTATTGCAAGGATAAATAATCCGTTGGAAATAGTAGTAACAGATCACATGTTTGTTGCACCAGGTATTTTATCTGTTGCAACATATAATCAACCTATTGTAACGGATGAGTAATCTGTTGGAAATAGTAATAACAGATCACAAATCTATTACACCAGGTAGTTTATCTATTGCAACATATAACCAACTTGTTGCAACGGATAAATAATCCATTGGAAACAGTAATAACAGATCGCAAATCTGTTGCACCAGGTAGTTTATCTATTGAAATATATAACCAACCTATTGCAACGGCTGAGTAATCCGTTAGAAATAGTAAAAACAGATCACATATCTATTGCACCAGGTATGTTATATGTTGCAACATATAATCGACCTGTTGCAATGAATGAGTAAATCGTTGGAGACAATAAAAATAAATCACTAAACTATTGAAATATATCACTCATCTGTTGCAAAATGAGTTATTTGTTAGATTAATATTGTTTAGATTTCTTCCAAACATAAGAGTCATCTGTCGCAACAGATGAATGATCTGTTAGATTGTCTATCTGTTGCATCAGATTTTCATAGTTGCATCAGATTTTAATCTATTGCATCAAATATTTTTATTTGTTGCATCAGATATTTTCATCTGTCGCATCAGATGTCTTAATCTGTTGCATCATATGATTCATCTGTTACAACATCATTTTTATCAAGACAAATAACAAAGCAACCCAGCAGCACCAACACATCATACACACACACACATACTAAGAACATCAACTATGAACAAAAATCACCAATAAATCTTACTCAACAGTACGACATTAAGAAGAAGAATGTCAGAAATTAGGGTTTTATTCAGTCCACATTTCAATACTAGAAGAGTAATTGGCTCAAGTTTCTCTGTTTTTTCATAATTTTTTACCTGTGAAAAAGGAAATGGGACGACGAAGAACTCAAAGTTGTTGTCGCCAGAGAAGTCTTCACGTCAATTGACGATTGAAAGTCGAAAGGGAACTCACCCGATTATTTTTTGCCAGAGGTTGAAGTTGTCGGGGATTGAAGGGAGAATTTTGCGAAACTATTAGTTGGGGGAGGGTTGAGAGAAGCTATTGAGAGAAAGAGGGGAGAGAGACTGGTTGATTTGGGTTGAAGAGGGGTGTGAGTTGATTTGTATTTTTAAAAAGATTAGAAAGTTTTAAAAATATTAATCAAGTCCATAATTAACTTAATCAAGTTTTCTAATGATGTTTGACCCTTTAAGTTGGTCAATGTCACTAATCCTTCATTCAAGACTTAAAAGACACCTTTCCTTCAATTTTCTCTAGTAAGTACTTAGATGGAGAAAATTATAAATTAAAAGGAAAAATAAGTCAATCATTTTTTAGTGAATATTTTTGTCATATATATATATATATATATATATATACACACACACATTTATTAGGTCGATGAGGATTCTCTTAATTATCAAATAGGATGGAAGTCTAGAGTTCGTATCATAGTATGACAATATCTTATTTATTCAATGTTGAATTAACCACTTATTCTAAATAATAAATTCTCTCTCTATATATATATACATATATTAGGTCGATGAGGATTCTCTTAATTATCAAATAGGATGGAAGTCCAGAGTTGGTATCATAGTATGAAAATATCTTATTTATTCAATGTTGAATTAACCACTTATTCTAAATAATAAAATAATTTTTGATCTATGAAAAATTAAGTTTAAAATACATTCTATAAGATCTGACACAACAACTAAAACTAGAATGTTCTTTTAAAGTCTAAATCCTTTAAAGAAAATAGAATATTTACAAGAGATAATGCATTCAATTGCTAAGGAAAAAATGAATAATACATCATCAAAAAAACAAAAAAAAAAAAATAAAGACGTTACAACTTGGTAATTGATTGATTCAATTCTTAAGAATCCATAAAGAGGATACATGTCGAAATTGAATATTTCTTTAAGAGTGATTGAATAAGAGAAATTGTTAAAGCATCATTTTACATAAAGCTCTGTTAGATTTTGCGAGGGCCTTTGGGATGGTGGTAGTGAATTCGAGCTTTTCGAAGAAGGACGATCACCTGATTACCTTTTGAAGCGCGATAGCCAAGACTCAAATTGACTTTCTACTGCTTGGGAAGGGGGATAGGGTGTTATATAAGAACTGTAAAGTCATTTCGAGTGAGCATCTTTCGACCCAGCACAGGCTTTTAGTGATGGACTTTACTATCAAGAAGAACAAGAAGAGAAGGGCCGGGAAGGTTCGGCCTAGAATTAAGTGGGGTGGGTTGACTCCAGTTAGTACTCTAGAGATAGGGGGAAAGGTGGCAGGAGTGGGGGTGTGGGAGTGTGGGGAGACATTAATATTATGTGGGATAAGGCTACCAGCTGCATCACAGAGACTACTAGAGAAGTGTTGGATGTTTCGAGGGGACAAGAAGGTCATCATAAGAGAGACTAGTGGTGGGATGAAGAAGTGAAGAAGAAAGTCGAGATTAAGAAGGGGGCGTATGCTAAGTTGATTGAGAGTAAAGATGAATAGAAGAAGCGGGCGAATAGGGAGGTTTACAAAGTATCAAGGAAGAAGGCTAAGTTAGCAATTACGGCTGCTAAGTCAGCTGCTTTTGAGAGCTTGTATGCGGGGTTAGAGGAAAAAGACGGGTAAAAGAGGTTGTATAGGCTTGCTAAGGCTAGGGAGAGGAAGGGTCATCACCTCGATCAAGTGAGGTGCATTAAGGGGGAGGATGGTAGTGTTTTGGTGGAGGATGTGCACATTTAGAAGAGATAGCAGGAGTACTTTCATAGACTTTTGAATGATGAGGGGGACAGAGGCATTGAGCTAGGAGAGCTGGAGCACTCGGAGAAGAGCCGTGTTTTTAGTTTTTGTAGGCGTTTTAGGGTTGAGAAAGTCAGAGAGGATATTCGTAGGATACGTAGGGGTAGGGCGACGGGGCCTGATGGGATTTCGGTGAATTTTTGTAAGTATGTCGGTGGGGAAAGTTTAAGGTGGTTGACTGATTTGTTTAATGGTATTTTCAAGAATGCGAGAATGCCTGAGGCTTGGAGATGGAGTATGATGATTCCGTTATATAAAAACAAGGGTGACACTCAAAGTTGCAACAACTATAAGGGTATTAAGCTTTTGAGTTACACTATGAAAATTTGAGAGAGAATGGATGAGCAGAGATTGAGGAGGGTCGTGTCCATTTTGGAGAATCAGTTTGGATTTATGCCTGGTCGCTCGACAACAGAGGCAATCCACCTGGTAAGGAGATTGAAGGAGAAGTATAGAGAAAGAAAGAGCAATTTACACACAGTGTTCATCACACATGGTGTTCATCGACCTAGAAAAGGCATATGATAAAGTCCCGAGGGAGGTCCTTTGGAGATGCTTGGAGGGAGAGGGGTCCTGGTGGCATACATCAGAGCTATTAAGGTCATGTACAATGGAGGGAAAAACCGAGTAAGGACGGCGGGAGGAGACTCAGATCATTTTTCAGTCGAGATAGGATTGCATCAGGGATCGACTCTTAGTCCATTTCTTTTTGCAATGGTGATGGACATATTGACGTCGATATCAAAGTCTAGGTGCCTTGGTGTATGTTATTTGCGGATGATGTAGTGTTGATTGATGAAATCCAAGGGGGTGTCAATGACAAATTAGAGGTTTCGAGGTAAACCCTTGAGTCTAAGAGGTTTAGGTTGAGTAGGTCCAAGACAGAGTATTTGGAATGTAAGTTTAGTGACTCGAGGCAAGAGGACGAAGTGGTGGTGAGGTTGTACTCCCAGGAAGTGTGTAAGAGGGATAGTTTTAAGTACCTTGGGTCTATGATCTAGAGGGATGGTGAGATTAGTGAGGATGTTTCTAACCGTATTGGAGTAGGTTGGATGAAGTGGAGGCTCGCCTCAGGAGTGTTGTGCGATAAGAAGGTGCCCCTTAATCTAAAAAGAAAATTCTATAGAGTGGCAGTTCGCCCGGCCATGTTGTATGGGGTGGAGTGTTGGCCAGTTAAGCACATTCACATCTAAAAAATAAAGGTGATGGAAATGAGAATGTTGTGTTGGATGTGTAGGCTTACTAAAGGGGACAGAGTTAGGAATGAGATTATCCGGGATAAGGCGAGAGTGGTTTCGATAGAGGACAAGATGCCAGAAGGAAGGCTGAGTTGGTTTGGGCATATGATGAGGAGCGGCGCGGATGCCCCGGTTCGGAGGTATAAAAGGCTATAGTTCGATGGCTTCAGGAGGAAAAGAGGTAGGCAGAAGAAATACTAGAGAGAGGTAATTATACATGACATGGAGCAGCTTCAACTTACTGAGGACATGACCCTAGATATGAAGGCGTAGAAGTCGAGGATTAGGGTAGAAGGCTAGTGTTAGTGTATGGGTTGTAGCTAGCAGTCAGGAGAGTTCTTGTGTAGATGGATTTAGTAATCATAGGACAGTGTACATAGGTGTATTTGGTATATGAGTGTATGTCACTACTAGGTGGGTGTCCTATTTTCTATTGCTTAGTTCTTATTTTCTTATTCTGTGTTGCTTTTATTTCCTATATATTTCATATTTCTGTGATTTTATTCTATTATTTCCTATTTTTTATTTTGGTTATGTCATCCATACCCTTGTTTATTATTCTTTATATTGAGTCGGGGGTCTATCGGAAACAGACTCTCTACTTCTTCGGAGGTAGCGGTATGGACTGCGTACATCTTACCCTCCCCAGATCCCACGCTATTAGAATACACTGGGTTTGTTGTTGTTGTTGTTGTTGTTGTACACTTATGTCTTGTTCCCCTATATTTATAAATTAAAATATATTTTTCAAAACAATTTTCCTTTTTGTTCGTTATTTATTGTTGCCATGTTATATTTATTATTCATTAATGTTATATCACTAATTAACTATTTATTAGCTTCTCACTTGACTTATATTGTTATTCATTACTTTTTCCCTTTCATAACATACATACATACATATACATACACACACACATATATATATACTAGTCCAATATACGTGCGTTGCACGTGTATCTCATGTCAATTAATAATACTATACATAAGAAAAATAAAATTATTAAAAAGTAGATATTAGAATAAAGAATTAGGTAGCAATCCAATAAAGATTTGCATATTAACTAACAATTCAGTCATTGAAAGTTTTGATCTTTACAACTCTTGACACTCAATTGAGATCCAACCTTAACCATAAAATCAACTCCCAAGATCCTGATTCCTGACCTGATATGAGACACAAATTTGTATCTTGACATGTGATTGGACTTACGGTCTAACTCCATACCTTTAACTCTAATTCTTGACTCTCGACCTTGAATCAAACCCGAAGCGCTAGACTCGGGATCCAACTCGGGACTCGATTCTAAATTCGATTTCAATCCTAAAACTCGATAATCGACCCATGACTCCAATCAGGACTCGAGTTTCAACCCAATTTCAGATTCAATTCTCAACAAAATTAAATAAAGAAAGAGATAAAAATTTAATTTTTCAACTACTTCATTCACCGACGACATACTTATTTTGTCCAATATTTCAATCAGAAATTATATTTTTTCCCAAAATTCTATTAGAAACTAAATTTTCAATACAACTTACAAAATATAAATTTTACATGCAGTATCAATATATGCAATACTTTGTAAATTTTGTGTATTGGATATATGTAGATATGTTGTTGATCTATTCATTTTTGCACATACATAGTTAGAGTGAGTGAACATTTGAATCTTTAATTCATCCAAAAAAGCCTTGTCTTAAAGTTAGACATGATTAGTCTCTTTAACCAATTCATAGACGACATCAAACACACATGTCATTTAGAAGTTCCGAACATAAAATATTTCACTTGAATCATATAAATAATTTATTAATTTAACTCTTTTATTATTTTTTCCTTTTCATCATCCTATCCCCCCCCCCCCCTTAAATTTGGTTATATAAGTTTTTTGACTTATTTGTTTCTCTAAAATCTTTAACCATTTTTTTTTTTAAAATGTAAGACAAAACTTCTTCGCCAAAATATAGGTGGGGTTTAAATTCGATGGTTTTTGCAGTTAAAAATTTCTGTTTTTTAGTGGAAGATTTGAATTCTTAATAATCTACAGTAATTTAATCATATTGTATTAGAAGTAAATTGCACATAAAAGAATGTCATTACAAAAAAATATGACTCATAAAGCAAAAAGAATTTAACATCTTATTCGAATTTATAACCTATATAAAACGGAGAGAATAATATATGTTTGCATAATTAAAGTAACTTTTACATTATTTATTCGAGAACTTGTCTTATAAACATTTATTTTGCCCTCAAATATATTTTGGCTATTAAATTAGAGTCGAAAACTGTAGAGATATTTATCAGAAAATCAGTCAAATTCGCTATCTTCAAAAGTAAACTTTAGACACAAGTCATCCCCAACCAACATCACCCAATATGAAGAAACAAATAAACAAAAAGTTAAAAGGCTTTAACAGCTACTTCATATATGTAAAATAATTTCAATCATATACTTCATAAATGGTGTAACTCTTCCGGCGAAGAAAATATGGATGAAGCCCCTTACCTTACCAAGCTCAGCCCTGCCCTTCACACAAAAAAATATGAATTTTTTAGTGTAATAAAAATTTTATATTATCAAATCATCTAAAGATATTTAGAGACCAAAAGTAGTTAAATATGAAATGTGAAATCTTGAAAGCAAGACAAAGTTACCAGCTAAAACGACTAAACTTGATGTATATACTTAAAACAAAACTAAGACAATTCCACCAGTTAATACTACTACTTATACGAAAAAAATTCAACAGAAAACATCACCATGCTTTATTTTCTCTTTCAACACTTCATAAAAGCCTCCCTCTCCCATCCCTTTTTCTTTTCCTTTCTCAATCATATCACTGCAAATTATAAGAACTTTAAAATATGTTGAAAACGGTTAACAAAATAACACAGTTAATTTATTTGCTTCTTGTGATCATCTTAGTGACTGATCATAATCACCATGTTCTTTATGTTAAGTCCTAATTTATTTTAAGTAATTTAGTTGGAGAAAAAGGGTGAAAATACGGATTGTCAAAGAGTTTGAATCACCTTTCTAAGGGTCTTACCTTTTGCTCTGAACTCGTTGCAACCATATATCTTTTCTAGGAGCTTTCACCTTCGATCAAACATTCATCTATAATATACACTTGAAATTAATAAAATTGTTATAAACCGCACCTTTAAAGTTCATCGAAAAAGTAGTTATAAAATTATCTCTGCCACCAACATTCCTAAACCAGACAAAAGCTGAAAAAAATACAATATAATATAATATAATATAATACAATACAATACGATACATTATAAAATATTATATAATAAATACTTGTGGACTTGGCCTTTAACCTGGTTGGAGAACTCATTGAGTACACTGTAAAAATGAATACCAACAGTAGCCAAAAACCACAAGCTCATCACTTTTAGCTACTCTAAACTCTCCCTATCTAATTCATTCTTCACTACCTATATATTCAGCCTTAGATATAAATTCCAAACATTATTAAATCTTACTTAGCAATATAAAGAGTCAGAAAATCAAAAGCAAAGAAAACAAGAGTTACATTTTAGAAGAAATTAAGTCAAAATGAGTTCAAGCAGGAGAGCATGGATATTAGCTGCAAGTATTGGAGCAGTTGAAGCCCTAAAAGATCAAGTTTGATTGTGTAGATGAAATTACCCATTGAGGTCTTTAGCACAACATACAAAGAATAACATAAGGTGTTACTCTCAAGCTAAGAAATTTTCTTTCTTCACTAATTGCAAACAAAGCAGAACAATCTGAAGTTATACAATACGATATGATATGATACGATACGGTACGGTATGATACGGTACGGTACGATACTATACGGTACGGCGATACGGTACGATACGATACGATACGATACGATACAATACAATACAATACGGTACATTATAAAATATTATGTAATAAATATCTGTGGACTTGGCCTTTAATCTGGTTGGAGAACTCATTGAGTACACTGTAAAAACGAATACCAACATACCTCTTTACTCTCACCAACCTCACCTCCTATATCATCCAAACACGAAAAAAAAATTACTACAAAAGAATAATTAGCAAAAAATGAAACAACCCCACAAGTACAAACCTGTTGTAATGGAACTAATATTCGATGAAAAGTATGATTACTTTTATAAATAAACAAATCACGTAAGAGCTTTTTGGTAGCCATATTCCAATTGTGTTGTATTTGTTTAAAACTAAAAGGAGAGGATATAACATCTCGAATCATACAATCACAATATCAATTATGAATTACTGATCAAACTTAAAAATCAATAAAATTAATCTCATAAGTGTGATCTGAAAAGGATAGGATGTACGAACATCTTACTCTTTGCATGAAAGTGAGATTATTTTCAATAGTCCCCAACTTGACAAAACATAATAAAATAATGAATAAAGCAAGTGGTCAATAGTTATGCTAGATTTTGACAAGAAACAAATAATAGGTTGAATAGGTTGAGAAATTACCGTAGTGATGAAACAATATCGTCCCCACGAGCATTGTTATCACCTATTTGTGGTGGCATTCGATCTCCGTCTATCGAAGTTTGTAGAGAGACAAGAAGCGGTCATGTCAAGTATGTTATTTCAAAATTTGATCACAATATTACTTAAATAGAATTATTTTTTTAATTATTTTATATAAGGTAGAGTTTTAATTGATTTAGAAGTCAATTATTATGATTTCCTATCTACATCAAACAAGGACTTTCATTAATTTTTTACATATCTAGTATTCTTTTCATATATTTTAGGAGTCATTAATTTCTTTTTATATATATTTAGGGGTCCTTAATTAAATTAAAATTATAGACATTCTTTTTTTATATGAAGTGAAACTCTAATTTATTTAGAAGTGTTAAATATTATTATTTCTTATCTAAATTAAATAAATTTTTTAATTATTTTGAAAGTCTTAAACTTTGGACAATCATTATACCGTCCTTTTTTATTGCTTCTTAATTTTTTTCCTTTTCATCCATAGTTTTCTTTTTATTATTATTAATTTTTTTTTTCTTTTAATGCCTAGCTTTTTTAGGTAGGACTTTCTGTCCCCACTAAATATTTGACATATTTAATTTTAAAGAGACTTTTTCTTTTCTCTATTAACCGGATTTCCCCTTAAATTTTGGTGCTTTTAGTTCCTTTTCACAAGCCATTTCTTATTTGTTGTTTTGGTATTATATTTTATTTTTTGAAATATTTTCCTCTATTATTCTGATTTTTCCTCAAATTTCGACATTTATAGTTCCTTATTTAAATAGAATTATAGATTTTTTTTATATAAGGTAAATTTTAATTGACTTAAAAGTGTCAAATAGTATGATTTCTTACCTAGATAAAAAAGGACTTTAATCAATTTTAAAATATTAAATATTATATAATAATTTAATAATATAATATTGAAGAAAATATGTGAAAAGACACTTTTGTGTATTGCAAAGACTTTTAATAAAGGGCAAAAAATTCAAATCACTTTTCTAAGGGTCATCACACTTTTAATATATTATAGAAAATAGATATAGATATATATTATACTCCTTAAATTTTATTTATTTATATGTTTTTATTCTATTTAATTATTATACATAAAAATAATTTGAGTATTTTTACTTCGTCACATGATTTAAATTATATTAAAGTATAAAGATTCTCACATTTTCTTTATTCTTCTATTTTTACAATATTGAGAAAAGACATCTTTTCCCCCGTAAAGTTGTCCTCCCAACTCACTTTAGCATTTAAACTTAACTTCCATTTATTTACCCCCTTAACATCTTTAAAGTGTATTTATTTCACCCCTAATGCTGATGTGGCATTTTAAAAAAAAGGAGCGCATTTATTTGTTAAAAAAATTAATTTCAGTAATATTATATTTAAAATATAATAAAAAATTTAAACAATAAAAATTAAAAGAAAATAAAAAATGAACATTTTTTTCTTCTTTCTTCTTCAAATTAAAAAACTACTAATATTATATATATATATATATATATATATATATATATATATATATATATATATATATATATAGAGAGAGAGAGAGAGAGAGAGAGAGAAAATTAAAAAACATTCTCTTCTTCTTCACCTATCCCACCCCAAACCCGTCAACAGCCCCCCCCCCACTCCTCTTTACCCAAATAGACCACCAAACCCGCCAACACCCCCACCCTACTTCTCCTCCAATTACGAAAACTGTCACCCCCACCTTTAATTTCTCCTCCTTCAACCCCTTAGATCAATAAAAAAAGAATGAAATTTAATTTGAAAATTAAAAAATCTACATGGTTTGGATGTTTGGTTGTCAATTTTAGAGAATTTGGTGTTGATTTGATCGATTTTTTCAAGTGGGTAGAGTTTTTTATCACTAGTTTATGATTTTTTTTTTTTATTGTGGTAATTGAATTTTTCAAGTAGGTTGAGTTTTCCGGCGAAAATAGGTCGGAAAATCTAACAGATGTGGTTGTGTGGGGGGGTGGACGGAGGTGGATGGAGCTGTGTTTATGTGTGGCAGTGTAGGGGGTGGATGGGGTGTGTGTGCAGGTGTAGGGGTAGACGGGAGAGGGGGAGGGGAAGGAGAAGGAGGGGTGGGTGGTTATGAAGAAGATGGAAAATGGGGGGTGGGGTATTTTTTAAATTTAAAATATTTTATATATATTTAAAAATATGTATATATATAATATTTATATATATAAAAATATTTAAAAAATACTTTATTTACGTGGCTCCGACGTGGCGGTGATGTGTCAGCGAGTGTGATGCACTTTCCGTTATGAGAGTGGTATTATGTATTAAAGGGTGGAATAAATACACTTTAAAGATGTTAAGGGGATAAATAAAGAGAAGTTAAGTTTAAGTACTAAAGTGAATTGCGAGGACGAGTTCAGGGGAAAAAGATGTCCTTTCTCTACATTATTTGATAAGTCAGATGCTACACAATACCTCATTGAAACCCTAACTTTGATTTCCTTTTCCGGTGTATATCCTCCATGTCCATTGGACATACTCCGTCCCCAACCATCACTACAACCACACAACTATCTACTATCACATATGCCTCAAAACTATAATCATTATTATTTCAAGTTCAACCTTTACTAGTGAAACCCATATCGTATTTTCATTAGGAACCTAGAGTTGTTTGGGAAAAGGAGGAGGTAGCCTTAATGATCATTAATGAAAACCTACAATATGCTATTGTCGGGAAATTTTTAAATGAATAGCATGACATACCAGAACATAGCACGTTGAGGTCTACACCCAAACTAGCAAATGAAGAAAGAAGGTCAAAATTCATAGAATTTCCGGATACGACACAGTACACAAGAAATTACATATAAAAAGGAGGAATTACCTCTTTTGGAACAGCTCCCCACGAGTTGAACTTCCCCGGACTCGACTCCACCATAAAATTCTTCATTCTCAATCAAAATTTAAAGCTCAAAAGAGTTCTAGAGGGTTTTCAACTATCAAATTGTTCACTCACAAACAATAGAATTGTGGGGCTATATATAGGAGAATTCTTGAGGGTTTTTTGATTTGGACAATCTGGGATGATAAAAAGATTTTGAATTCTTGGGGTATCAAGAGATTTATCAATGAAATGAAGAGAGATCACTGCGTCTTCGTTTTTATTCATACACAGAACAAATGAGAATAAAAAAAAAAAAAAATGTGATAAGAACATTTTATAATGAAATATTTTTAATAAAAAATGGCCTTGATGATCTAGAATCTTGTCGAAAAAAGCCTAAAACATGTTGGGATTTCGAGGAAGAGGTGTGACCGCATGAGAGATCTTTAGGGTTCTAGACTTCTTTTGTTTCCTGGGAAATAAAAAGGGATTAATGGGTGTAATGGGCCGTGTGCAAGTTTTAAGATTTGGGGCTGAAAGATTTATTTCGGCAATTGATCTAATTTCAAATCCTTAGCCAAATCGAGTTAGTAATATGGTAAAAGCTGATTCAATTAGGGTTAAATTTGGTCAATTGAACTAAGACAAATTAAATTCTATATTAATTATCTAGCTTTTTAATTTCAACAATTGAAATAATTATTTTGACAAAAAGTTTAATTTATTTCGAGAACTAAATTAATTATACCAATTTAATTCCTTATTTAAGGAAAATACAATTAAACATGTTTTCAACATGAAATTATTCTCAAAATATAATTTTAAATGCATTTTTACTTAAAATGACACAATTAATCTATAATTGATTTCGAAATTACTTTAGTTATATATCATAATTATTTCAAAATTATTTAACATTGAAGAAACTCAAAATTAATTGAGATAGTGAAGAAAAAAAATTAGGTGTTCACATGATCTCCATCAAAAGATGCAACGAGCATAGTAAGAATATAGTAACACGTGAATTCAGCAGGCATTTTAGGCCGATTGAACCATAATTAAAAACAAAATCATAGAATAGCAGTATGTGAACCCTTTTAGGTCCAACAAACTAGTTTGTTATTTGAGAAACACAAATATAAAAAGTTGACTAGAATCTTCTAATAAGTAAATGTAAATCACAATCAAGACATATAATCAAGAGTACAAAGAAAAGCAAAGTAATGATTTGCGACATATTTAGAGCTAGGAAGCTCCGAATGTGGGGATTTTTGTTCGCGTTTCTCGTATAAATATTGGGTATGCGTTTCTATCTTCATTCTACTAATTTTTCAAGGATATCGATTTCATTTTTTATGATTTTAACTCATAACGTTGAAATTTAAAATTCCAAAGTTAAGAGATCGAAATTTTTTGATTTAAGGATCAATTTGTGATGAGTTTTCATTGAATTTTAGAATTTGATGTTCTTGTAGTATGGGTAAGTTGCTTTATACGAGAATTTATCGGTTTATTGATGTTTTCTCATTGTTAAATCGCATTTGAACATGAAAAACGGAAGGTTTTCCGGTAGAGTTCGGAAATGATATTTTGGTGATTTGAAGGTCTATTTTAACACTTTTTCAATTAAATTTCTGATTTGAACTCCATAAGTTATGAATACATTATTTTTTCAATAAAATTTCAATTTTTTTCATGTGTTCTTGGGGTTGACTATTGAATTGCCTTTTGGACACAAACTAGAAGTATAGCAATATAAATGTCTTTAATTTCATATTCTTATGTAGAATAAAATTTTACTAGATTTGGCTCATTCCGAGACTCTTCAAAAGGGCAAGTCTTCATCTTGACTTTGATGGTTTTAAGAAAAATTGAGACTTTCTTTTATTCTTTTTGAAGTACTTACGTGTTAATTTCTTATTTTGGGAGTAATAAAAGCGGGGTTCCCATATGGATAAGGTGACGAGCATTATGTGGGTTCTGGTGCACTGTAAAGGAATAAAATTGAATTTAGTGAATTGTTTGTACAGTTCTCTATTCTTATTGTCCAATTGTGTTGTGAAAAGTGCCTTTCAGTGGTTATATTGATCTTGATAAGCATTGATGTTGATGATATATCACTTTATAAGTGAGACTTGAATTATTTGAGTTAGATTGATGATTTGTAGCAAGTGTTATTGAGTAAAATATGGCCTTGCAAATTGAGATTTGAGATATTGTGTTTTTTTTATCATGTTTCATTAGAGCCGTCACTATGGGTCAGACCGTTGGGCTGGGCTGACTCGACCTATAATTTGATGGAGTTGGAATTTCATTTTTGCAGCCCATTTAAGAACAAGGCTTTTTAGCCCGGCCCATGTGGCTTGAGCAATGTGGGTTGGGCTAATCCGTGGGCCGGTCCGTAAGTCAAATACATACAACTATTTTGATTGCTTATTAGTATTTTTATTTGGTTCGAAGGATATCATGTCTAAAGCTATTTAATTTCACTATTTGGAGTATTTGTGGATTATTGGAGACTTGATTAACAAGTATTAACACTATGTAATATTGTTTGGTTATATTTATGTTTATTAACATTCTAAAGTTAAATTATAAATTATTGCTTTTTAAAAAGTGCATCGGCCCATGAGGCCCGCAACCCATAGAGTAATGGCGTGGGCTTGGTATTTTTTGGCCCATCATTTTAATGGGTCAGCCCGTCCTGGTCCATCAAAATCAAAGCCCGTAGGGCTAGCCAGAATGGGCTGGGCCGACTCTATTTGACAACTCTATGTTTCATGTGTACTCACTCTTATTCATATTATAGAACTACGAAATTGATATTTTGAGAGAGTTTGATTTGAAACGTGTTGCATACCCGATAGGAAAGTGCTCCGGATAGATTGTATTGATTTATAACTAGCATGCTCAATGGAAAAGAGTTACACCTGAATTTTATTGATTTATAACTTGCATTCTCGATGAAATTTTTTTTTTTAGATGGATTTTATTGATATGGACATGCATGCGATGAGAAATTATTTTAAATGGCCTGATAAAAAATTATTCATGAAAAATTCATTAGTTTGCGTGCATGGGGGAAATTGTTTCGGATGGATGTAGGGACCTTGCGAGACCCCATGGGTCCTAACTAGCCAAACAGAGCAACGAGTGTGTACTATCATACATTGCATCACATTACATTTATATCTTCACACTGTACATGATAGATTTTGTTGTGATTGATTATTTTAATTGATGGGTTATTGTTATTGTGTTGAGTCAAGAATATGTTGACTAGAACTATGTTGTTGCTCTATTCTTATTGTCTTCTGTTGTTCTAGGTGTGGCTTCCCTGAGTATATATTATATGGTTACATTGGATGGTTGGTTTGGTGGTTCACACCATCACTTTGAATTAGAGTCGATCAATAGTGATGTAGAGTATACGTGTTTCCATACTAAGGCTTATATTTTTCTATGTATTACATGTAGAATCTGAGTCGGTGGTCCCCAGACATTGATTTGGTGTTGTGTTGGTTATTTCTCTTGATTTTGAGGTAGTAGCTCCTAATTCCAGATATTCCAAGATTCTCTCCTATCCTAATTGTCACGATCCAATTTCTCAAGTCATGATGACACCTACTTTAACCTACAGAAGGTAAGACAAGCCATAGACCAAAATGGCAAGTAACGGGTTAACCAACAAAACATAAGAAGATATATATATGTGTGTGTGTGTATAAATCCATGTTTTACGAGAGGGAAAGAGGAAAAAATATCAAAATGAATTTCCCACGACATGGTAAGATTAGTACAAGAGTCGCTAATACAAAAAGAGAGTACAATTTGTCATATTATATATATATATATATATATATATATCATAGTCTCCAAATGTACAATACAATATAGCAGAGGGAGAATGATCATCTTCGGACTCTAAAAGCTCACCCAATCACAGAACAGTAGCGCTGACAGAGGATGTCATCAATGGAGATGACTCACACTAAGATCTGCATCAAGAAAAAAGATACAGAAGTTCAGTATAAGTACCAAAACAATAGGTACTCAGTAGGCATCGTAGGTCGACTGAACTAATAACAGTTAAAGAATAAATAAAGTGCAAGTATGTAAACCTAACTCAATCGATAAGGGCAACAACGAAAATAATAGGCCATAGTAGGAAATCGTGAAGTAGAAGAAAATAAATTGAGAGTGATAATAAAAGCCTAGCAGTAACATAACAGGGGCCCATAAGACCAAACGACACAAAAATAAAGAAATAAACTCGACCTAGCCTTATTAAGCAAGGTGGGTACATGCAAAGAGTAACACAAATGTAAGGGTGGAATAATTGACAATAATGAATGTAAAATGAGCAAAAATGAGCAATATATGTATCTGATACTCCTTTCTAGTTGTAACCACAAGTTTTATTGGCCTCTATCAGATATCTAATCCCAATTCAGTATTCATAAAGGTAATAATATCGAACTCAAACTAGAACTAAAAAATTATATCATGAGAGTAAATGTTGGACTTAAACTGGAACTAATAAATAATAATCAAGAAACATATATCGTACTCGAACTAGAACTCATATTAAATAATTAGGGTGTATATATACGTCGACTCAAACTTAAACTTATAACCTAAGCCTTAGCATCAATATCCTGGAGTTTTGGCCTATCTCAAGTCCGTTTGCTCATAAATTCCAATTTTAGTTGGCTAGATCCGCTAAGAAGAAGATGGTTCAAATTAATAAGAAAGAAAGCGCACCTTAAGGTAAAATGATACTCTACTCGGGGTAACGAAGTTAAATAGGTGAAAATAGTATCTAAGTCAATCAAAACCTAGGTAATATCCTAAAAAGGTACCTATGTGATCATTAAGGTAAAAAAGGTACGTTATTCTAAGCCTTCTATCTTAAAAAGGGCAGTGAGGCCCACTACACTATCCCAAAAATCCCACCTAAGGAAAACACCTACTTGAACCTAGGCTATGACTTTTCAAACTCACCCCAGGCACTAAGTAAACTATGTCTATTACTAAAGGATAATCATAATCTAGTATAAGGAAGTACGGGGCCGAAATATACCGGGAAAGTCTCCTAATCGACTAAAATAGGCAGAAATCACAAAAGGATATCTGGGCTGTAAGAATCCACCCGCAACTAGCACATATCCTAGTATTATAATCAATCAAAGTATAGAAAAAGGGTAAGCCTAGCGCGCCTAGATGTAGCTAGAAGCTTGTAAGATTCATTACACCAGAGCTTTTTTCTTTCGAGAGGGGGGTCTTACTACTGCCATGCTATCAGAAAACTATTTTACATGTTAATATGATAATATCGATATCCATATTATGTATTAATCGCTCCGGGTCAGAAATCAAAAAGAAAATCCTTCATCGAACTAGCTTGTGGAATCACGAAATTGAAATTGTCATTGTGTCCCTTTCAAATTAAGAGTTATTTTCCCAAAATTAGGGAATAATGCAACCCCAAAAAATTTCGACAACATCAATGGTGAAACACAAGTAAATCAAAGAATAACCAAAAACTTACGAGATTCATACTTGGAGATGATCACAAAGACACCTATGACACAATCCCAACTTCTTTATCAATTCCTATATCTATCTTAAGCACACACACTCTCTAATGGAAACTGGAATTTAAGTAATAAAATATATACAACTAGTAGCGATGGCTGCTAAAGTAGTGAAGTGGGCGCTAAAGAGACCCAACCTCTGTTAGCCAACCACTACTAAAGTGGTCTTTAAGCCACATAAGTGGATACCGCTAAAGCAATATTTAGGATGCTAAAGTAGTTGCACCATTAGATTTGGCACCAGAAAATTTGCTAAGTTCTAATGGACTCCGATCGTGTGCATGAGATTCATTTGAAACCTCATGCAAGGAAACAAACTATGCTACCCTACAAAATTCAGTATTCTAGACTCAACAAAACCATCAAAAGTTTCATCCAAGGTCATTTCAACAAAATATAGGTCCTGCACCTTGGTTCTAATTTTAACCAAAATCCACCCGATATCCTATATAAATCTAGAAGCCTCAAAATCTAGACCAAGGATCTCTCGAGCCTAAAATTGATTTTTTGGAGCTAATAAAACTATTAAAACTAGCATCTAATTCCATTTACCTAAAGTTTTAGACTGAGCCTCATCCTTCAATTTCAATAGCTCCAAAATAGAGAAATAGCTCTAAAACCAAACGAACTCTCACATAATTGAACTGTCAGTCCCAATAAGTCGTAAATGACTTAGGGCAGTGATAGAACAACTATAAACATAGAAAATCATGAAAACACAGAAAATGACTTAGAGTATCATTACAACATCCATTACTAAATAGACTTTCATCTGCAAAAGCAAAGGATTAGGAAGTACCTTAAGGCTTGAGTAGGTAAGCATAACAAGTTCATGTATCACGCTTGGTCTCCAAGGTAGCCTCCTCAATTGGATTGTATCTCCACCAAACCTTAACCACCAAAATATTTCTAGAATGCAACCGTCTGACATCTTTCGTTAGACTAGAAATTGGATCCTCTATAAAGTTTAACCTCTTATCCAACTAAATCGAGTCCCATCGAATCAAATAATACTCATCTATAATATAACACTAAAAGATCGATACATGTAACATTAGATGGATGGAGAAAAAGGCTAGAGGCAAGGGTAACTCATAAGCTACCTCCCTAACCGTCCGGAGGATCTCAAATGGCCAATATACCAAGGACTGAGCTTGCCCTTATCCTAAACCTCATCATGTCCTTCATGGGCAACACTTGAAGGAATATTCGATTACTAACTCTTAATCTAAAGGCATAAAGCCTATGGTCAACATAATTATTCTATCTTCTTTGAACTATCCCTAGCCTATCTTGAATCACCCAAAATCTATCAAAAGACTCATGAAGCAAATTGGTACCACGGGCCTAACCTCTAAAGTCACAAACCAACCAACCAGAGATCAACAACGCCTAACATAAAATTTCTCGACTTGTGTCATCTGAATACTCAAATGGTGACTGTAATTATAGGCAAACTCTGCTAAGGTTAAAAAGTGCTCCCACTGACCTCTAATATACAACAAACCTAATTTCTCTCCTATTTTAGTTGTCACAATCTAATTTATCAAGTTATGATGGCACATACTTTATCCCATCAGTCTATAGGCCAAACCATAGTCCAAAATTATGAGCATTGGGCTAACCAGGGAAAGAGAAGAAAATAAAGGTTTAGCTGAAGTGAAAAGTCACAAGAATATATATATATAAATATATATATATATACACACACACTAGTTTTATGTACGTGCTTTGCACGTGTGGATCACGTTAATTATTTAAAAATGTACAAAAAAAATAAAAAAGATAGCAATTAGCTTTAAAATATATGTGACATTTATTTAACTGATGAAAAATAAAGATTATGACACAATAATTGAATTTAATATCTAAATAAGCATGATTAAGATTTTAACCAATTTCAAAGTACTTAATTTCGTGAATTCTTACATTTTATAAATACGTAGAGATTTGATAGATGTAATTTTAAATAATTTTAAAGTACTAAATATTAGTTTATAAATTTGACAACAAATTTTATTTAATAGATATAACTTTAAATAGTTTCAAAGTGCTAAATATTAGCTTATAAATTTGACAACAAATTTTATCTATACCAAGTAAAAAAAAATTCTTAATTACTGAGAAGCTTTCAGAATACTTGTGTTAATACATGGTAGTCCAATAAACTAAAGAGAATCACATAAAATGTTAGTAAAAATTGTTCCTCTATTTTTATTTATTAGTCACTTTTGACATCCATTTTACTACGGGGCTATTGAACACCCCAACTAATTATATGCATATCAAATAAAATCCCAAATATGAACAAATTAATTCATAATTAAGAGTTCCATCAAAACTCTCAAGCTCTACGCCATTGGCTTTGAGAACTTAAATCCGAGCCATCTTGATTCCTTACAAATAAAAAGTACTCCACCAATCATAATTTTATACTTGGAACTCAAATGAGTGCACTTTAATAAATTTAATTGGGATGTTCAAGTTCTTGGCAGTTAATGATTGTGCTAAGAATAATATCAATTGATGTTCATATTTGGGGTTATTTAATATGTTGTATATTGTCACCAACAATTTTCTAATATTACTCGAATAATAAATTGGATATTTGTTGAATTTCTTAATAAAAATGTTCTTGGTGACAATCAATCATGCTCACCTATAACAAATATATGGATTCTCCTCCTTTAGATATCTATGCATGCACACTAACGATACATTGTTATTTCACAAAGTAATTTTCTAGTACCTTGTGCATAAATTAATACAAAGCTAATTTCTTGTAGGACATATATTTCCAGTATTATCTTGAATTCATCAAAATTTATATGTCAAATACTTTTTCCTTCCATTTACTTTTTCATGCATTATTTATCATTAAAAAAATAAAAATTTGTTGAGCACTTACGATTAAAATAGTGAAACAAAAACTAAATTAAACATTCGAACCGATTCTTTGATGAAAATGACGAATTTATAATTTGAAGATCGTGAATATATAAATATAAGTTATTACGTATCACATAGTAGAAGTGCACAACTATTTAAATGTTACAACGAAAAAAATTAAGTGAAAAATTACGAATTATATTTTCTATTAGCTGAAAAAGTACTTCTCATCACAAATCACTATAAACATTAAGAATATCATGCATAGAAAAAAATAAAGGACTTCTAATTAGATGTCACAATTGTGTTCGATAACTTTTTGTATGCTTAAATAATAAATAATAATATCACTATGTATAGTTGTGACTATTGTACGTTCTTCCTAACAAACTAACAAAACTGATTTCGTTGGAACTTTTTTACATGGGCATAAACAATAAGCACCGTAAGAAATCAACAATAAAAATTGGAAAAAAAATTAAAAAATTCTCACACTCATTCTAATAAATTAATAATAAGAATTGCAAAAAAATTTAAGTACGCTATTCCGTGTTCAGTGTTCTTCCTTGACCTTAATATCCACTACTAAAAAAAATAGGAAAACCAACCACAAAAACCGACCACATGTGATCGGTTTTCCTACATTTGCGACCAAAACACCGACCAAAACACGTGGTTGGAAAAAGCATGGTAGCTTTTTTAAAATCGACCACGGGTGGCCACACTTAACTATATTCAAAACACAAGTTCATCTTTTAAGTAACTATACTTAAATATTTTCGACTCACTAAGTCACTTCAGAAGTGACCATATTATAGTAAATTCTACCCATTCATGGCAATTTATATGTCAAAAGTCAAAATTTTATTTACCTATTAACATTTTACATCTAAAAACTAATGTTACTTCTTATATTGTGTAACTCTCTCATTACAACATCCTATATGACATCTTAAAAAAAATATTTTGATACATTATCATAAAAGAAAAACTAAACAGTATTCAACTATATAATATCCAACTTGATCAAAACATACAGAACATATAGTAATTATGCGTTCAAAAATCAGTCATATACCCATTAGAGGAAAAGGATCGATAATATACAATCAAGCCCATGAATTTATCAAAGTTATCAAATAAAATTAATCCTGCAAAATGAGATAGAAAGCTTTAGAGAGAAATCAGTCCCAATACTTAGAAAAATCTAAGGTTATCTCACAAAAATTAGGCATTTTCGCACATGTTCATAACATGATATAGAAAAACATGAAATTGAAAGAATTATTTCAAAAATCATAGCCACGTCTCATGAATTTCAAATCTCAAAATTAGGCAAAGCACACAAATAAAGAAGAGGACAAAAGAAAAGAAATGAAATCCAACTTATGAATGGAATCAAACCCGAACGTGTTCGGCATTGGTCATGGCTGGTTCATTATGGAAAAAACTGATTTTGATGGATGGTTGGCCTTTTATTGATGGAGCAACGATGATTTTTGTAAGCCATGATGGAGATCTGGTCGAGGGAGGCGCCGGTGGGCTAGTAAGAGAGACGCCAACGGACTAGTGAGGGAGAACGGAGAGGCAGTTTGTTGAGAAAATTGAAGGAAAGGTGTCTTTTAAGTCTTGAATAAAGAATTGGTGACATTGACCAACTTAAAGGGTCAAACATCATTAGGAAACTTGATTAAGTTAATTGTGGACTTGATTAATATTTTCAAAACTTTTTAATCTTTTCAAAAATATAAATCAACCCACACCCCTCTTCAATCCAAATCAACCACTCTTTTTCCTTTCTCGATAGCTTCTCTCCACTCTATCCAACCGATAGTTCTATAAAATTTCTCCCTTCAACCCCTGGCGACTTCCACCTCCGGTGATAAATAGTTGGGCTTCAAGTTCCCCTCTTCAATTCAAATCAACCTGTCTTTGATCTCTCTCGAGACAACTTCTCTCAACTCTCTCCCAACCAGCTGTTCTGCAAATTTTTTATTTCAATCCTCGGCGACTTCAACATCCGACTACAAATAGTTGGGCTTCGAGTTCCTTTTCGACTTCAACCTTCAAACTATGTGACAACCTTGCTCTCCGACCACAACAGCTTCGAAATCTTCCTCGTCCTTTTCTTCTTTCACAGGTAAAAATTTATGGTCTTTTTAGTTTTGAAGAAAACGAAGAACTTGAGCCAACTTATCTTATAGTATTGGTTAATAATTTCAATATTTGTTGCATTAATTTGAAATGCGGTCTGAATAAAACCCTAATTTCTGGTATTTCTTCTCTTCTCTTTTCGAAATGAATTATGTTTTTTTGTTGTATTTTTTTGAAGTTTGATTTTTATTGGTTGTGTTTATAAAAACAAAACAACAATTTGGTTAAATTTATTCTGTTATTGTTCTTGGTAAAATGACGATATTGCTATTTTTTTGTTGAACAAAATCGTGCTACTATTTTTTATTTTCTCCAACAGATTATCCATCTGGTGCAACATACTAACCATCTGATGCAACAAATTTATCATATGATGCAACAGATCAACCATCTGATGTACTAGAGAAACCATCAGATTATAATTCAGATGTAACATATTAATCATCTGATGTAACAAATTAACTATCTAATGCAACAAATTAACCATATGTTGTAACAGATTAAGCATCGGATAAAAAAATCTGATGCAACTAATTAACCATTTGATGTAATGGAAGAACCATCAAATTAGTGATCGATGCCACCGATGAACCTCCTGTTGGATAAAATCTTATCAACTCTTCCAACAGGAAATGCCCAAGACTTGATTTTTCCAACTGATCATTCATCTGCCGCGATAGACGACCCTAAGTTAGAAAAAATCTAAATAATATTGACCGTTTATAACTGTTCCAATAGATCACTCATGTGTTGCAACAGATGTGTGACCTATTGCACAGACCATTCATCTTTCTCAACATATGAGTGATATGTTTTGTATTGTCGTAATAGATTACTCAGCCGTTACTGAAGGTTAGTTAACTGTTCCGACAGATCACTCATATGTTGCAATAGGTGTGTGATCTGTTGCACAGACCATTCATCTTTCTCAATACATGAGTGATATATTTTGTATTATCATAATAGATTACTCAGCCATTGCTACGAGCTATTTAACTGTTCAAACAGATCACTCATATATTGCAATAGATGATGTCACAACAGATATGTGATCTATTACACAGACCATTCATCTTTCTCAACAGATGAGTGATATGTTTGGTATTGTCCCAACAGATTACTCAGCCATTGCTACAGGTTATTTAACTATTTTAACAGATCACTTATATATTGCAATAAATGATGTTGCAATAGATGTATGATCTACTGTACAGACCATTCATTTTTCTCAATAGATGAGTGATTTATTTTGTATTGTCATAATATACTACTCATCTATTGCAACAAGTTATTTAAGTATTCCAATGGATCACTCATATATCGCAACAATGTGTGATCATCTGTCTAAAAAATGAGTGATATATTTTGTATTGTTGCAACAGATTACTCATCTACTGCAACAGGTTGGTTATATGCTGCAACAAATATACTATCTAGTGCAACTGATCGGTGATTTGTTGCAACTGTTATTTTACTATTTTGCTTGTTTGATTTACTGTTATCCTTTTTTAACGATGCATTAATCAACTATAATATTTTTTTATGTTCCTGTTAATTTTAGATAATATGGTTCCCAAAAAAATAGAAACTGGATTAAGTCCAAGTAAAGAAACAAGTGAAGCAGCTAGGTTACATCCACCACTCTATGAGTTTGCTTTAAAAGTGTTATCTTAATCGGGAGTAAGATATGATGAACACAGGGAGGAGGAATATTTCAAAAAAGATGATGCAAATGCTAATAGCCCTTCCACCGAAGAGTTGATCAAAGACTTCAGCATTGATCGTTATCTATGAGAATGCAGTGAGACGGTGCCACAGATTTAACGGGTGATTTCGTAGTTAAGTCAGCCATGGAAAAAATCTTTCAACGCCTTCAAAAAAATACTTCAAGAATAAAAATTGGATGCTTATTTCAGGGACAGCTACTTTAGGAAATATATTGATTTGCCGTAGGACAACAATACTCATTTTCAAATGAAAATGGTATATGAACTTCTCAAGTGCAGGTTTATGTATGAAAACAAAGATAAGATAGATAAGATGTGGATAAATTATTATGGCATTCCTATTTGTTTTGGTTGGAAGGAGTTTGCCATAGTTACCGGACTAAAATGTTATCCTCCTTCTCAAGTTATACCTATTCTAACCCAAAAAGCACCCCGCACACCGAAAAAAGGCAAAGACAAGTCGTGTGATCGGGATGACCTGGTGTCCATTGTTGGTCCAAGCTTCAAATTTTTTTTTGATAGAAATGTTGAAAGATAAAGGACTTTCAAATAAGCCCAAGCAGTCATTGTGCTTGGTTTGGTTTGTACATAATATTCTTTGGGCGAGAGTCGTTAACAACAACATAAGCCTCGGTTTAATAAAGCTCTCTGAGGATCTTGAGACGTTTAACAGCTATTCTTGGGGTTATGAAATCTTCAAAATGATTGTCAAATATTTGTTGACTCCATTAGCGCCAAAGACAGTCAACTTATATGGCTTCCCATGGGCCTTCATGGTAAATGTTTCTTTCTATTATTAAGATATAATTCATGTTTTTTACTCAATAATGGTTTTGATTTATTGGCGTTATTTTATAGGCTTAGGCGTTTGAAGCCATTCCTTATTTGAGACAATAAGTGAACTACTGTCCAAGAATCTTGAGATGGTTGTCGGCCAAAATTGATAAAAATTCAAAATTTCTTGATCTCTTCAACCCCCCGATGGATGCAGTAAGTATAATTATAATTAATTTTTTCTGTTAATTAATGATTTTTTTTGAATGATCTAATTATTATTCTAATATATGTAGTGATTTCTATTAGATTTTGCATCCATCACTAGTTCCGACCAATCGAGAGTTGAAGATGCTATTTTTTCTTACTTTACAGTCTATGCAAACTTTATCAAACCCTAAGTTCATGGATAGAATAAAAATGGAATTGTTTGGAGAAACAACTATTACAAGAAAAATAATTTTGGATGGTGGGCTTATTGTTGTTGATGGTCTTAGTGGTGATGAAGCTGTTGGTGGTGGTAGTGGTGCTGCTATTAGTGCTAATGATGCTCCTCTTACAGTATTTAAAGCAAACCATTATGAGTATGATCATATTGGTTATACATATTTTGCCTCTCCCAGTGAATATTCTACATGCAAATGTCAAGACTGCAGGGCGAAACATGATGTAGTGATGAATACTATTAATGCATTAACTACTTCTGTAAAGGAATTGACATCTAAGAGGGGTCTCATTCCATCAAAGAGTGTTTTATTTCCATCCTCTCCATTAGAGATTAGGGCTAAAGGAGAAGGAAAGTGATTTCCAAGGCATTATCAAGCATCCAAAAAAGTGAAATTATAACTCCTTTGTCTGTGTATTGCACTGAGCAATGTACAATGTCCAAAAGAGAGAAGCACGAGCTTAAAAAGGTGAATATATAAGTCTTTCAACTAACAAAACAAACAGACACATATCTGTTTCAACAGATGACACATCTGCTGAAAATTATCAAACAGATATATACATCTGTTGCAACAATTGACTAACTTATTGCACCAGATAAAATATCTGTTGTGACATATGTCATCTATTTTAGAAAATCAAATATCTTTTCGTACCGCTTTTATTTGTACCAACAGACGACCTATCTGCTGCAATAGCTGATTCATATGTTGCAACAGATGGTTCATCCATTGGAAATTATCATACAGGTCTTCCTCAAGTAAAAATTTGTCCCAACAGGTGAGTCATTGTTGAAATAGAAATATAGTCTATTTGGGATAATTTAAAATAGGAGAAAGACCTGTTTGATTTGCTAGAATAGATGAGTTATCCTTTTCCATTTTGCTGTATCTCCGTGATTAGAATTGACCAATTCTGGATTTCCAGGTGGATGTAGAAGCTATTGCTGAACAACATTGATAATATGCTACTCTTTTTATGGAAATACGGAGAACAAAAAGTGCAGAAACCATATGTAAGCGACAATAAAAACCCACGACGAGCAAAGCCGAATTCCATAGCACCGAATGAAGAACAACTTGTGCATATTGAGTAGATCTTTATAGCTTGATCCTGTCAAAGTAATCCTTGGCATCATACATAAATTGTTGATGTATTTGTTAAGATCTGTACCCATAATAATTTTTTTACATTTCATTTATTCGTTGACTTATTTCTGCTAATTTCTGAAGGCTTTGATTTATTTTATTTTGTCTATGAATTTTATTTTTTCCTTAGATTTAAACTTATTAATTGAAAAGAAATACTAGATTCAGATATTGCAATAGATAATGTATCTGTTGCAACTGACGGCGCATCTATTGGACAAAATTAAACAGATTTAGACATATGTTGCAACTGGTAGGTAATCTGTTGGAATTTATCAAACAGGTCTTCCCACTGTTGCAACATATGGACTTAAAAACATCGAGATAATACAACAGATAACCAACCTATCGCAACAGATCAAGTAGACAATGTTCATTTTAAACACGTAAAATAAAATAGGCATCAAATGTGTCAGTTTGGCACTTTTTGCCGACTTGCCGTCATTTGGCCCCCAACGGTCATTTTTTATCCACCATTGTCTTATTAATTCATTTTTATCCTAAAATTTAACCCTAAATTCTCAAATCTTCTTCTTCTTCATTGTCATCTTCTTTTATCTATCCAAATTCTTCAAATTATTTGCATTTTGTCTTTCTTTTCTTCAACTTTTTTTTTCATTTTTTCTAACTGATCTTGACAATGTCGAGTGCATCTTCCACTATTTTTTGTGATAAGGATTTTTGATATTGTAAGTGCGGTCGTGAAGCTCTGTTAAAGACTTCTTGGATTCAACAAAATCTAGGTCGTAAGTTTTTTATTTGTAAGATTTCCAAGGTAATATTTTTTATTTAATTAGTTGATTAATTATTGACTTATAATTATTTTGTAATTGTGTTCTTGTTTTCATAAAAATTGGGTGGATGCGATTACTTTGATTGGTATAAAGAACGACACCCTTCACAAGCAAATCGTGTAATCTGGGGTTTGTTGAATAAAGTTAAGGCTTCTGAAGAGAAACAAAATAGAGCAAGAATATACTACATTGTTGCCGTTATTGCTACTGGTTTCGTGTGGTTGGGCACATGGATATTCAAGCCTAATTGCTGAAATTTTTATGGTGATGTGTGTATTTGCTACTAGTTTAGTGTTGTCGAGCGCATGGATATTCAAGCGTAATTGTTAGAAAATATCAAAAATATTTAGGCATATGTTGTAAAATTTAGGTCATCTGTTGGAAATTATCAAATAGGTCTGCCTACTGTTGCAACAGATTAGACTTAGATTACATAGAAATAACATCAGCATAATGCAACAGATGACCAACCTATTGCAACAGATAAACTATCTGCCAGAACAGATTCAATATATTTTACAACAGATTGACAATCTATGACATTATAAAAAACTCAACTTTCATTAGAAAAAAATTATTGCCACTACATGTACATGTAATAAAGTGAAGGGTGACTTGAAATTAAAAATTGCTATTTCGCAGGCTCTTCTATATACATAGGCTCCAAGCATCCAGTTAGTACCCCATAAGCCAAGACCTCTTACAGGTTTTCCACAACGTTGTCGCATAGAAAAGTCATTGGCTCGGCCATTTCTGTGCCGGCCAGCAAATATTCGATGTGTGCAAGAGCGTGCGAGCCGCTCGCGTAACCGATAAATTCATTGGAAGAATCATTCCCTTGTTTCGACCTTTAAAATCTCATGATTTCTTCATCAACACTTTCTTTGGCAAATGATTCATCAGTTTACTCTCCCTCAACAAGATGAGCAACAACTCCATCAGTGGCTCCACGAAGAGAAAAAGATCAAAATCATCGATGAGAAGTTTGTTGTAGTCATAAACATTGATCTTTCCCTCCTCGAGTAGTATCTCAACAACCCGATAATGCATTTCATTCATGCTAATGACTGCAAAAATCCTCTTTGCCTTGGTCCTGCTCTTACCATGTGGATTTGTCCTCTCCCTTTAACATATTTTATCATTTCTTCTTCATCCAAGTCCAACGTAGAAACTATAAATCAAGTCCCATACCACAGGATGACGCCTCCCCATTGAGTTGATCGTACCTATCCTTGATCTTCTTGCAATAGTCGAGGTCCATTATCCTATTGGCAGCGTCATAAGCTTTTCGGTACGTTAATTGCCTTTTCCTCACGAGGCAGAGAATTTTGTCAACATGCTGTGATATAAGAAGTTAATTTTTAAATAGGTTAGTAATTATAAACATGCAATGGATGGTCTATCTGTTGCATACTGAATCAATAATCCAGCGCAACTTATGCAACAAATGGATAATAAGTTACAATAAAACCACTACCAATTGCACTAGTATACCCAGCTGTTGCAACAGATTTCACATTATTTGCATAGCTTTTTCTTCATGGGGTAGATTAGAAGGCTAGGTTAGGAAAAGTAAACTTACCTTGTCCTCGTATGGTATACACATATCAGTCATAGTCTGGAAGTCTTGGGGGAAAAGGGAGGCCTGGAATAATCTGGTGCACCTGGCTTGGCATTCTTGGCCTGTCGTTGATCCCTTTTCTCTTCGACGCCAAGTTCTATGTATATGTACACCTTCTTCAATGGCCCCTGAACTTCAACAACTTATGGAGAGGGAGGAATTACAATTTCTTTTAGTTTTGATCGGAGAGTACGTCTCTAAGTGTTGTTTTCTTTTTCCTAACCAACACTGTAGGAGTGTGTGGCTCCCTCAACTTCTTGGATGGTATGACACATCTCTTGGATTTGAATTCCTCGATATCTTTAGAGATAACCTCTACTTTTTCAAAGAGTTTAGCTTGGCTATCCTTACACTCTTCGTATTTGCAACGAGAACACTAGGGTGAAGAGGGGTGAGAAGGACCGATGTAAAGGTGAGAGGGACCTGTGTAAGGTTGAGGGGGACCTGTGAAAGGGGTATTTTCAAACATATTTTATCTTGAGCATCAACATGCTCATCATCACGAGTGGTAGCAGCATTAGTAGGCCTGCAACCAACACCAACAACTCCACCAGAAAAAGCACCCGGATCTACCTTAGTAGAGTGGTCATGAAGAGCCTCAACATTAGGCTGACCTTACCTCACTGCTCTTCTTATGGTTGTTTTTCCAGCCAATTCCTTCTTTACTAACTCTACCATTTGGTCTGCTATAGTATCAACAGGACCTAGAGTAATATAAGAAGTCATCACCGACTCCTCCCCAGTAGGAACGATCCATGGATGCATAACCTATAAAAAAGATATATACATTTAAATCATATAATATAATAATTTTCACAGTTGGATTACATTTTACGTCAACTTCTGCAACAGATTAATAATATGTGTATCAGATTACCCATCTGTTACATAGTTTGTAGTATATGGTTAAAACCCGTTTGAGTTGGGTTCAGAGAACCAGAGCAACACATGGATAATATGATGCAAAATATCAATCATGTGTCGCAACAGATTACTAATACATTGCACCAATTTCATAAGACGGGTACGCTGTTGGGTTACATGTTATCTAATATATGATCTATATGTCGTAATAGATTAACAATATGTTACATTATATTACACATCTGTTGCATAATTTGCAGTAGATAGTTAATCTATTAGAAGTCGGGTTCAAAGAACCAAAGCAACGGATGGGTAATTTGATCCAAGATATGTCGTAATAGATTATCCATCTGTTGCATCAGTTGGCACATGACGGGTAATCTGTCGCAACAGATGTCCCATATGGTACATCAGATATAACATCTATTGCACCAGGTATAACATTTGTTCAATATATTTCATTGAGTAAAATTATTTTGCTTGAAGAAGACGTACTGGATCATCCGGAGGGTTAAAGACATCAACCTTCTTAATTTTGGTGTTGCTCTTTGCAGCCAACCACCTAATTATCCTTGGATGAGAAACCTCATCTGGGTAATCCATTACCTACTTTTGGAGGGGAGGAATGGCTTCAAATGCCCAAGCCTAAAAAATGTAATTAGGAAGCAAGCAAAAAAAGTCATAATAAATATATCCAATATAAATTAATGGATGAGTAAAAATAGTGATTAATTTTATCATGAAAGCCCAAGGAAAGCCGTATAATGTGGTCGTCCCTGAGGATAGCTTTGTCAGTAAATATTGAACAGTCAAGTAGAAGCTGTCATATCCCCAGGGATAATTGTTGAATTTATCAAAATCCTCAACACACACCAACAAATCATATTCTATGACCTTGTTGATGTCTCTTGCCAATATAACTGAATGGGCAAACCAAACTAAGCATAATTTCTCTCCGTACTTCTCTGGTATGATTTTATCCTTGAGATCTGTCAACAAATTCGATGATTTATAGCCACATAGATCAATGCCAAACAACCCATCTATTTTATCCTTGCATTTTATTGCCTTGGGTCTTTTGCGGGGTGGTGGTTCTTCTGGACGATGGCATCTTAAGACCGTCACTATGGAAAACTCATGCAAGCCAAACCAAACTGACATGCCACAATAGTTGATCCTGATTTCATCCATCTTCTTTTTGCCCCCCTCCTCCGAATCTTTATCATCCCCCACGTACTTGATCCTGCACTTGAGAAAACCATATACCATCGTCATCGGGAAACAGAAATAGGCAGGGGGATCCTCAGGCATCTCAAGAAAGCATCTAAAGTAGATCTTCTTAAAAAGTTTGTCTATGTTTTCATTCTTCATAATTTTCCTAAATTTATTAAAAATTTTCTCCAGCTGACATTTAAGTATAATTTCACCAGTTAGTTCTGCTTCCGGGTCATTTATCGGCATCACAACTTAAAACTTGTCAATACTAAAAGTTTTGACAGGATCATGCTGGGATGTCGATATTAATTCATGCCCCATTGTTGATCCATTATCATCATGTTGATGATCATCCTCTTTTTCTTTCTCACTCTCTAATTCCTCCTCTTTATCACTTTTATTTTCTTCATCACCATTTACAGACCCTTGTCCACCTCCCTCAATGTTTTTTTCATATCTCTTGTCAGTTTCACTTTGTTCAGTAAGCTCCTCTGAATCCCTCTGTACTGTAGCCATTTTTTGAGTGGTCATACGTTGATCCACTTTCACTTTCTTTTCTAGTGGGAGACATATTTTACCTATAAACAACAGAAAAATAAAAATTACATTACAATTGATATATGCATAAATTTTAAAAAATACATTACAAACACTACCAATACCGACACACCAACATCCATCACCACAAATACCACCAACCAATGCCACAAATAGCATGAATACCAACATCACTGATAGCCACCACAAATACCACCAACTAATGCCAAAACTAGTGCCACCACGATGACCACGAACACCACCACCACCACTACCAACACCACAAATACCATCCAATAATACCACGACAGTCAATGGAACACTGCAACAGAAACTAGGGTTTTATCGAGTTCTTCCTATGATTTTACCATCAAAACTCAAAATTGTAAACCCATTCTCAAAGATAATACAAACTAAAAGTTTTAATTTTCATCATTAACTTAAAAGCCCTTATTTTTTAGACAAAAATAACAAATATAAAGCTCTTCTCGAACTCTGTTACCTATAAAGAAAAAGAAAATGACTGATACAAGCAAGAATGAAGTCAAAAATAGCACATATGTGGTCAGAAATGAGAAGAAAAGTGATCTGCTATGAAGGGTTGAGAAATTTGTTGAGTAGTTGTTGTCTGTACAGTATTGTTGAGTGAGAATGAGAGAGAAAAGAGTGAGAACTTGAGATTTGAAATGACGAAACATTCTGTATGGGTTGATTTGTATTTTGAAAAAGAATGACAAGTTTTGAAAATATTAATTTGGTCCGAATTGATCTTAATTATTCTTAAAATTATAAAAGATATGCGTACTTTTTAACCCTTTTATCATGCAATTGACAAAAGGGTACTATTAGTCTAACATATGAACTCAATTGAAATTGTATAAAAATAAATATTCAATATATTGCATCAGATTTAGCATCAGATTAGGTAATCTTTTGCAACATATTACGAATCTATTGTAAATTATCAAATAGATTAAGTCATTTGTTGCGACAGATTACCCATCTATTGTAAATTATCAAATTGATTATCATATGTCACAATAGATTACCCATATATTGTAAATTATAAAATAGGCGCTGCCATCTGTTGTAGTTGACCCTATCAGAACTCACCCTTAGTCCTAGATTAATCAATGAAGGTATTAGTTGAACATATGAGGTAGTAAGAATTATTTCGGTTCAGAGTGATCGATCGACGACTCTGGTCGGGAGGAACACAATACCTTCTCATCAAGCAATTGCCAAATAACTATTAAATTGAAGTTGTAGTTGACCCTATGAGAACTCACCCCTAGTCCTAGATTATTCAATTAAGGTATTAGTACCCTAGTCCTAGATTAATCAATTAAGCTATTAGTTGAACATATGAGGTAGTAAGAATCGGTTTGACTTAGAGTGATCGATCGACGACTATGGTCGGGAGAAATGCAATACCTTCTCATCAAGCAATTGCCAAATGACTATTACATTGAAGTTTTAGTTGACCCTATGAGAACACAACCCTAGTCCTAGATTATTGAATTAAGGTATTAGTACCCTAGTCCTAGATTAATCAATCAAAGTATTATTTAAACATATAAGGTAGTAAGAATCGGTTTGGCTCAGAGTGATCGATCAAAGACTCTGGTCGGGAGGAATGCAATACCTTCTTATCATGCAATTACCAAAAGACTCAATTGAAGTTGTAGTTGACCTTATGAGAACTCACCATTAGTCCTAGATTATTTAATTAATGTATTAGTCTAACATATGGACTCAATTGAAATTATATATAAACAAATATTCATCTTGTTGCAACAAATATCTTTTTTGTTGGATTAAATCAAACAGATTATGTAATCTGTTGTAACATATTATGAATCTGTTTTAAACTATAAAAAAAATTAAGTCATTTGTTGCGACAGATTACCCATCCATTATAAATTATCAAATTGATTGTCATATGTTGCAACAAATTACCCATATGTGGTAAATTATCAAATAGGCGCTGCCATCTGTTGTAGTTGACCATATGAGAACTCACTCCTAGTCCTAGATTAATCAATGAAGGTATTAGTTTAACATATGAGGTAGTAAGAATTAATTCGGCTCAGAGTGATCCATCGATGACTCTGGTCGGGAGGAATGCAATACCTTCTCATCATAAAATTGCCAAAAAACATAATTAAAGTTGTAGTTGACCCTATGAGAACTCACCCCTAGTCCTAGATTATTCAATTAAGGTATTAGTCTAACATATGGACTTAATTGAAATTATATATAAATAAATGTTCAACTTATTGCAAAAGATGTCTTTTCTGTTGGATTAAATCAATTAGATTATGTAATCTGTTGCAACATATTACGAATCTATTGTAAATTATCAAACAAATTAAGTCATCTGTTGCGACAGATTATCCATCTATTGTAAATTATTAAATTAATTATTATATGTCACAACAGATTACCATATGTTGTAAATTATCATATAAGTGTTGTCATCTGTTGTAGTTGACCCTATGAGAACTCACCCCTAGTCCTAGATTAATCAATGAAGGTATTAGTTGAACATATGAGGTAGTAAGAATCGATTCGGCTCAGAATGATCGATCGACGACTTTGGTCGGGAGGAACGCAATACCTTCTCATTATACAATAGCCAAAAGACTCAATTGAAGTTGTAGTTGACCCTATGAGAACTCACCCCTAGTCCTAGATTATTCAATTAAGGTATTAGTCTAACATATGGACTCAATTGAAATTATATATAAGCAAATGTTCAACTTGTTGCAACAGATGTCTTTTCTATTAGATTAAATCAAACAGATTATGTAATCTATTACAACATATTATAGATCTGTTGTAAATTATCAAATAGATTAAGTCATCTGTTGTAATAGATTACCCATCTGTTGTAAATTATCAAATTGATTGCCATATATTGCAACAGATTACCCATATGTTGTAAATTATTAAATAGGCGCTGCCATCTGTTATAGTTGACCCTATGAGAACTCACCCCTAGTACTAGATTAATAAATGAAGGTATTAGGTTAATATATGATTTAGTAAGAATCGGTTCAGCTCGGAGTAATCGATCGACGACTCTGGTCAGGAGAAATGCAATACCTTCTCATCACACAATTGCCAAAAGACTCAATTGAAGTTGTAGTTGACCCTATGAGAACTCACCCCTAGTCCTAGATTATTTAATTAACATATTAGTCTAACATATGAACTCAATTAAAATTATATATAAGCAAATGTTCAACCTGTTGCAACAGATGTCTTTTTTGTTGGATTAAATCAAACAAATTAGGTAAAATGTTGCAACTTATTATGCATTTATTGTAAAATATCAAATAGATTATGTCATTTATTGCGACAGATGACCGACCTTTGGAAATTTTCAAACAGAAATTATCATCTGTGGCACTTAAATGGTTTAAGATCTTTTTTTTTCAAGCAATTTAGGTATTTCCTATCTGAGATTAAAAAGTTAAAATACTAAGGCGTTAAAAAATATTACTCCATACTACTTGGATAACTCAAAAATCTCCTGAGTAGTCTTATCTGGTCTTTTCAATGTCACTGTCTCCTCGTGACCCTCAAAAGTTATTAATGACTATTTAAAACCCATATCTAGATACTCTCTCCTTCAGCCATAAAGTAAGATTCAACTCATCTATCACTCATCTTTATTCTCAATTTTCTTTGTTTCCTTTTTTCTTTTTTTTCTCTCTTCTTTCGGATGAGGATCCTTTCAGATCTCAACCAATCAATATCTTTTCTCGACTGAACTGGATGTTCTGATCCCTTGTCTTTTTTGACATTGTAGGTGCAGTTCACTATTGCTCTTTCCATGGCATCTTCTTCTTTGTATGTCATTTAAATTAGATATTTACATCTGTTGCTATTAATGATTTACCCATTATCAATTTCCTATTTATTGAGAAAATTGAAAGAAAGGTGACTTTTAAGCCTTGAATGAACGAACCATTGTTTTTATTAAAATATGCAAAAAAGTCATCTATTGGGAGAACTTAAAAAGCCTTGTTGTCAGTTTGTTTTCTAATGTCTTTTGTTTGGTACTTTGGTGGTGCTGTTGTTATGGGTGATGGTCATGTTGGAACATGTGACGTTTGTGTTGTGAATGGTGTTGGAATATATGGTGTTGTTTCTTTGTTGTTGATGCTGTTGTTGGTAGTGTTGCAACAGTTTCCTCAACTGTTGCAACTGATGAATCAACTGTTGGAACAGACGGAGCAACTATTTGAAGAAATCAAACCAATAGCAAGGATGGTTTGATTTATTCCAACAGATGACCCATTTGTTGCAACATGTCAACTATCTGTTGCAACAATGCCTCATCGATTGAACAGATGGGTAATTTATTGAATCATATTTTTCATCTGTTGATTCACTCAATTTTGTGTTACCCTTTTGTACAGACGGAGCAACTATTTGAAAAAATCAAACCAGTAGCAAGGCTGGTTTGATTTATTCCAACAAATTAACCATCTTTTCTAACATGTCATTTATCTATTGCAACAGATGCCTCATAGGTTGAACAAATGGGTAATATGTTGCATCAGATTGGTCATCTGTTATTTCACTCAATTTTGTGTTATCCTTTTGTAATGTTCTTTTTGTTCTTCTCTTGTTTGACAATAAATGTATTTATCTTGTTTGCAGATAAAAGGAAGTGAATCTAGATCTATTTTTGCCCGGCCAACATTATTGTTGAGTAAAGATAGGTTTGGAGGAATAAGCTGCTTGTAGATAGAACCACTTCATATATGGGAGGTATGTATTACTGATCAACCTATCATGAAAACAAATATCCAGTATAATAATTTTGTGAATGTTTGTTCTTTACCTATTAGGTGTTAATCCACCAAACAAGATATGGCATTTTACTATTAAGATTGTTAGGTTTGAACTGGTAAGGCTGAGGGACCAAGATGGTGGTGTCGATACCCCGTTACAATTTAATGATGATTTATGCTCATATTTTCGTGTCAAGTTTGGGGAAGGGTTTAAGTATTTGGCAGTAGTGTAAATATCCAATAGTGATTGGACCAATTTTAATGGCTCAATGGACTTGTTGAAGGGTCTCCGAAGCCTCGCACTGCAGCAAACAACGATGGAACCAATAGATATTCCCCTGGTCCAAATTTATATGGATGGATTGTTGGAGGAGACTATTATATATCAGAAGGTGCTTGGGAGAATACCTGTGCGGGAAGAGGAAGGTTGAGAAGGCCATATATCATCCCAGTCCTTGTTTAAGAGGATACACAGGGTAGAAAGGAAATGATAGCGAAATTGGCTGATGAAATTGACATGAAAAATGAAAAAACTGGATGAGTTGCGAATGTGAAAGTGTATCCCAAAATGAAAATCTATTAGTCGTATAAGAAAAAGAAGAATGGTCAAGAGGACATGAACTGGTCACTTTGCTAGAGACTGTAACTAGCGAGCGTAGCCTCAACGAAGACCCACAAAATGCAGGACCAGAACTCTAAGGAAGAAGCTTCGCGAGCATGAAAGATGGTAAAATTATCAGCCTGAATTGAAACCTGAACCAACTACTCCTGCATTAAAAATATGGGATCAAGCCAAGGTGGAAATTTCTCAAGTTAAACTTGCATCCCATGCCTCCTGTTTATGGCTTTGGTCAGGTTAAAGGCAGTGGAAACAACAAGGCATGGGATTTCGGCCTAACTTTTGACTTTTTTATTTCTACTGCCATTGAACTGATCATAGCCACAAACATAAGGCATGACATGCAAGTTAGACTTTAGAAATTGACGCCTTGGCTTCCCTCTTTTTAATTCAGGATTTGTTGGTTCAGGTTTCAATTCTGACTGATAATCTTACCACCTTCCGTGCTCGCGAAGCTTTTTCCTTAGAGTTCTGGTCCTGGACTTTGTGAGAGTCTTCATTGAGGCCATGCTCACTAGTTGCATTCTCGAGCAAAGTGTCCATCTCCACTCTTGTTGACCATTCTTTTTTTTTCATCGACTGATGGATTTTTATATTTGGATAAACTTTCATAATTGAAGCTCATCCAGTTTTTTCGTTTCTCATGTCAATTTCATTGGCCAATTTCTCTACACTTTCCTTACTACCCTGTGTTTTTTCTTAAACAAGGTCTGAGATGATATATGGATTTCTCCACCTCCCCCTTCATGCACAGGTATTCTCCTAAGCGCCTTCTGCTGTATAAAATTCTCCTCCAACAATCCATTCAAATAAGTTTGGACTAGGGAAATTTTTATTAGTTCCATCGTTGTTTGCTGCATTTCGAGGCTTCTGAGGCCTTTCAAGAAGTCCATTGCGCCATTAAAACCAGTCCAATCACTATTGGATATTTACACTGTCGCAAAAATCTTGAACCCTTCCCCAAACTTGACGGAAAAACTATGAGCATAAGCCGTTATTAAATTGTAACGGGGTATCAACACTACCGTATTAGAACCTTTCGGCTTTATCAGTTCGCACCTATCAAACTAAACAGTACAATGCAGGATCTTGTTTGAAGGTTCAATGTCTAATCGGTAAAAAACTGCATTCATAAAATCATTGCACTTTATGTGTGTTTGTCACGGTAGCCTGATCAATAATATACATAAATCCCACGCATGAAAATGGGATCCATTGCACGCACCTTTTTTTTCTACCTTATCAAGACATGTCAGACAATGTTGTTTATTTATCTGCACGCATGTGATGACTATTAAAAAAAAGGTTTAAAGAGTCATGACTTTTTATCTTAACACATTCAAAACAACTGATGAATTTAAATCTCCATCTTTTGCAACTGAAAAATCAACAGTTGGAAGAAATCAAAATATCTCCTCCAACATATGGTCTATCTGTCGCAATAAATAATCCATATGTTGCAACAGAAGGTAAATCTATTGCGACAGACCAGATGGTGTTTATTTATCTGCGCGCATGTGATTACTTCTTGCTAAATATATTTATTTCAATTTAGTTTTCCTATTTATAAAATCAAGAGAATTTTATTATATTCTTCCAAGATTACCCCTATTATTAAATGACTACATAAAGTATATAATTCATATTTATACTTTCAAAGCATAATTAATAAGGGAAATTTGATAAAATAATCGCCTATTTAATATTTTTCTTAATTGGTGTGCCAAGTCCATAGGGCCCAACTAACACGAAACTGAGGGACTATTAAAAAGAGGTGAAGAGTCGTGACTTTTTATCTAACACATTTAAAACAACTAATTAACTGAATACTCCATCTATTAAAACTGATGAATTAGGTGTTAGAAGAAATCAAAACATCTCCTCCAACATATGGTCCATCTGTTGCAATAGATAATACATATGTTGCATCAGATGTCACATATGTTGCAAATATAATCCATCTGTTGCACATTCAATCCATTTGTTGCAATTGCTCAATAATAACGGCTGTTAACGAGTCTCAAACCATTTTGAAAAGGTGAGAAGTATTAATGTTAAGGAAATTTCAGAGAAAACAAAATGCCACCAGTTTGAATGTAATTAATACAATGGAGCTGAACAGTCGTGCCTTTTGACCTGACACGTTCAGATTCAATCCTATATGAATAGGTCCCTCCTTAATCTTCATTCTACTCAACTTTATTTATTCTTTGCATTTTTTTTCGTGTGACATCTTCAACCACTTCTCTTCAAAGAGCATATTCCTTTCTCGTTAAGATAAGTTTTTTTCTGGTGTAAATTTACCAGTTGGTCATATACGTTGTATTATATTTTGGACTTTTTTCTTTACATTGGTCAATTCATGCGTGTTCTAGATATGGATGATCCTGTTTTAGACATTGCTATTCTACGCGACACAGTGTGGAAACTTTAGAGGTAGGTTAATGACCAACAGAGGGAAGTTGGTCGCTGTGAGAGCGACGATGTTCAAAAAGTGCAGAGCCTGATGAGGGCCCTGCTGCTATGAGTTGATTGGTCATCCGTCATTAATGATGATGATGATAATAATAATAATTAGAATGCATTTTTTCTTTTAGAGTATGTATTTTAATTTTTCTATATCAGATCTATACCTAATGTATTTTATTTTTCATTTAATGAAAAAGTTACTTTTAGTCGACTTTGACATTTTAATTCTTATTCAATTTTCATTCTGTTTATTTCTTCTAAACATACATACATATTAACATATTGACGGTTGGAGGCAAGGAGCAATGTTGAATCCAGTAGCACTAGCAATTTTGGCTTTTGAGTTCTTTCAACAAATGGACCATGTGTTGGAACAAATTGGTCATCTGTTGGGTTTCTGTCAATAGATTGTCCATCTGCTTCGACAGATTTCTCTTCTGTTGGAGGAAAACATTCCAGTTCGATGGAACTGTTGAGATTAATTGTGGTTTGCTGTATTATTTAGTTCATGTTTTATCCCTTTTTATTGATGCAGAAGTTATTAAGAAAGATATATTATATATAATAAATGATAACATTAGGTTCACAACAATGAGTTAAATATATAAAAGTCCAAAACAAGCAAACAACAACACAATTTTCTTCAATTACAACGATCATGGTGGTTACGATTCGGGTGTGTAGTTCTTTTGTGGCCTGCGCACTTACATATGGAGCACTTATTTATTCTTGATGAAAATGATTCTCCAACTCCTCGACACTTCTTATATGGATTTCATTCCCGATTTGATAGTGCTTGAGTCAATATATGGAGGAGGTATTAATCTTCCTATAAACTGTGCAGGAACAACCCAAGATTCTTCGGGAGGCACCGGAGTAATATGTCCACTATATGCCATTTCATATTTTTCCATCGAATAATATTGAGAGGAGTGCTCATAAACATTAGGTACATATTTATGACCATATTGAGATCAAAGAACTACCATAGCATATGGGACAAGGTATTTTTTCCAAGTTAAAAATCTACACGTACAAGATCTTGTTTGAAGATCGACCATGGCAGCATCACCATGACCGGTGATTCTGAATTTGTAATCTGCTATTTTATGAGAGAATAACCTATTCCCCAAACTGACGTTCGTTAATATTATTTTTTCAATTTTGATAACAAATCGGGTTCCTTTTTCTGGGCACTTGAATTGCACACGCCTTTCGTTAAAAATTCTCTATACTTCTTGCTTATTTTTTCAAACATAGCCTTGAGAAATTCTCTTTCATTGCCAAATAATGAATTCACCGATTCAACTATGTTTGATGTCATAATATTATATCTATAGAAAATAATCTCTTAGTACGACATCATACTAGATTTGTAAATCGAATAAGACATTAAATTGATAAGAATGTACCTATATGAAGGACAGAATGCCTGGCTCCATCTCTCGAAACCGACACGTGCGAGAAATTCTGCTACCTTGGGATTCACCTCCGCTATTTGATTGAAATGGTCTAAAAACTCCTCTATACTATATACTTTAGATGCTCTATAAAAAAGGGTGACGACCCTTTCATTGTGATAGTTGTTTCGAATGTTCTCTCCAAGATGCCTGGTGCAACAACCAAAGTAAGTTGAAGTGAAGAAAAGTTAACCCATCTTTGGAATACTTGGATGCCTATCTGATACAATACACAACTCTTCGGTATCTTTGACGCAGCTTCACAGTTGTTCAAAAAAAATACATAAGAGGCATCATATTCCTTGCCCGCTACACAAAAAGTGACAGGAAAGATATGATTCTCCGCATCCTGCGCCACCGCCGCTAGCAGAACTCCATTATACCTGCTCCTCAAGAAGGTACCGTCGACGGCTATGCCTTTTCTTAAATGTCGAAAACTTTGAATCCAAGCATCATAGGATACAAAAAAGTACTTGAACCTTTCTTTTCATCTAGATGCAATGCTGTCTTACTTCCGGGATTTTTGGACTCAATCATGTAACGGTAGGCATTAAGGACTGCATACCCATGCTCGAGTTTCCCCATAACCAAGTCCTTGGAAATCTCCATCGCCATATATATCTTTCAATAACTGACCAGGACACCCAAATCCGTAAGGAGTTGATTGGACATAACCCTTGTTGAAGGGCCTTTGCCATCAGGGAAACTACTCCTGAAATATTCACCAAGGACCTTTGTCGTGGCGTAAAAATTTAGGACCGAGATGTGCTCCGAACCACATGTGCGATGCTTTTCATATTTATGAATAATAAATATGTCAGAACTTGCATACTTCACCGCTCTCAACCACCACTTGCAGTTCGAATTAGCACATTTGAAGCTAAAGACACTACTCAAATTAATCACCTTCTTTATTCTGAAATCTTTTTTCAAGCAAGAAATAAACAAAGTGTTAGATAGTTCATTCTTGTTCTTTAATGACATTCCAATAAAAAAGCCGATCCCATTGTCTTGAAAATTTCCAGACTGTGTCGATTGAGAAGAACTGCAAATCGTATTGGTCGCATCAACGGGCATAGGTGTTTGATAATCATCTGGAATATTCATGTCTAGATCATCCAACCTATCATCAAATAAGTCTTCTTGTTTTTCTTCTTCTACGTTCTGGTTCTCATTCTATCTCGTCTTTTCAATCATGTACACCCTTAACACTGGTCTGGTTGAATCACTTAGATAAGCACACAACTGAACCTGATCGGTTATCTTGAAAGGTAGTACCCTCTGATTTTCAAAGGAGATGTGCATGTAGCTAATGGTGAGTTCTTCCTGTTGATAATTCAATCCACAAAAGCTGATGATTAAGTTCATAAAATCATCATACAAAATATCACTTTGGACTGTCATAGCTATCGTCTCTAGCATTTCAGCCTCGTTCCAACGCCATACATATCAATTGCTTTTCTCGATCTATTGACCATGACAATCCACCCCTATTGTTATTGATCCATCTATTTGTGGTACCTAAATAAAGTAATTTGTTAAAAAAAGTTGATAGTGATTTCATAATGCCGTGAATGAATCCCAACAGATGTTTAATCTGTTGCAGTAAGTAAGTGATCAGTTGCAATAGATTACTTACCTGTTGGGATTCATGTTACGCTCCTAAATATCTGTTGTAACAGATGAAACGCCAGTTGGGATTGATGTTAAAGTACCAAATCACCTTTGAAGCTATTTCCAACAGATGAGTGACATGTTGAAACAGATAATTAACCTGTTGCGACAGATGAATTACCTATTGCAACAAGTTAGTAATCTGTTGTAACAGATATTTACCCTGTTGCAACCGACAACACTTATGTTGGAATCGTGTTTAGGTTTTGTTGCAACAGGTTACTAATCTGTTGAAAAAGATATTTATCATGTCGCACCAGATAACTAATCTGTTGCAACAGATGACCCATCTATTTAAATATAAATCCAATATATCAATCTTCTGTTGAAATAGATGTCTCATCTGTTGCAACAGATAATTTATCTTCTTAAACAGATGGATCATATGATGGATTCAAGATCGGGTTCTATCCATTGTTGGAAGAACAACAACACAATAGTAGTTACCCAGATGACAAATTCTACTAAAAATCATAATTTGACTTACCAAGGTTTCCTATGAAGTAATGCCAAAGTGGAAAGTGATGTTCGAAATAAAATTTGACCTAAGAAATTGGTCAAATAGCAACAGTAGCTGTAACAACAACAACAACAACAAATGGTCAACAAGAAGAAGATGGAGATGATAATGAAGTAGAATATGATGATAATAAAGAAGAATATAATGAATAAAGAAGCAGCAACAATGAACAACAAAAATTGCTAAGAGAGAGAACAACAATGGATAAGAAGAGAGAGAAAGACACCCTTTTCCCTCCGTTTTTCGTTATATAGGTAAACATTTGGATCAAAGTATTAATTTAAAAACTTGTGGGCTATTTTTAAACTTTCTCAACTTTCTTAATCCATAATAAAGTAATTTTCACCTCCACTCAATATTTAAGACTTGTGTCACCTACACCTCATTACAGTTCAAAAACCCTAGTTTGTTGGTGGTATGGATGTCCGTCGTCGATGGAAGTAGTACTGGAGTTGGATAGTGGAGGAAGCGATGCCGGTGGCAGTTGGACGCGGCTGTTGGTGCGACGCTCCGTTGGCTGAGCGACCAGAAGTGGTCGCTTTTTTAATTATTTTTTTGAAAAAGAAATAATAATTAATATAAAAATTATTGAAATTATTATTTTAAAATTTTAAAATATAAAAGCGAGAACATGTGGTCGTCTTTTTAAAAAAAATATTTTTTTAAAAAAATAAAAAACCGACCACATGTGGCCAATTTTTTCCGACCACAAACTGTGGTCGATTTTTCTATTTTTTTTAGTAGTGATCCTTGCAATTAAAACAATAGTTGGATGATCTTAAGTCCTAACCAACGAAAATATAGCTTCAATGAAGAGAAGCAACAAAACATATTACTTTTTTTGCGTTGGCAATGTCCAATTAAGATTTTTGTTTATTATAAAATGTTTTATAGAAGTGGAGAATTCATAAACTTTAGGAGTCTTTCCATATATTTAGGAGTCAACTTTCACATAAACTTTCCATATATTTAGTAGTCACCTTCGCATTCAAATTTTCCTTATACTTAGGAGTCTTATATAATTATCAATATTAATTCTTTTAATTATTAATTCACTTAATAACTTATCCCATATTATAGAATTCTTTAATTTTAAATCTTGTAAAAATAATTAATAATTTAAGAAAAATATATTATCAAATAATAATAATGACAATCAAATTAATGAATTACAATAACAATTTTAGATTAATAGTAATTAGTTATCTACTTATTTTAGTTATTCCTTTTTCCTTTTGAACTTATCCTAAGAAATTAGTACTAAGGCGTACTTCTTTAGCCCAGAAAAAAATTAAGTGTACTACTTTTTCAAATTTTTCTTCCATTTTTTTTTTCATATATTTTAGTACTCAATAATTTTTAATTTTCTAATAATTCTTATAATAAATTGTGTTGTACTATATATTTTAATACTCCTTAATTTTTAAAACTTACCATATATTTTAGGACTCTTTGTTTAAAATACTATAAGTATAATTAAATAATAATTCTACAAAAATATTACAATGACCATTTTATCTATTTTGGAGACTTTTAAATGCATGTTATACAAGATGGAAAAGAAGAAAAAATATTAAAATGAATTTCCCCATTAACTGGTAAGGTTAGTACAAGAGCCACTAATGCGAAAAGAGAGTTCCAGACACTTTCAAAATATACATCATAGTCTCAAAATAAAAACTAATGCAATAAAAAATAACAGAGGGAGGAGAATCATCTTTGGACTCTAAATGCTCACCCTATCTTTGAACAATAACATAACCTATGGATTTCATCAGTTTTGGCGACTCACGCCTAGATCTTCATCAGGAAAAAATATGCAGAATTACAGTATGAGTACCAAAAAATGGATAGTCAATAGGCATTATGTAATGCCCCGAAATCTGGTTCTCGGGACGCCATACAGTGCTCCGAACTACAAGTAGGCCTGAGCTAACCCTGGCTGCCTTCTACTAAATCTAAATCTCAAAATAGGGGAATATAAATGTAAAATCATAACAAATGCAGAAAAATGTCTGAATTATCTGAAAAATACTAGTCTCATCAATATGATAAAGCAAATACTGAACATCTGAATACCGCAACTAAAATCTAAACTGAATCTATTAGTCCGACAAGCCTCTACTAACTGAAACTAGAGAGTCACTGGGACGGGCCCCAGCTGACTCAAACTATCTGAAATAAATACTGAACCATCTGCTAATGAACTGAAAATCTGAATAGCTAAGTTCCCAAACTATGAGGACTCACCAATTATAGAGATATAGATGAGATGCTTAGAAATCACTCACGCTGTTGAGACTGAGCACCTGAACCTATATTATGAGACAATGTAGCACATAAACGTATATGCAGATCAATACTTTGGGAATGTACTGAGCATATGAGGGTGGATGCAATAAGTAAACAATATTATCACAATTTATAAAATCATGCATGCTAAATGTAAATGACTCACACATGCTTGACTAATCTGAAAACTGAAGATCATAAATCATGAACAATAAAACATATAGTATAAATCTTGTGAGCCATTACATTCAGTTCTAAAATCTATTCTTTCTAAAAACTACTACATTATCTTGTCAACTGTAAGGAAAATACTTCATTTCAAGACTTTAAGAATCTTAAAATCCATAGCTTCCAAAACATATGATTTTATCTTAAGGCTCTAAACCAATAGACTGTTTTAAGAGTAGGGGGATTCTTTTGGGAGGTTCTTCTAACCGACATAAATTTTGTGAATATTCCTGGAGTTCAACATTTTTACCACGTTGGGGAGAGCTATTTTACCCTTGCCATCGGAATAGAACTTCTTAAGTGATCACAATCTTAGTCATCCACATAGAAGTGGGAATAATCTTAATCCTACGGTGGCACGTAGTTCTGGGGCATGAAATCTTGGTAACATACCTATCTTGGTGCTAAATACTAATCTCATTCTTATACTAAGGATCTTAAGAAATCCATTTCAAAAATAGCACAAGGGTTTACAAGAAAACCAATTATGCTTTTCTTTCTTTAAATCCCAAGTCATATGAACAATGTGGATTCTTTATCTTAGCTTAGGACCAAAAGGTCGAATCTTTATCTAAAATATAAGAATAATCTTATCATAGGGTGCTCATAGAACAAACAGTCTTGAAATAGGAATTTTGAATTAGGGCTTAGTGACCCATGCATCAATTTAATGTTAAAACATCATAATATTCATGGTTGGTAATGTAAACATTTATAAATCAACTTAAAATCTAGAAATTTCTGCAATATGCATGAAAATATGAACATAGACATGCAATTCAACTTCTAAATCCCTTGAAATCTCATAATATCATAAATAGAAATATTGGGTATAAACCCTAACTTTAATTTCATGGGAAATCACATAAAATTTTATAAATTTGTAATTAAAATAAGTTTTGGGCACAAGGATGAAAGAATTATCCTTGTTGAAAAATCCCACATACCTCAATTGATGAACTAGATGCTAAGACTTGGATCTTGGATCCCTATTAATGCTTTGGAAATGAATTCTTAAGAGTTGTTGAATTGGGAATCATTAATCTTGAACTATGAATCCTTGGTTTTAAAATATTTTGGGGAATTAATGGAGAAATTAGATTTCTTGGAGAGAAAGTTTGAGCTTTAGGGTTTTCTTTTGAGAGAGAATTGATGAAATAAGCATAAAGCGCTTTGAAATATGCTTAATGATGTGTTTTACATGAACTGGGGCCTTGGGTATTGACCAAAATGCCACTATTAAACTTTAAATCGTAACTTGAAAAACGACCAAAAATCCCGATTTACTCGGCCACCACGATAAAATGCTATCGTGGTGGCTCACTGGAAAAGGATGAGTAGGGACTGGGTGTTCACCGCAATGCACCACAATCGTGGTGCCCCTTTGGTTTGCCATTTTGGCCACTGGCGCAACACGCCAATATCGCGTAGGCTCACTGAAAATTGCTAAATGTGACATGAGACTCCTCCACAATGCACCATGATAGCGGAGTCTCACTAGAATTTGACAATTGTGATTTTACATTTCTACGCGATGCGCTATGGGCCCAAATCACAGTGTTTTATGACTGAAACTTAAAATCGCCATAACTTCTTACTCGATTGTCGGATTAAGGTGAATCTTATATCGTTAGAAAGCTTATTCAATTTCCTACGTATTGGAGGGTCTAAAACTAGAAAATTGCATATGTACGGAGAATCATTATTTCTTGAAGGTAACGCTTGACATTCTAGTCGTCAAATTGAGTTAAAAAAGTACGGGGTATTACAATATCTCCCCCTTGGAAACATTCATCCTTAATTTTTTCTAGTTAGACTAAGAATACTAAGGAATACGAGGACATATGATAGCATGCACAACTGAAATAAATTGCAAAAATGAATCTAAATCATTCTGAGCTTCTGAGTAATTCTGTGACTGCATGAACTTACATGAGGACAACTATATAGCAGAATCTGTGATTAGAAATAAATTGAATTAAGGAAGAGTATTACCTTAGGCTAAATCTGATTTTACGGTGAAGAGGTGAGGGTAATTGGCTCACATATCTTCTTCTGTTTCTCAAGTAGCGCCCTCAGCAGACTGATTTCGCCAAAGAACTTTGACTAAGGAAACTTCTTTGTTCCTTAGTCTACGAATCTGATGATCTAAAATCTCGAATGGAATCTCTTCATATGAAAGGCTGTTCTGATTATCTGAGCTTTCTAAAAGAACTACAACATTGGAGTCAACGATGTACTTCTTAAGCATAGAGACGTAAAATACAAGATGAACGACTAACAAGTCTGCGAGCAACTCCAGATCATAAGCTAATTTCCCAACACGACTCAGAATTCTATAGGGGCTAACATACCAAGGACTAAGCTTCCCCTTTTTGCCTAATCTCTTCACCCCTTTCACGGGTGAAATTTTCAAATATACTAAATCACCAACCTCAAACTCGAGGTCCCTTATTCTCACATCTCCATATGATTTCTGATGACTCTGGGATATTTTCAATCTTTCTCTAATCAACTTAACTTTCTCTATAGCTTTAAACACTGCATCGGGCCCAAGCAAACTGGCCTCACCCACTTCAACCCAACCTATGGGCGATATACTTCTCCTTCCATAAAGAGCCTCAAATGGGGATATTTGTTAGCTAGAATGGTAACTGTTATTATAAGAAAACCCAATCAACGACAAATGCTTATGCCAACTACCTTTGAAATCAAGAGCACATGCCCTCAACATGTCTTCTAGAGTTTGGATAGTTATATCTACTTGACCATCTATCTAAGGATGGAAAGCTGAACTAAGATGGACTTGGGTACCAAGACCCTTTTGAAAAGCTCTTAAAAACTGGGAAGTAAACTGAGTACCCCTATCTCAAATAATGGACAAAGGCTCTCCATGCAATCTAAATAACTCTCGAATATATAACTTAGCATAATCCTCAGCTGTATAGGATGTATGAACTGGTAAGAAATGCGTTGACTTAGTCAATCTGTCTATAATAACCCAAATTGAATCATGCTGGCAACACAAATGGGGTAAACTAGTCACAAAATCCATATTCACCTCTTCCCACTTCTAAGTGGGGATACCAAACTCTTACAACATACCATTAGGTCTTTGGTGCTCTACCTTAACCTATTGACAGGTTTCACACTTAGCTACGAACTCTGCTAAATCTCTCTTCATACCACACCACCAATAGATTTCCCGCAAGTCGCGGTACATCTTGGTAGTATCTGGATGAATAGAATAACGCACACCATTCGCTTCCACCATAATCCGCTGCCTCAATTCATAAACACATAGCACACACAATCTACTTTGGTATCTCAAAATGCCATCTCCCCCTTTAGAGACTCTACTTTTTGGTCTTTAACTGATTTTTTTTAGTTTGACCAAACTAGGATCCTTATCTTTCTTTTCCTTTACTTCCGAAACTAGGGAAGATTCAGAACTACTCTGAACCTAAACATCCCTTTCAGCTGAATCGACCAATCTAACACCCACTCTAGCCAAATGGTGAACTTCCCGAGCTAACTCTTTCTTATCATTCTCCATATGAGCAACCCTGGTCCTTATGAAACCTTTATCCAAAAGATATTTAAGCTTCCCCTTTAAGTCTTTAAGTTTTCCTAGAGCTATGCGATAAGGAGGAATAAATATGGGCTGATTATTTGGAAGAAGGTCAATATCAAATTCTATCTCTCTATCGGGAGGTACCCTTGGGAGATCTTCTAGAAAAACTTCAGGAAACTCATTGACCATTCAGACGAACTGAATTGCTGGAGTCTCAGACTTAGTGTCTTTAACTTGAACTAGATGATAGATACACCCTTTGTAAATCAACTTTTTGGCATTAAGATAAGATATAAAATAACTTTTGGGAGACACTGAATACCTGACCACTCATAGACTGGCTCATTCGGGAACTGAAACTTCACCACATAGGTCCAACAATCTATAGATACATAATAGGAATGAAGCCAATCCATACCAAGAGTAAGATCAAATCCAACCATATCTAACTCTATTATGTCTGCTAACATGACCTTATGAAGGACAGTGATAGGACACTTCTTATAAATCTATTTGGAAATAACTGACTCACCTACTGGGGTAGAAACCAAGAAAGGCTCAGGGATCTTTTCTGAAATTATCTCAAAATTTACTGCAATTAACGGGGTCACATAAGATAAACTCTACCAAGGGTCTAACAACCCATAAATATCAAGATGAAAGACACGAAGCATACCAGTAACAACATATGGTGAATCTTCCTGCTCCTGGTGGGATGGTAAAGCATAAAACCAATTCTGACGCTGACCACCACCGGTATTGAAAGATGCTCCCTGAGGAGGAGCTAGGCGACCTAAAAGAGTTGGTGTACTAGTATCCTGAGTCTGGGGACGAACATTTCTGTTTTGCTGTCTAGCATGCTGACACTCTTTGATTCTGTGACATGAATGTCCACTACCATAACAATCTTTCCGACCCACAAACACTTACCCGGATGGGTCTTACCACACTTAGCACACGGAGGATAACTGGGACTACTACTTACACTATTTTGAGATATGGACATAGAAAACTTACCCCACTGCTCCTGTCTGTTCCTGGGTGGGGGAGCACTGGCTGAAAATGGTGAGAGCATAGATGAACGATTCTGAAATTATGAATGATTTCCTTCTTGAGATTTTGCCTGGCCATACTTAAACTGTCCTATTCTTATCCTTCTTATTTACTCTCTCTCTTTCCTTCAAATTCTCTGCCTTAATCTGCTGAGCATGGATTATCAATCTAGCAAGATCCATGTTTCCAATGAGCATAGTAGTCCTACACTTCTTAACTACCATCCCAGACACACCGGTCATAAACTTACTCTTGCTTGACCTAGGGTTAGCCATCTCATCAGGGGCATACTTGGACAACTGGTTAAACTTGAGGCAATACTCCTTCACCGTCATTGAGCCTTGCCTCAGGTTCATGAACTCTTCTATCTTAGCTTCCCTCATCTCACAGAGGAAGAACTTGTCTAAGAACGTATCCTAAAACATCTGCCAAGTCATGGGAGTTGCATTCTCCCCTCTACTTTTCTTCCACATTACTACCTAATCATATGCAACATCCTTCAGCCTATAGGATGCTAATTCTACACTCTCCTCTTCAAAAATATACATAATTCGGTTGATCTTCTTCACCTTATCTAGATAAAACTGTGGGTCCTTTCCTTCTTTCGACCCAAAGAATTCTGGCGGGTTCATTCTCATAAAATCTAGAATTTTAGCTGCAGCTAAGTCCCCATTTTGCTGAAGTGGGACTGCAGCCAGATGGTTGCCCAAAACATTAGCTATCACATCTTGGGCTAGTGCCTGAAAGGTAGCCCGAAACTCTGCACGTGGCATATTCTCATTTAAAGGATCTACAGGCTGAGGTGGCTGGTTATTATTTCTGTGTGTGTTAGCTCAATGAGGAGGCATTTTTTGTAACGTAAAAGCACGAGTTAGAAGCGGATAAAGACACTGAATGCATGATAGATCATGAAAGAAAAGATGATTTCCTAAAACACTCTATAGACTCTTGCTCATAGACGTGGCACACTTCACACCGATGATCAAGACTCTACGTAACACAACTTATCTGACTCCCTAGGACTCTTTAAATATTAGGCTCTGATACCTAGTTTGTAACGCCCCAAAATTTGGTTCTCGGGATGCCACATGGTGATCCAAACTACAAGTAGTCCTAAGCTAACCCTGGCTGCCTTTTACTTAATCTAAATCTCCAAATAGGGGAATATGAATGTAAAAACATAATAAATATGGAAAACTGTCTGAATTATTTGAGTATATCTTAAAATACTAATCTCATCAATCTGATAAAGCAAATACTGAACATCTGAATACTACAACTAAAATCTAAACTGAATCTAGTAGTCTGATAAGCCTCTACTGACAGAAATTAGAGAGTCATTGGGACAAGTTCCATCTGACTCAAAATGTCTTAAAGGAATACTGAACCATCTACTAATGAAATGGAAATATGAATAGCTAAGTCCCCGAACTATGAGGACTCACCAACTGCAGAGATGTAGATGGGATGCTCAGAAATCACTTACGCTGCTGAGACTGAGCACCTAAACCTACATTATGAGGCAATGCAACACATAGACGTATATGTGCATCAGTACTTTGGGAATGTACTGAGCATAAGGGGGTGAATGCAATAAGTAAACAATATCATCACAATTTATAAAATCATGCATGCTAAATGTAAATGACTCACATAGGCTTGAGTAATCTAAAAATTAAAGATCATAAATCATGAACTATAAAGCATATAATATAAATCTTGTGAGCCTTTACATTCAGTTCTAAAATCTGTTCTTTCTAAAAAATACTACATTATCTTGTCAACTGTAAGAAAAATACTTCATATCAAGACTTTAAGAATCTTAAAAAACATAGCATCCAAAACATATACTTTTATCTTAAGGATTTAAACCAATAGACTATTTTAAAAGTAGGTGACTTTTTTTGGGATGTTCTTCTAACCGACATAAACCATGTGAGCATTCATGGATTCCAACGTCTTAGCCACACTAGGGAGAGCTGTTCTACCCTCGGAATAGAACTTCTTATCTTAAGTGATCACAATCTTAGTCATCCACGTAGAAGTAGGAATAATCTTAATACTATGGTGGCACATAGTTCTGGGGCATGAAATCTTGGTAACATACCCATCTCAGTGCTAAATACTACTCTCATTCTTGTGCTCAGGATCTTAAGAAATCCACTTCAAAAATAGCACAAGGATTTACAAGAAAACCAATTATGCTTTTCTTTCTTTAAATCTCAAGTCATATGAACAATGTGGATTCGTTATCTTTGCTTAGGACCAAAAGGTCAAATCTTTATTAAAAATTTGAGAATAATCTTATCATAGGGTGATCATAGAACAAACAATCTTGAAATAGCAATCTTTAATTAGGGATTAGTGACCTATTCATCAATTTCATGTTAAAACACCATAATATTCATGCTTGGTAATGTAAACATTTATAAATCAACTTAAAATCTGAAAATTTATGCAATATGCATGAAAATATGAACATAGACATGAAATTCAACTTCTAAATCCCTTGAAATCTCATAATCTCATAAATAGCAATATTGGGTATAAACCCTATCTTTAATTTCATGGAAAATCACATAAAATTCAGTTAATTTGTAATTAAAATAAGTTTTGGTCTCAAGGATGAAAGAATTATCCTTGTTGAAAACCCCCACATACCTCAATTGATTAATTAGATGCTAAGACTTGAATCTTGGATCCCTATTGATGCTTTAGAGAAGAATTCTTAGAGTTCTTAAATTGGGAATCCTTAATCTTGAACTATGAATCCTTGATCTTGAAATATTTTGGGGAATTGATGGAGAAATTAGATTTCTTAGAGAGAAAAGTTGAGCTTTAGGGTTTTCTTTTGAGAGAGAATTGATGAAATAAGCATAAAGTGCTTTGGAATATGCTTAATGATATGTTTTACATTAATTGGGGTCTTGGGGATTGACTAAAATGCCCCTATTAAACTTTAAATCAGAACTGAAAAAATGACTAAAAATTCCGATTTACTAGGCCACTGTGACGCACCACTATCGCGGTGGCTCACTTGTAAAGGACGAGTAAGAACTGGGAATTTACCACGACGTGCCACAATCGCGGTACCCCTTTGGATTTCCATTTTAGCCACTGGCGCGACGCACCAATATCGCGTAGGCTCACTAGAAATTGCCAAATGTGAAATGGGATTCCTCCGCGATGCATCATGATTGTGGAGTCTCACTGGAATTTGAAAATTGTGATTTTACACTTCTATGCGATGCGCTACGATCCCAAATCACGGTGTTTTACGATTGAAACTTTAAATTGCCATAAATTCTTACTAGGTTGTCGGATTAAGGAGAATCTTATATCGTTGGAAAGCTAATTCAATTTTCTACACATTAGATGGTCTAAAACTGGAATATTGCATATGTACAAAAAGTCATTCTTTCTTGAAGCTAACGCTTGACATTTTAGTCGTCAAATTGAGTTAAGAAAAGTATGAGGTATTACACATTATAGGTTGACTGAGCTAAATTATAGTGAAAGAATAAAAAATATGCGAGTATGTAAATCTAAGTCAATCAATAAGAGTGGAAATAGAAATAATAAGATAGACTAGGAAATCATGGTAAGTAGAGGCAAATAACTCTATAGCAATAAGAAAGCCTAGTTATAACCTAACTAGGGAATCATATGCCAAGAAGACACAATTAAGAAGAAATAAACCCAATCGATCCCTCATAAGCACGATGGATACAAAATAACAGTTACACTATATAACAATTTCAATAATCACCACTAATGAATGTAAAACAAGTCTACATGAGCAATATGTGTACTTGCTACTTCTTTCCAACTATAACCATAAGTGTTATCGGTTTTTACCTGATTTTTAATCCTAATTCAATATTCATAAAGGTAATAAATGTTGAACTTGAACCAAAACTAGAGAATAATAATATGATAGTAAATCTTGGACTCAAATCAAAATTGATAAATAATAATCAATATCTATATGTCGGACTCAAATCGAAACTCATAAGCAATAATTAGTGTATATATATTTGTATATATATGTATATATACATATATCTATAGAACTCTGCCCAAAACTCATAACCTAAGACTTTGTATCAATATCCTGGAGTTCTAACTCGTCTCAAGTCCATTTACTCAAAAATTCCAATTATGGGTGTCTAAATTCGCTAATAGAAGATGGTTCAAATTAATAAGCAGAAAAATGTTATTTAAGGTCAAATAATATTCTACCTGAGGTAAAAAAGATAAGTAGGAATAAAATAGTATCTAAGCCAAGCCAAACCCATTTAATAACCTAACAAAGAAACTATGTGATCATTAAGGTCAAGAAGGGATGCTATTCTAAGCATTCTATCTTGAAAGGGGTAGTGGAGGCCACTAACAAACCCCAAAAATATCACCTATGACAATCAACTACATGAACCTGGTCTAAGGATTATAAATATCACCCCCAGGAACTTAGTAAACTAAGTATAGTCGTAAAGGATAATCATAAGCTAGTATAAGGCAGTACGAGGTCGAAATGTACTAGGAAAAGCCCTTAATTGGCTAAAATAGGCAACAATATCAAAAAGTATATCTGGAATTAAGAACCCACCCAAAAATAGCACATTAACATTCTAAGGCTATAATCAAGCAACGTTTAGATAAAAAGTAACCCTAGCATATCTGGATGTCGACAGAAACTCGTACAATACTCTACACAAGAGCTTTTCTCTTTTGAGAATACTCTAACCACTTCTAGGAGATAAAAACAACGTTACTACATATGAATATAGGAATATCGATACCAATATTTCATATTAATGTTCTATATTAGAAATCTGACTAAAAATCTCTTATGGAGCTCGCTTGATCATCACAGTATACCTCTCAGATCAGGATCATTTTCCTAAATTTTAGTGGTAATACGAGATCAAAACAATCCCATAATAGCCCCAATATCAATGTGGAAGACACGGGTAAACTAGTGAATTAACCCAAAACTTATGAGATTAACACGAGAAGATGACCTTAAAAATGCCTCGCCACAATTCCAATTTCAATATATCAAATCCCACACTAATATCTGTCTCCCACACTCTCTTATGGAGTTTTATACTTAGTTTTTGAAGCTTGAATTACAGTAATGAAAAACATACAACTACCAGTGATCGCCACTTTAACAGCCAAATGACTACTTAAATGATCATCGCTTAAGTGGTGAGGTAGGTGATAAAGTGATCCAGCCTCAGATAGCCTGCCATTGCTAAAGAATTCTTAATCCACTTAAATAGTTTCCAGGAAAGAGGTATCTAGGTCACTAAAGAGGCTTCACCAGCAGCTTAGGCACTAGAAAAAAATTTAAGTCCTAACGGTCTCTGATCGGATGCTCGTGATTCTTTTAAAATCATGTGCACATAATTGAACTATGATACCCTACAAAATTTGACATTCCAAAGTAAATAGAACTATCGATATTTTCATTCAAGGTTATTTCAACAAAATGTGGATTTCAACATTTTGTGAATTTTGACCATATGTCGATTCTTTTGTGATAGTGTTCATCAACAATATCACAGTCTATTCCAAGATTGTCTTTGAGCATGTGAGATATTTAGGGGCCTTACTTCAGAAGTTTAAAAATGAAAAGTTGTATGCCAAGCTCTCCAAGTGAGAGTTTTGGTTGGATTGTGCTTCTTTCTTGGGTTATAGGGTGGCCAAAGATAGTATCATTGTTGATTCAACTAAGGTAGGGTTATATGTGATTGGGATATACCTACTTATCTTACAAATATTCAGGGGGTTTTGGGTTAGCGAGCTATTATTAATGATTTGTGTGAGGTTTCTCCTCCATTATGACTCATTTAACTAAGTTGACTTAGAAAAGGTTGTTTTTCAGTTGTTAGATGATTGTGAGAGGATCTTTCAAAAGCTTAAGGAGTTATTAACTTAGGTTCCTATCTTGACTTTTACTAAGGGGGTTGTGATACAGAACTAAACTACGACACTAAAAAAAACTATGAAAGCAAGTAAAGACAATTAATAAAGAGATAGATAATTAGACACAAGAAGAAGTGACTCAGAACAAAAGGATATATCAAATCCTAATACCCTCAATTTCAACTAATTCAAACACCTAATTCCTATAGTGACCAAAGGGAGATGAACGCTCTCTAAACCAACTTTTCTAAACCAAAGTTCAATAAAAAATTTCCAACACTCTCACTCAATGGAGAAGAATTTATCAATTCATTAATATTCTTGCAAAAAATAAGAGAATAAGCTAGCCCCCAAAGCATTTATAGTTTAAGCTATTTATTACAATTTTAAGGCCTAAAAGTTACCCAATTGCAAGAAAAGGCCCACTAGGGGCTGTTTTTATCTGCTCTCGAAATGATAGAGCGGATCAAAAGTGGATCCAAAGTGCCTTAGCACATTCCCTTTCTAAAGGGATTTCTATCCTTGTTTTTTGTTACCTTGCCTCCTCCAACAATCCTTGGACCAATATGAATACGATCAACAACAAATAGAATCATCTTGATGTTAAAGACGTTTCTTCAAGGACCTCCCAGTTCATGAACAATCCTTTGATCCTTTAAAGCTCTCGGTCTTGATATCTAGTGAATGACTTGGAGCTAATTCAGATTATACCATCCTCTCCATCTTGAGAAAAATTTGACCTCAAATTCAAAGAGTGATCATTTTCTATCATGTCAAATAGTGAAAGATCGCACACATTAAAGGTATCGTGAACTTGATATTCCAGAAGGAGGTCAATCTTATAGTTATTGTCATTTATCCTTTCAAGCACTTAAAATGGACGATCACCTCGTGGCATCAATTTGGCTTTATTTTGGTTGGAATCCTATCCTTAAAGAGGTTCACCCATACCCAATCACTTGATTCAAGCACAAGCCACTTCCTTCCCTTGTTTACTCTTTTGGATACCTCTTAATTCTTTTCAAGGAGAATTCTCACCTTCTTATGCAAATTCTTCATGGTTTCCACCCTATTGTCTCCATCTAAGATTATCATAACATTACTAGGAAAAAGGGTGAGATCTAAAGGGATAAGAGGGTTAAAACCATAAATATATTCAAAGGGCGTCATACCAATAGTCAAATGGATAACACGATTATAATCAAATTTGCCTAGAGGTAGGTGTTCCTCCCAAAAGGACATTTTTCCTTTAACTAAGATGAACAAAATAGAAGCCAAGGTTCTATTTACCACATCCATCTATGGATGGTAAGATGTTGAGAAAAGTAATTTAGTGCCAAGCCTACGCCACAAAGACCTCAAAAAATCACTAAGGAACTTAGAGTCCCTATTACTAACAATGTTCTGAGGAATTACATGTATTTTGACAACATGCTCAATAAACAAATAAGCCACATTATAAGCATCATCAATTTTATGCCATGGAATGAAATAGGCCATTTTTTAGAACCTATCAACCAAAACAAAAATGTAATCTCTACCCCGCTTTGTCCTAGGCAATCCCAAAATAAAATCCATAGAGATGTCAAGCCATGGACATTGAGGAGTAGGTACAGGGGATATAATACTTGATGAGGGAGAAGGCAGGATTTCACACTTCTACAATCCATGCATTGGTCATAAATTCTAGAAATATCGTGATGCATCTTGGGTTAATCAAATTATTCCTCAAAATGTATTGTAAATTCAAAAGTGACCCATCATACCCCCATCATATGCCTCTGTTACAAAAAATTCTCCCCATGAGCTAGAGGGAACACACAACCTTCTTATTTGAACAAAAAACCATCAAACTTGGAGTAAGGCATAGAAGGACAATCCCTCTCCCACTTTTCCCTACCTTATATCTCACAATCTTAATAGATTTGAGCGAATTTATGGTCCTCGGGGTACATTTTATTTAGACTCTTAGATCCCATCAATTTATAAGACAATGTAGATATAAGCACATATTTCCTAGACAATGCATCGACTACCACATTTTTCTTTCCCCTTTTCTATTGAATTACATCAGGAAAAATATATAGGAAAGAAATCCACTTGGCATGTCATTTATAGAGTTTATATTGGGCCTAGATATGTTTAAAGGACTCACTATCAGTTCGACTCACAAACTCCTTGGGCCACAAATAATGTTGCCCGTTACCCGAGGCTCTAATCAAGGCGTATAACTCTAGATCATAGGTGGAATAATTTTGAGTTGCGCTTTTGATATTTTCACTAAAATAGACAATAGGTTTATGATATTGCATTAATAATACACCTATTCCTACATTACTTGCATCACATTCAATCTCAAATATCTCATCAAAATTGGGTAATTGCAATAAGGGGGCGGAGCTAAGCATAGCCCTCAAAGCTTCAAATGCATTGGGTTTCTCATAACCCCATTTAAAAGTTTTAGCCTTACAAATTACCTCTATCAATGGAGCAGCGATGATACTAAATCCGTTGAAAAATTACCTATAAAAGGTAGCCAACCCATGAAAGCTTATTACTTTACCGATGGATTTCGTAGTTGGCCAATTCTTGATGGCATCTATATTAGATACATCCACCTCAACTCCTCTTGATCTCATAACAAGTCCCAAAAAAAAAGCTTCATTCACACCAAAAGACCATTTTTCAATATTAGCATACAACTTTTTTTTTCTAAGCACTTCAAACACATTTGGCAAATGTAAGACATGTTCTTTAAGGGATTTTCTATAAACTAGAACATCGTCAAAGTATACCATAACACTTCCCTATGAATAGTTTTATAACATGGTTCAACAACCAAATAAAGGAACTAGGAGCGTTGGTGAGGACAAAAGGCATAACTAACCATTTATACAGACTAAACTTTGTCTTGAATGCGGTCTTCCACTCATCACCTAGTTGAATCCAAATATGGGGGTACCTGCTCCCAAGATCTATCTTATTAAACACACAAGAATCATTAAACTCATCAGGCATATCATCTAAACAAAGAATTAGGTGGATATACTTTACTATTATTTTATTAATGGCTTAGCAATTAACCTACATGCGCCATGTTCCATCTTTCTTCGGAACTAAAAACACCAGAACTACACATGGACTCATACTCACTTTGATGTATCGCTTGTTGAGGAGTTCCTTAACTTGCCTTTGGAGATTTTTTGTGTCCTTTAGATTTCTTAGGTAGGACAGTTTGTTGGCTAATTAAGAACCCAACACAAAATCAATTTGATGATCAATTCCTCAAAGTGGGGTAATCTTTGGGGAATATTCTTTGTGAACACATCTTCATAGTCCAGCAAAACAAGGGAAATAGAATGGATTATAGGAGAAGTAGAGTGGTTAGCATGAAAAACATAGGCTAGAAGGTGCATGGGAGTTGATAACTCTCAAATTGCACTCTTGAACGGGTGTAAGATATTGTTGTCAATATAAAACCTAACTAGGTTGGGGTCGAATCCCATAGGGAATAGGGTGTGAACTCAAGTTTTTTACAAATTAATTCACTGGTAGTATACTATTTCTTAAAATGGGGTTTAAATTTCCCAGACAATTGTTAGTCCCTTTGAAATTAATGTTTGTAATCAATATTTTATGAAATAACCGGGATTATGTTCACTAGGGTTTATGGTATATGACAGATGCTACAAATAACTCAAGGTTCTCACGGTGGTTAGGATGACAAGCTATATCTATCAATAGTATGCTCAAATGTCTCTCGACCTATTCAAGCGTCAAATTTCCTTATCCTCTTGGACTTAGGGAATAGTAACTCACTTCCCAGATTTTACCTCAGGTTAATCAACCTTGTTACAACACTGATTATTAAACGAAGCCTTTCCGAGTCCCTGTCGATAATTCACTTTCTACTGTTTATGATTTCTTTCTTAAGTAAACCAAAGTAGGTACACCTATTGTTTGCAACCAACAAACATAAGTTAGAATATAAGAATTACCAAGAAATCGTAACACCCATTAAACCTTGAGTAATTAATCAACACCTTATCATGACCTAACCCTAGATTCCATATCCCAGGTTAAGAGCGTTTAGCTACTCATGATGCAGGAAATAAACACACAAGTTGAATTCATAATTGAAAGGATTAACTTACAATAATGAAGGAAATCAAAAGTATTCTTTCAATTGAATCACAAGGCAAACCACCAAAATATTTGTCTTCTCGAGAAAGAGAGAAGAAAAAGTCGTATGTTGTAGGATATGTCAATTAATTGATGGATAATAGAAAAACCCTAAAACAAGGATTTAAATAGTTAAGCATAAATAGGGAAACAAAATTAAAGTTTCAGATGTTCTTTGGAATAGATGACGGCGATTGTGACGGCCTATCATGATTTTGACGGCCTGTCACGGACGTCGTCAGCTTCTCTACAAATTCAGCTTCTGTTGCCTAAGGTTGATGACGATAGTGATGGACTATCAGGATATTGACGGCGTGTCATAAAGGTCATCACAAAACTTCTAGAACTCCCCTCTTCTGTTTAAGTTTGACGGCATTCTTGACAGCCTATCACCAGGCTGACGACGTGTCATGGATGTCGTCATCCACACTTAGCTCTTCATTTGCTTCTGATTTCATAATTTTTACTTCCTTTATTTGTAGTTCTCCTTATTTCCTACTTTTACTGTAAAACCAAAGTAAACTAATCGAAAACGACTAAAGTTTCTTAAGACTTTGTAATTTTTTAGAGTTAAAAGCTTCAAATGTGTTAGCATGGGCTCACACATCAACACCCTCAACTTAAACAATTGCTTTTCCTCAAGCAACCTTAACATAACTAAGAGTATACAAAGTACAATTTGGCAGCTAACTTCTCATATCAGTTCAGAATACATGCACCATCTCCAAGGTCTGTCAAAGTAAGAGCAACTGTGTCTATTATTGAAAACACCCATGTAACTCACAAGGATCAACATATGGAAAAAATTTCAGCAATAACAACCCAACACATACCCAAATCACACTATCCGAACAAGACAGTGATTAGCAACATACCTAGTGTTCCCTCACAATAAAGAAATCCCTTTTTCACTCATGTCAGAATTTATAAACACAGGGATAAACACAAGACTCACTCTCAGAATGAAGTTCCAATATTGCGCATCAAATGCAATAGGCTTTCCCTTATAGTCAGTACCCAAGTCTTTAAACAGGTAAGTTAGGATAACTATAGGGCTTTTCTTAAGCTTGTAACGTAGGCTAGGGGCTGGTATGATATTCATGGATATTTCAAAGTGACTAAGCCTCCTTGACACTATATTAGACCCTAGGGGTTTCAACTCTTAACCTTATTTTATTCCCTCTTTTATTGATCATGCATGCTCAAGATGGATGCGTTCTTTTCAATTAACTGATTATCTTTTTATCATTTTTCACATAGTTTTCTCTTTTCTTATTTATTTTTCACCACACCCAACTCGTTATTTATCCTTCTCATTGTATATGTCTTCATACACAGATTGCATCAAGCACCCTAATAATAGCCACCCTCAACTTAGGTTATTTACCAAAGCCAAGGTGCACAGTGTCCAAGGAGGACCAGTTCCAAGACAGTTTCATTATGATATAAACAGGAAGGTGAAAGGTGCATAGGAAAAAAATAGGCTATTTAGGCTCAAAGAGGGAGCAAGGGATATTATTCACATCGAAAAGGTCATTTAGGCTAACGCGGGCTAACATGCAAAAACGGCTTATGATCATTTCCTAACGCCTATCCGATGACTATGGCATCACTAACCGGGAAAGTTCTAGATTCAAAGCACAACAGGAACTGAGCAAGACCTTACACACACATGGCACACAAGTATCTTACATATCACTACTTATCCGGTTCATGCATATGTTTAACACAGGTCATTCATTTGCCATACTAATACCACAAAAAGATACACAGTGGTCACAATGGATGCAATTCACACAGTACACAATAGATCAGACCACTGGAGAAGTACTCATAAATCACAAAATAAGCCAACTGCCTCAAGTACTTGTACTACTCCTAATTATCTATAGACTATGTTACAACAACAATTTACCCTATACCCTTAACTTAATAATCAAAAATAAAAGACACTAACGGTTAGGGTATACCTGACGACAGTCAAGCACGTGGATCCTAGGTCTTTGACCCTGCTATTGTATCATCTGTTGTATTCTCCCCATCAGGAGCATTTGGCCTGGCGATGGTCGAAGCCTGTCTAAATGAAGCACCTACAACCCTAGCTCGAATGGCTTCTTCCCATTTCTCATTATCAGCCATAGACTACAATCTTTCCTTTTTCAACTTTTTTTTCTTCCTTCTTCTTTGCCTTCTTCTTCGCTTTTATTTCTTCTTCACTATCTAAATCTTCTCTCCTATTTTTGCCTTTCTTTTCCCCCTATTTCTTTGAGGAGTCTGCAGTAAGATCAAGTATAGGAATTTCTTACTCTAATTCTTCCATATCCAGACCTATTGTCATCATAATTTGGTGCTACTGTATCACCCCAACCTCAACCTTAACCTTATCTAATGCAGCCCTGAATGTAGCAAGATCAACACCTGTCATCTCTTTTGCCCAGGCATCGAATCTGTTCTCTAAATCTCCAACTCATGGAGGCAATATCACAAAAGGCTCTAGTGCAACCTTGATTCTTTTGTCCACAACAGCAGTAAACTGTTTGGCAAAGGCATGTAGCTGGGCCTCGCACCACTTTGCTTACTTAGCCACCTTCTTGATATCAATAAGATGAAATGCCAAACCTATTGCTGCTGGAGGAACTGAGGGATTGGCTTCAGTCTCAGGCACTGAAGCTGCCTATGCTGAAGAATCCTGTATATCGACCCGAGGTACTGCTACTATATCTGAACCGGTGGTTCCGCTACTACCTCTGTCCCCTGTCAAGTCTATGTCCCGACTGAATCTCATCAAACTGGACGGTGTGGTGGCCTAAGGCATGAAGTCGGGGCCGTGCAATAATCTATTGATGTCTCTAGTTGAAACATCAACGCTTATACCCCTCACCTGAACTCTCACTAGAAGAGGCTGATCTGCTACTTTTTCACCTAGTTTGCACATATTCTCCAACTATGCTTGGTATTTGCATAGAACTCCTGAACTAGTGTGGGGAAAAATAAACCTCCCCTTTCTGTAGTCCGTCCTAAGCCGTATTCTTTGAATTTCTTCTCCACTTCAGGGTATCTGCTCAACCCTTTCGTGATGATCATCTTTTTTTCTTGGATTGGCCTATTCGCATTCCTTCTATCAATTTTTTGCAACCCAATAATACAGATATCTTCATCTCTAGGGATTTTCTGTCTAGTATTGTTCCTCACTTCTGGGTTCTTATATTTGATAAGAGTCCTCTGAGGTGGAGACTCTTCATCATCTTGTTTCTTAGTGGATGGGGACTCGGAAGCTGTTCCTTCGGACTCAGATTCTTTAGATTCTTCTTGATCCTCTTCATCAGCTTTAGCATGTTCATACTAATGTTGTTCAAACTCACCTTTTTCAGACCCCTCCTGCTCAATAGCTGTGGTCGACTCAGTATCATCACTTTCCTCCACCTCAATTGGTAGAGGTGGTGGAGCTTTTTTTGGACTTTATTTCTTCTTTATCTTTCTGAGCAAGGGTTCCTCCTCCTCGTAGTCACATTCCTCGTTGAGGATCTTACGATGTACATCATCTTTGGCCGCTTTCTTTGGTTCTGTAGGACACTTTCTTTTTGGTGCCATTTTAGAGTACCTAGAGACATTAGAAGAACGTTAGTCAACCCTAAAGATCACAAACACAATTACATTAATAATTTAAGCTCATTTATGTTTCAGGCCCCAGGTGTGATAATAATTTGTGATAAGCCATGATGACCATGATAGCTTATCATGGTTGTCTTCAACCTCAGACAGAACCCAATTTTTTTTTACAATTTCTGACGACCTTCATGATAGGCCGTCACAATTGTGATAGCCTATCACAATTGTCGTCAGCTCTATCCAGAACTAACTTCAGTTTTGTCAGCTTTTGATGACATTCCTGATAAGCTATCACGATGGTGATAGCCTATCATGGATGTCGTCACACTTATCAGAACCCACTTTTGACTTTAACTAAATTTTTGGTCCCCATTCTTGCTCAAGATTTACTTGAATTTGAATTGTGAGCTATCTTTTCAATCCGTGGACTTGTACAGCAAACCCTAGGTGCGATTTTAGACATTTTCCAAGACTGAACTTGGTTCAATCACATTAGGGACTTGAGTTAGCTTTCATTCACCATACATCACAAGCAAAGAAGTGTTGAAGTAGAGTATTCCTGATGGAGCTTTTAATCTAGTGCCATGCACAAGAAAAAGTGTGAAAGAAGAAGATGTTCTTGATTCTTAAGTGCAAACCACATACAAATTAAACTTGTTTTGCTTAGAGTGTTTTTCCAAGAATGGAAACTATTTTAACTAAGGAAAAAAATAACTAAAGAAAAAAAAGTTAAAAGTGGTGAAAATTTAAAAAGGCTCGCGATTTGGGCTGGGTCAAATCTGATTAAAATTAGGCCCAGTTTTTAGATTTTAGGATTTGTGTTGACGACTTTTTGTGACGGCTTGTCATGGTTGTGATAGCCCGTCAATATCGTCGTCAACAGTAGGCAAAGAATTTCTCAAGTCTGATCTAGATGACGACATTCGTGATAGCTTGTCACAGTTGTGACGGCTTGTCACGGATGTCGTCATGACCTTCCAGCTAACTCTTTTCATTCTTTTCACCTTCTCTATACTAAATCCTAATTTAAAAAATAAAAACACTTGCTCAAACATAAAAATTCTGGGTTGCCTCCTATTAGATCCTGATTTACTATCGCGGCACGAATGGGTTCTCTTGACTACTCAGAATTCACCAAGACAACCTGTTGATATCCCTTTTTTCATACTCATAAAAGAAGTCAATGATTGAGAAGACATTCATATCATTTTTTTGTGACATGGGTTGATGTATTTTGAATTTTGCCTCCGGTTTACCGAGCCTAAACTTGAGCTCATTCAACTCCATATCAACTATTACTCTTCCTGTTGCCAAGAGTAGCCTTCCCAAGATAATGGGTACCTCGAAGTCCACATCACAATCCAATACCACAAAATTAGCAGGAAGAATAAAGTCTGCTACTTTCACCAACACATCATGCAAAATTCCAACTAGCCGCTTTATTGACCTATCTGCCATCACTAGTCGCATGTTAGTAGGTGTTGTATCTTCCAAAACCATCTTCTTACATAAAACAAGTGGCATCATATTCACGCTGGCACCCAAATCACATAATGCCTTTGCAACATCCAGAGACCCAACTTTGCATGGAATAGTGAATGTACCTAGGTCGGCCTTCTTTTACACTAAGAATCATGTGGAAACCGAGCTACAATAGTGGAGATTGTCCACCTTCTCACTACTAAACTTCCTCTTCTTTGTGATGAGGTCTTTCATGAACTTGGCATAGCCTGACATTTTCTCAAGTGCCTCAACCAAAGGTACATTAATTGTCAATTGCTTGAGCATAGCCATGAACTTGCCAAATTTTGCCTCATCGACCTTTTTCTTCAATAGTTGAGGAAAGGGAGGTGGCGGTCTAGGGATATTATTTAACAACACTTCCTCCTTCTTATCTTCTTTCTCTAAAATATCAACAAAACCATCCAGCTTATCACACTACACTAGAATACTTTCTTCGGGTTCATCAATACTTACCTTATTTTCGACAGATTTTCCCACAGAGGGGTCACATAACAACTTACCACTCTAAGGTAATCACCATACACGAACCACCATTTTGCAGGTTTTGAACTGTATCACTAGGTAAAGTAGAAATTTTTCTCTGGTTCAGTGTAGCAGAAAGTTGGTTCATTTACGACTCCAACTGCTTAATAGAAGCAGAGCGTGAGCTAACCAACTGACTGAGGGTAGAGAATTCTTTCTTCATAGTAGTTACTCCCGAGTTGGTAGCTTTAAATCTCTTCAACAACTTTTCCATCATGTCCTCCATAGACATATTGCTAGAGCTAGTTGTTACAGCATCCCTACTTCTAAGAGGAACATACAAAACACTCCTATCATTATTGTTTCTCCAGTGTCCTTGCTCCTCATCTTTATAATCAGGCTTGTCATAGAAGTTCCGACCTTGGTTCCCTTGGATATTTCCTTGGAAACTCCCCTGATTACTCACATAGTTTGCCTCTGCATCGGCTCCTGTAGCAACAGTACCCTGAGATTCCACAGTCTTAACCATTTTGGTCTTGCCTGACAGCAAGTGTTTGGTCAACAAGTCCATCTGTGTCTTTAAGTGGGCCATGTCCTGGTCTCGCTCCTCATCCCTTCTGCACTGCTCTGCAGTTACACCACCGACAATAGTCGGTCTAGCCACTATAGAATCCCTAGGGTGCCAAGCCCGACTCTTCTTGGTCATTTTACTCAGCATGTCAGAAGCATCAAGGAAAGAGAGATCAATGAACGAACCACCTACAGTGTTGTATATAACTGGCTTTGTCACAGAGTTGAAAGTTCTGTACAAAGTATCCTTCAAGTGAAATTCCGTCATGTTGTGGTTTGGACATTGTGCAAGCTTCTTCTTAATTCTCTCCTAGATTTTGTGCAATGCTTCTGTTGGGAGTTGTCTGAAGTTACTGATTTCGTCCCTCAACTGTATGACAAAGGGAACAATCTCAATCGGATCACATTCTGGCTCACTCCCAGATTGTCAAAAGATTTGAAAATAGTGATGAAGTTCACCAAATGCATATTCGGGTCATCACCAGGTAAGCCTCCAAATAACCCCTTCAGATTCAGGAGTTGGATCATGGTGCTTGTTATGTTGAATTTTGCACCTAGTGCCAATGGTGGAAGAATGATTGAAACCGTTGCACCAGCTCTGACCATTCCTTCATCATCTTCATTATCCTCATATTGAACGGGATGTTGGTCGTATCTTCCTAGGATTGGACAGTTTCTATTGACTTTTCACTACACTGGTGCAGCAAGTTGCTCAGCTCGCCTTGGGTTCTGAGGATTTAGCAATTCCTCATCACCCAAGTCTTTATCATCAGGGTTTTGGTGACGTGCTTGTTGACCCAAATTCTGTACGTTCACCTGAGCCCTGGCCAAAACTGCTAGTCTGTCCGCCTCCTGTTGTTCAGCCATTTTCCCTATCAGTTGAGGTTCCAGATTGATTGGCAATAACGGTTCTCTGGAACTTCCTGTTTTTGGCATAAACAACACAGTACCTATAATAGACATAAACAAAAAATAAAATTAAATCTAGAAAACTTAACTAACAATAATTTAGCATACACAAACTTTCTGTTTACAACCATATTCCCCAGCAACGGCGCCATTTTTTATAACGCTCAAACTACACTCTTGAACGGGTGTAAGCGATCGTTGTCAATATAAAACCCAACTAGATTGGGTTCGAATCCCATAGGGAATAGGGTGTGAACTCAAGTTGTATACGAAATAATTCACTGGTAGTTTACTGTTTCCTAAAATGAGGGTTTAAATTTCCCAGACAATTGTTAGTCACTATGAAATTAATGTTTGTAATCAATATTTTATGAAATAACCGGAATTATGTTCACTAGGGTTTATGGTATATGACAGATGCTACAAATAACTCAAGGTTCTCACGGTGGTTAGGATGACAAGCTATCTCTATCGATATTATGCTTAAATGTCTCTCGACCTATTCAAACATCTAATTTAATAATCCTCTTGGACTTAGGGAATCGCGACTCACTTCCCAGATTTACCTCAAGTTAATCAACCTTGTTACAACGCTGATTATTAAACGAAGACTTTTTGAGTCCCTGTCGATAATTTACTTCCTACTATATATGATTTCTTTCTCAAGCAAACCAAAGTAGGTACGCCTATTTTTTGCAACCAACAGACATAAGTTAGAATATCAGAATTACCAAGAAATCCTAACACCTATTAAACCTTGAGTAATTAATCAACACCTTATCATGACCTAACCCTAGATTCCATAACCTAGGTTAAGAGTGTTTAGCTACTCATGATGCAGGAAATAAGCACATAAGTTGAATTCATAATTGATAGGATTAAATTACAATAATGAAGGAAATCAAAAGTGTTGTTTCAATTGAATCACAAGGCAAACCACCAAAATATTTGTCTTTGAGAGAGAGAGAGAAGAAAAAGTCGTATGTTGTAGGATATGTCAATTAATTGATGGATAATAGAAAAACCCTAAAACAAGGATTTAAATAGTTAACCCTAAATAAGGAAATAAAATTAAAGTTTCTGATGTTCTTCAAAATAGATGACAATGATTGTGACGGCCTATCATGATTTTGACGACCTGTCACGGACGTCTTCAGCTTCTCTGCAAATTCTATTTCTGCTGCCTAAGGTTGATGACGATAGTGACAGCCTATTAGGATCTTGACAGCGTGTCATGAAGGTCATCTAAAAACTTCCTGGAATTCCCCTCTTTTGTTTAAGTTTGACAGCATCCTTGACAGCCTATCACCAGGCTGACGACGTGTCATGGATGTCGTCAGCCACACTAAGCTATTTATTTGCTTCCGATTTTATACTTTTTTTTTCCTTTATTTGTGGTTCTCCTTCTTTTCTACTTTTACTGCAAAACCAAAGTAAACTAATAAAAACGACTAAAATTGCTCAAGACTTTACAATTATTTAGAGTGAAAAGCTTCAAATGTGTTTGCATGGGGTCACACATCAGGAGTTTTGTCATCATGCTCTTTGAAAATATATTTGTTACTAGCCAACATCAGCAAGGGATTCTTCCATTTCAACCTCCTTTTATCCTCTTATTCATCCCGATCCTTGGTTTGGTCCTCCTTCTTAGCTTGTTTCTTACCCTTCATTTTAACTTTCCTAATTTTTGGTGACCCTCATTCACTTGAGATTGTGAAAGTTGACAGAGAGTGAATTTACAACCATTAAACTCAAAATAGTACCGATTGGTCCTCCCATCATGCTTGCTTTAGAAATTATATTACCATGGTCTCCCAAGCAAGAGATTACAAGATTGCATGGGTATCACATCACAATTCATGTCATTATGATAATTCCTAACTATGAACCAAATCACCACTTTTCTAGTCATATTCAATACACCATAATTATTTAACCATTGAAGTTTGTATGGTGTGGCATGTTTGGTTGTGGGTAACTTTAAGAAATAGACCAAAGTAGCACTAGCCACATTATCATAACTTCTGCTATCAATGATCAAAGAGCACATGTTTTCCTTTATAAGACATTTACTTTGTCCTTTGACTTGTGTCATCTATCTCTTTACTAATTATTGCACACCTCACAACAAAATTTGGAAAATCATACTCTCCATCTTGAGGCCAAGCATCTACATTATCCTCCTCTACTTGCTCATCTTCATGGGACCCCTCTCCATCTTGGGTTTTTCATCATTCTCATGTTCTAGTCCCACCTCTTCTCCAAGGTAATGTAATTTCCCTTCCTTGAGGATCACCTTTTTTTCTTTGGGACATTAACTTGCATTATGTCCCTATCCTTGACATTTAAAACATTTAAGATTGGGAGTAGGATATTTATTACCTTCATTCTTTGGCGAGTACTTTGAGTGGTCTTCTTCATGGGCTTTTTGTCATTGGACTTATAGTCCTTATTCTTGTTCCATCCTGATGATTGTGCTACCTATTTATTTTTACTCCAAGTGTTGGTAGATGAGTACCTTTTGATTTGTAAGTTTCCATTTCCTTGATATCCCTCTGAATCTCTAAGATTGCTTGGAAGATTTCTTCTATGGTTTCAAAATAGTGGATAGTCATACATGTGGAGATATCTTTGTTTAACCCAACCTTGAAGCATATGATCTCATAGTTCATGTTATCTTGATGATCGAGCTTCAATATCAATTATTGGAATTCATCATAATAGTCCACAACATTCTTTCTACCTTACCTCAAGTTGGACAATTTGGCAAGTAGCTCATGTCTATACCTCTTCGGAACATGCCTTTGTCTCGTGAATACCTTTAATGCATCCCATAGAGGGTTTTTTTCCTTCATTCAACACATTTCAGAATCTCTTGATATAATCCCACCATGTATTGACATACCCTTCAAAATGGGATATGGTATAGCAACTTTTCTTCTCTTCGGTGATATCATTAACTTGGAAGATCCTTTCACTAGAGGACTCATATGAGAGATAAGCTTTGGGATCACTTTTGCCTTTATTTAGGAGACTAACCTTGATCAAATTTATACCCACATCTTGATCCTTATTACCTTGTTGGTTCCATTGATCATAACCTTGGGGTCGATTTTCCATATATCCTCTTTCATTACTAGCATGTTGTTTCTATTATTCATGACCTTAGGGTTGGTTTCCCAAGTTTCCTAAACCATTTGGACTACACCAAATCTTTCTCCTCAACCTTGATATCATTGATCCATTGGTCTATCTCTCATTTTCTCAACCAATATGTTGGCTTCATCGAATGCTCTGAACTCTTCTTGTAGTTCTTTCCTTTATTTTTCATCTATTTGGATGGGTTGGTTTTGGTTAAGGGGTACTTAAAATAGTAGAACTTGGTTTAGTGAAGGTTGGGGTATTTAGGTTCGAGATTCATCATATTGAGTTTGATTGAATTGAGATTGGAGTGGTCAAATGAGATTTTGATTTTATGGATATGTAGAGTCTTGAGGGATGGAATCGTATGTTTGTATTGGTGTATTGATTATTTGGTTATGGTTTTATGAGGAAATATGAATTAGAGGATCTGGAGTGTGCCCACTAGTATAAGAAATGTAGTGTTGAGGTGTGGATAGGGATGTGTTTTGTCAAACTTCCATGATATACACTCTTCCACCAATGAGGGATACACTCCCTTAAAGAGAACCCACGTTAAGGTCAAGTGAATTTATCTTGGCGTCCATAGAATCAATTTTATGATTAGGAGTTTCAATGGCCGCTAAGATAGCATTCATTGGATAGTTGTCCATGGCTTACGAAGTTTTAACTTTCGTAGCCATTGTACTTATCAAGAAAGACACTCATAAAAACAACAAACATGTTAGCGTTAGAGATGTTAACCTCACAAACTCTTCACACCTTTGTCTACCACACACTTGGGTCACAAATATTGAAAGATGGTTCATACTTCATGTGATAATCCAGGTGTCAAGTACTACTCTTGATCGAATTGGATTCTTGTTTGAAGCGACTCAAATAATCAAAATTGTACAAACTTGAACCAAAAAGTAACAATGAATTGAAAAGTTAAAAACTTGAATGAAATAGGACAATGAAAGAAATAGGACTCAAGAACTAATCAATCAACTTATTAAATGCATTACTAGTTAATGAGTAGTTTAAGAATGCAAGAAGAGATTAGGAATCAAGAAATTTAATTAAGAATAAAACCATGAGAAATGGAGTGTTTAAAGTGTTGACATGTGTTTTAGAACTTAATTGGTGTTGAAAAAGTGTTCATATGTGTTTGGGGTTGTTTTGGCATTCAATTGGGTGATATGCTTTGAGGAGCTGCTGCATTATGTGGGGTGCAGGTGTAGTGCACCTTGGTCATAGGAGAGCCTTCCCTTACTATTATGAGGTGTGACTATAGGTCCAGGGCAAACCAGGCGCACCTTGGATGCAGATGCAAGGCAGGTTGGTCGACTCCCCTTAGTGAATGGATTATTTTGACCTTAATTTGTCCCCCTTGTTATCTCTTGTGGAATATCCTTTGTTATATTCTTTGATGCTATAGGAAAAACACTTTTCGACACTTTTCTTTCTTCTATTTGGATCAAACTCCCTCTTTTGATGAACTTGAATATGAAGATAACAATCTTCTCAAGAACACGCCAAGAACACCAAGAACACCTTAGCTCAAAATGAGTTGAAAATTCGAACCTATGCACTTTTCATCATTATAGACTCATTTGATAAATTATTTTTCTCAAATTCCTTCTCCAACACTTCAAATCATGCAACACACCTTAAACTTCTTCTTTTCAAATCCAAGCTTCCAATGATTGTGTAAGGCTTAATTTAATTCTAATTTAGCTCAAATTTGATATATGGACTCTAATAGTGTTAGGAAACGCAAATATAACACTATAAACATAAGAAAAACACAAAATTAATAACTCAAAATTTGACCTAAGACCTAAAACGTAAAAAGTAACTTTGTGATTTTTAATTTTTCAAGACGACTAGACCCAAGATTGACTTTGTTCAAATGAAATCAAGCTCAGCTCTGATACCAAATAATATGGAACTAAACTACGATACTCAAAACAAACTACAAAAGAAAGTAAAGACATTCAATAGAGAGATAGATAATTACGCACAAGAGGAAGAAGTAACTAAGAACAAAAGGATATATGAAATCCTAATACCCTCAATTAAAATTAACTCAAACACCTAATTCTTACGATGACCAAGAAGGAGATAAACGCCCTCTAAACCATTGTTTCTAAACCAAAATTCAATAAAAGCTTTTCAACACTCTCACTCAATGAAGAAACATTCATCAATTTATTAATAATCAAGGAAAAACTAAGAGAATGAGCTTGCCTCCAAAGTATTTATATTTTAGGCTAATTATTATAATTTTAGGGCCAAAAAGTGACCCAATTATAAGAAAAAGCCAACTAGGGTCTGGTTTGATCTGCTATGGAAATGCTAGAGTAGATCCAAAGTGTCTTTGGCACAAGTCTTTTCCAAGGGGCATTCTATCCCCGTATTGCCTTCCCTTGCTTTCTCCAACGATCCCTGGACCAATGTGAGTGAGATCATAAACAAATGACACCCTTTTGATGGTAAGGAAGCTTCTATAAGTGCCTCCCATTTCATGAACAATTCTTGGATCCTTTGAAGCTCCTAGGCTTGACTATTAGTGAACGGATTGGAGCTAATCTGGATTTTATCATGGTGTGGGATTCACTATGCTTGTGTTACTTTTAGAGCTAGATTGGGTAGTGTGTTGATGCAAAATGTTAAGGTGATTGCTTTTTCTTTCGATAGTTAAAGGTCTGTAAGAAGAACTACCCTCGTAGTATTTAGAGTTAGTTGTGGTTGTGTTTATGTTGAAATTGTTGCATCACTACTTGTATGGAGTTCATTATGATATTTTCTCTAATCTTCATAGCCTTTGTTATTTCTTCACTCAGTGAGATCTTAACATAAGACAATATAGATGGTTAAAGTTACTCATTATGATCCTATTATTTTTTATTATTTTTGCAAGGCTAATTTATTAGTGGATGTCTTGAGTCAGAAGATGGAGAGTATGGGGAGTTTGTCTTATCTTTTTGTAGATGAGCGACCATTAATATAAACATTCCATTTTTTAATAAACTATTGGTCTTACTTAATATTTCAATAGCTAGGTGTGTTTTGGCATATGTAGAGGCTTGATCTTCATTGATGGAGTAGATTTGAGCTCGTCAGTTGGATGATGAGAATTTGAGGGTGATTCATGATAAATTAGTGAGTGTCAAATCAAAGACATCATATCTTGAACATGTGTCTGTTTTGAAGGTAGGTGATCATGTTTGTATACTAAGAGTCGGTGGTTATATTAGACTAATCATAGAGGAGGCTCAATATTTGAGGTACTCTATCTATATAAGAGTGGATAAGATGTACCATGATTTAAAAAAACACTACTGGTGGTGTGGGATAAAGAAATACATGTAATATTTATGGCCATGTGCTTGAATCATCAACAAGTAAAATATGAGTATCAGCGACTAGGTGGTATGATATAGTGGATTTTTGTCTCTAAAAAGAAATGGTTGTGAATCACGATGGACTTTATGGTTGAACTATCCGTGACTTTGGGAAAGTTTGATTCAATTATGTGACTATTAATATGTTGACTAAATCAAGGCACATTCTACTTATGAAGTTGAATTATAATACGGAGAATTGGCCAGGATCTATAGTCGAGAAATTATTTGGTTGCATGGTGTACCTATCTCTATTATTTTTTATAAAGGTACACATTTTACCTTAAATTTTTGAGTTTTATACAGAGTGAGTTGGGTACTCAACTTGAGATAAAAACATCTTTTCACCCTCAGATGGATTGTTAGTCAGAGTGGACTATTCAGGTATTAAAGGACATAACTCAAATGTGTATTATGGATTTCGATGGTTATTGGAACTATTTCTTGCACTTAGTGGAGTTTTCCTACAACAAAAATTACCATTCCAACATTAATATGGTGCTTTTTAAGGCGTTATATAAGAGGAGGTGTATATCGTCGTAGGATGGTTTAGATTTTTTTGAGGTTAGACCTTGGGGTACTGATTTGTTGAGAGACTCAATGGATCGAGTGAGATTGATTTAAAAGATGCTTATGGTTGACCATAATAAGAAGAAGAGTTACACCGATTGATGAGTTCATGATGTGTCATTCATGCTTAGTTAGCAAATATTTTTTGAAAGGTATCGCCCATAAAGGGGATGATGAGATTTGGGAAGATACAAATGCTTAGTTTGAGATTTATTAGACCTTCAGAGATTCCTGAGAAGTTTAGGGATGTGGCTTATAGGTTGGATCTACCTCCATTTCTATAAACTATTCATTCATATTCTATCTTTCGATGTTAAAGTTATATCATATCGATACTTCTCATGTAATCCGAGTGGATTCAGTTACATTAGTTTATGGTTTGTCCTTTAAGAAGGAGCCTATTGGTATTTTAGATTGGGAGACTAGAAAGTTGAGATCAAAGATTACTGATTCTGTGAAATTTTAGTAGAAATATCCTCTAAATTTAGGAGGATACTTGAGAGGTTGAGTCAGATATATTTAGTAGATACCCCCAACTTTATATCGAGTTGAGTACTTTCTTTACTTTTCATTCGAGGACGAATGTGTAATTTAGTGGTAGATAGTATAATAACCCTCATAGTGGTTTTTAGCTTTTTCTGTATTTTGGCCATTTTTTTCTTCACAAGTTGTTTTATATCAACTATGAGTTGTAGGGATGATTGAAATGATCCTCGAAGCATTCGAGAGTGAATTTATATAAGTTTGAGGTTTTGAGTAGCCTTTAAAGTAAGCCCTTCGACTTTTGTCAATATTTTGTTATTAAAGCATCAAATGGTGATTTTGTAAATTTCATTAGATTCAAAATGCCCTTATGGATTAGTAGTGTGGTTGGATCAAAACCTGGTTGGTTCAGGTTTCGAGCCATTATTTTAAGTTTTGAGCATTTAGACGAGAAACTAGTTAAATTTGCCTAAAAGGGGTTCGGGGGGTAACTTTTTAATAATAACCTATTTTGTTATATCTAATGATTTCACTGACTGCGAAAATTCAAAATTAGTGTAGTGGCATTATTTGTTGATTTTATGGGGTCTTGAATGAATTTCGAGGGTCATTAAGATGATTTTTTATCATTTTCCTTAGCTGTATTATTGATATTTTATGCATTCAATGTCCTTCTTCACATTCATGGGGTCCTTTCACGTTCTTGGAGAAGGAATTCTCTTTGTTATCGCAAACACAAGGCAGTGGCTTCCTTGGCAAAGATTAATTATGGTCGGGTCGGGTTTCGTTGTTCATTGTGCTCGCGACCAGGGCATTGCATTTGTGGTAGGTCCGGGCCAGTAGCTTCATGAACATGAGGGACCGACAGCATTCATGATAAAAGTATGGTTCACTTGAACATTAGTTAAACCTTTTTTTGTTATGTTATTCATTTTCATCATTGTTTGACCTTGAGACCTTGGTTTTGAGTGATTTCAAGAGGATTCTTCTTCAAACTTACTTGCATAAACTTTTAAACCTTATTTCTATCACTACCATTGATTTTATTTCATAACCAACTTCAAAACTTAGATTTTAAACATGGAATTTTGGGGTTTCACTCTGTAGAGCGAGAATATGAGTTTTCAATTATTTCAAGCTCGAACTAAACTAATTTTCAATGGGTTTTCATATTTGGAGCCCTTAGAGTATGGGTAACATTATTTTTTATTAAAACTTTTATTTTTAACCTTTTTATTTTGGGGTCATTTTTTGAAGTATTTTGGACCTAGAACAAAAGTTGCTAATATGGACATTATCAAACTCCTTTTGGCATGTACATTATGTTTTTGTTAGACTAAATTTGTTGAGATTGCATAAAAGTAAAGTCTTCTTGTTGAGGGATCCAAGCATGAGTTTCAGCTTTCGAGGTAGGTTATGACCTAACTTTCTTTAGACCGAGCTGGGGAATTAACCATTCATATAAAGTAATGCTATGGATTAGGGATTTTATCGTGAGAATTTATCTTTTGAGATCATTTCTTTATCGTATCTCCCATGTGGGGCCTTATGTGAACCTTATTATTGAGTTGAGCGATTATTATTGTGATGCCCATATGGGGGATACTATTGGATTATTGAGCATTATCTACCTTTATTATTATTGTAATGTTACATAGGAATGGTATTGATCTTGTTTGAGCATTATTTTTTTCGTTTATTTTTATTCTAATGCCCAAGTGTGGGCTTGGATTGATATTATTGATATCTTACATGACTCTCTACTATTGTGTTTCCATGTAATAACTTATATCATGATCTGTTGAGTCTTGAGCTCAGTTATATCATTATTGAGTTGATTCATTACATTCTATAGATTTAGTTATGACTGTGAATCCTCATTTCATTCATTCATATTTATGAAAATGGTATCACTTAGAAACACTGGATTTTGAAAGAAGATGAGACCCTTGATAAAACGCCATGACCATGGGATGTGCTAGCAAGATTGAAATATGAGATTGTGATAGTATATGGGTTGTGAACACCCCATGGACCATGTCTTGAATGTTTATACTTGAAAGATTTATATGATGTTACATTGAGACATTATATCCTTATCATATCATTGCATTGCAACATTTGCATTTCTCTTATGTGTTAGATATCATGTAAATTGTCTTCCTTTTGTGTATATTTGTTGTGTAGTTACTCTTATACTGTTATTTTAGTTGTATTATGTATACTATTTATGAGTTTTACAGTTTGTGCCTCGATTGGAAACTATTTTGTATGTGGGTGCAAGTGTGCTCATAGTATCCTTTATATGTTTAATTTTTCACTTTGCTCGATCGGCTTATGATGACTACTGAGTACAAGTACACTGTACTCACTCCTACATTCTATATACTTTTGGTGCAGATCCCAATTCGAGTGCAATTCGCAGAGCTTGAGTTCCTACTGATTTGAGACTGCTCGGAGTAATGGTGAGCTTCTCGTCCAGAGACTTATTCCAGACTTCATATTATCGCTATGAAGTCTTTATTTACATTTCAGAGATAGAGTTTATGCATTTTCATATTCTATGCTGGTATTAGAGTGTTCTTTAGTCATGTCACTAGATTCTGGAATTTGAATTGTATTTATTTCTGATTTTGAAGTTGTTCAGTATATTTGGCCTAACTTTATCTTGTAGTCTAGTATTTGGGGTTATTTGAATTCTTTCTCCAATTCTATCTCTTTTGGATGTTGTCTTTTTTTACTAAGGTTGGGATAGGGTAAGTTCCATCGTGACCTCAGATTCTGGAGAATGACACTATCTTCACACCTCCAACCTATCATTAACCTTATTGTGAGTTTCATCAATCAAGAAAATTTCATCTTCAAATAACATACACCAAGGCACTTTACCCTAAATATATATATAAAGTGCCCAATCATCCATAACAAAGGAAAATAGTAACGGGTTAGGCACTAACGTTGGTGAAACCCCGTCTCAACTAGAAATTTCTTTTAATCACCTCCCACTATTCTCACCCAAATTTTGGCTCCATCACACATATCCGTTAGCGTCCTAATATAAGCCAGTGGTACCCCCTTAGACTTTAAGCATCTCTAAAAGACTATTTATGGGACTTTGTCGTAGGCCTTTTTGTGGTCAATGAATACTGTATGTAAGTCCCTTTCCTTTTCCAATACTTCTCCACAAGTCTTCTCAAAAGACGTATAACTTCGCAGTTGAATGCCTCAACATAAATCCGAATTGGTTGTCCCCCTAAATAAAACTATTTAATGGCTACATTATTGATGTTACTGTGTTGTGATGAGAGAAGAAGAATCTTCAATTTATAGTTGTCTATACTTGTCCTACCAGAAAGAACAACCTAATATGGAAGATAATTTATATTTTTCTGGTAACACTTTTACATTCCTTCAATAGAAAAATAAAACTCAAATATGATAAGAAAATCAGGGCAAAGTCCTAACAAATATAACGAGTCTAACTTATAAACTCAAATATGATAAGAAAATCAGGGCAAAACCCTAATAAATATCTTGAGTCTAACTCATCCATATTTTCTTGGTTAAGATAGTAAGTTTTATTATATTACCTTGTTAGAGTTGTGACCCTAATTTTGTTGATCCGGCCCAGAAAGTTTTGCAGTGCTACCCATGTTGATGATTTTCAATAGGGTCTGTGGCTGTAGTGGAGGGATCGGGCCGACAGGTCTGATATGGACCTTTATATTTTTGGGCCTAGGACTTATTTGTATGAACATATTATATAAGTACATTTAGTGGGTTATTTTGGGCATTCAGAAAATTTAGCCTTCTCCATTATAGTGAAACCTCCTTTGCCTTTGCTCGTGGTTTTTCCCACAAGGGTTTCTATATAAATCTTGTGTGTTGTTCTTGTTTTCTTTTACTTGTGGTTTTCTTATTCTGTCTGAATCATAACAAACTGGTATCAAAGCCTGTTCGATTGTTTTCTCGGGGATGGAAACTATGAAGTATGATATTTTGTTGTTGGATCACAACACCAAATTTTTGTTATGGCAAGTTAAGATGCGGGTTGTGCTCGCACAGATGGATTTGGAAGATGCTCTATTTGGGTTTGATAAGATTCCCTCATCGTGGACGGACGAGGACAAACTACGTAAGGATTGAAAGGCTCTATCTCAGATCCACCTTCATTTATCCAATCAAAATCTATAGGATGTTTTGAAGGAGACCACTGCCACTGCGTTGTGGTTGAAATTGGAATTGTTGTGTATGATGAAGATCCTAACAAGTAAGTTGTATCTCAAATAACTACTTTAATCCCATCGCATGTCTGAGGGTACATCCTTGGAGGATCACCTATCTGTATTTAAGAAAATAGTCTCTGATTTAGAGACTCTAGAGGTTAAGTACGATAAGGAAAATCTAGGGTTGATTTTGTTGTGTTCGCTGACTGCATCATACACGACCTTTTGGGATATGATTTTATATAGTCATGATACCCTGACTATAGATGAATTCTATGATGTGTTGTTCCCTACGAAAAAAATGAAGCATCTTGTGAATAGGCCAGAGACTCAAGAAGATGGTCTCCTTATTCGAGAAAGAAATTATGAGAGAAAATCTGGGGGTGATGATAGAAACAAATCAAAATCCAAAAACAGAAACAAAACCTATAATTATTGTAAAAAGAAGGGCCACATCAAATCCGAGTGTTGGAAGTTACAGAATAGAGAGAAAATAGAAACTCCAAAACCTAAAGAAAACCAACCAGAGAAGTTCGGTGAAGCTAGTTTTGTTGAAGATAGCGGTAGTGATAGAGAACTCTTGGTTGTTTATGATGGTAACTCCAAACCCTGTGAGGATTAGATTCTTGTTTCAACTTGCACGTTTCATATGTGTCGCAAATCGGGATTGGTTTACAACATATGAAGCAGTCTTTAATGGTGCTGTGTTGATGGGAAGTAACACACCTTGCAAGATAGCTGGTATTGGAACAATCAGAATTAAGATGTTTGATGGGGTTGTGAGGACACTTGGTGATATACGGTATGTCCCATTCCAGAAGAGAAATATTATTTCCTTAAGTACCCTTGATTCTAATGGATATAGGTACACTGGTGAAGGTAGAGTCTTAAATGTTACTAAAAGTTCTCTTGTTGTGATTAAGGGACAGAGAAAGTTTGCAAATTTGTATGTCTTGCAGGGCTCTATGATTACAGGTGATGCGACAGTTTTTACCTCCTCTTTATCAAAAAGTGACGTTGCTAAACTTTGGTATATACGCTAGGGGCATATGAGTGAAAATGGGATGGATGAACTAAGCATGAGAGGGCTTCTTGATGGGCAGAGTATTACCAAATTAGAGTTATATGAGCATTGAGTTTTTGGGAAGCAGAAGAGAGTTAGATTCACTAAAGGCATCCACTTAACTAAAGGCACACTTGATTACATTCATTCTGATCTGGTCCTTCTAGAGTACTTTCTAGAGGAGGTGCGAATTATTTGTTACCTATTATTAATGAATATTCCAGAAAATTTTGGGTGCTCTTCCTGAAGCAAAAGAATGATGTGTTGTCTATTTTCAATGAGTGGAAGATTATGATTGAAAAGCAAATAGGGAAGCAGGTAAAACGCCTTCGGACTGATAATGGTTTAGAGTTCTGTTCTAATGAATTTAATGCTCTGTACAAGTCAGAAGGAATTGTGAGGCACTTGACAGTTCGTCATACTCTACAGCAGAATGGTGTGGCTGAACGAATGAATAGGACTATAATGGAGATGGTGTGTTGTATGCTCTCTAATGCTGGTTTACCCAAGTTTTTTTGGGCTGAAGATTTTTCCATTGCTTGTCTTCTTATTAACCGCTCTCCCTCAGTCGCTATTGATAAAAAGACTCCACAAAAGGTATGGTCTGGTAATCCTATTAGTTATTCTGATTTGAGGATATTTGGATGTCCTGCGTATGCTCATGTTGATAATGGAAAGTTGGAGCCTAGATTTGTCAGGTGCTTATTTATGGGTTATAAGCCTGGTGTTAAAGTTTATAAGCTTTGGTGTCCAAAAAGCAGAAAGGTTATAATTAGCAGGGATGTTGTGTTTGATGTAACTTCTATGCTTTGGGCTCCCTCTGAATCTAGTGCTTCACCTCCAAATGATCATAGTGACATGAGTCAGCAAAAGTCAAGAACCCATGTTGAATTGCAGATTGGAGCAGAGTCTACACCAGTGCCTACTTCTCAGTCTAGCCCGCAGATACAGAGTTGTACTCTTCTTCTTCACCAACAGTGACACCACAATATTCTATTGCTAAAGACAGGCCTAGAAGAGATATTAGACCACCTCTGAAGTATGCTGAAGCTGATTTGGTTTCTTATGCATTGAGTGTAGCAAAAGGTATTGATTCCAGTAAAGATCCTTCTTTTTACTTAGAGGCAGTTAGTTGTGATGATTCTGGTTGATGGATGATTGCTATGCAGGAGGAGATGGAATCACTTCATAACAATGACACATGAGATCTGATGAAATTGTTTAAAAATAAGAAAGTTGTTCGTTGCAAGTGGATATTCAAAAAGAAAGAAGGAATATCGGGAGTTGAAGATGCAAGGTACAAAGCAAGACTAGTTGCTAAAGGCTACAGTCAGGTTCCAAGTATTAACTTCACAGATGTGTTTTCTCTAGTTGTAAAACATAGTTTGATTCGAGCCTTCTTGGTATTGTGGCCATGCATAATCTTGAGCTTGAGTAGTTGGATGTCAAAACTTCATTCTTACATGGAGAACTTGAGGAGGACATCTATATGCAGCAACCAGAGGGTTTTGTAGTCTCAGGAAAGGAGGACTATGTATGATTGCTGAAAAAGTCTCTTTATGGCTTAAAACAGTCTCTCAGGCAGTGGTATAAGAGGTTTGACTCTTTTATGACCTCTCATATGTTTTAGAGGAGAAACTATAATAGTTGTGTCTACTTCAAGGAGGTAAGTGATGGTTCATTCATGTATCTTCTCTTGTATGTTGATGATATGTAGATTGCAACAAAGGATATGAGAGAGATAATAAAAGTCAAAGCTCAACTCAGCAAGGAGTTTGAGATGAAGGATTTAGGAGCAGCAAAGAAGATTCTTGGCATGGAAATTATGAGGGATAGAGAGAAGTGTAAGTTATACTTAAGTCAGAAAAGGTATATTGAGAAAGTGCTTCACAGGTTCAATATGTAAAATGCCAAGCCTGTCAGTACTCCATTGGCATCTTACTTCAAACTCTCAACCACTTTATCTCCAAAGACAGATGATGAGCGTGACTATATGTCTAGAGTTCCATACTCTAGTGCCATCGGGTCCCTTATATATGCGATGGTGTGTTACCGATCATATTTATCTTATGTCGTCAGTGCAGTTAGCAGATACATGGCAAATCCTGGCAAAGAACATTAGAAAGCAGTTCAATGTATTTTTAGATACTTGCATGGATCTGCTGATGTTTGTTTGCAGTTTGGAGGAAATAGAGATGGAGTAATCGGGTATGTTGATTCTGATTTTGCAGGAGACCATAATAAAAGGAGATCCCTTACAGGATATGTTTTCACCATTGGTGGTTGAGCTATCAGTTGGAAAGATACCTTACAGGCTACGGTTGCTTTGTCAATTATTGAGGCATAGTACATGGCTATTACGGAGGCTTTTAAGGAAGCTATTTGGTTGAAGGATCTGTTCGGTGAACATAGCAAAGACTTACAAATTACTATGATTTTTTCCGACAGTCAGAGTGCTATCTTTCTTACGAAAGATCAGATGTTTCACGAGAGGAATAAGCACATCGATGTTTGGTATCATTTTGTGCATGAAATTATTACTCGGGGTGATATTGTGGTGAGCAAGATTAGTATTCATGATAATCCTGCTGATATAATGACCAAGACACTACCAAGTGTCAAGTTTGAGCATTGCTTGCACTACTAAAAAAGGGTAAAACCGACCAAATTTCATGGTCGGTAAAGTTATGGTAGGTTTTTAAAAATCGACCACAAGTGGTCGATTCTTTTTTAAATATATATATATTTTAAAAATTTATTATTATTTTATTAAAATTGTCCAAATTTATTATTATTTTATTAAAATAGTAAAATTATTAAATTATAAATTAATTTATTAAAAAACCGACCACAAGTGGTCGATTTTCTATTAAATTAATAAAATAATTTTAATAAAAAACTGACCACTTGTGGTAGTTTTTTTTTAAAATTAATTAATTACATTTAATATAAAACCGACCACTTGTGGTCAGTTTTCTCTAGAAAAAAATTGAAAAACCAACCATTTATGGTCGATTTTTCTACAATTTTTTTAAAAAAATAAAAATCAAAACCCAAATACACAATGCAACAACAACAATCCAATACAGTAGTAACCAGATTAATACAACAGCAACAACAACCAAAAACTAAACACAAATACTTTCAAAAGTCTACAACACGTACAAAATGTCCTACAAAAGTGAGTATGAAAAAACTACAACAATACTTTCAAACAACAAAATGTCTAAATAATAAATACAACACATACAAAAATAAAAAAAATAAAATTCATCATCATCAAATTCGTCCTCGTCTTCCATATCATCATCCGTGCTGAAATCATCCAGGGGGTCTAGACCTTTTGCAGTCCGAACTGCATCACCAGGACATGGAGGAATAAGCCCCGCAGTCTGAATGAAAGAGTTGAACTGCTATAGTAGCATCTTAATTCATGATGTTGTTTTCGTCTTGGTATTCTTCTGCCTATCTCTCTGTTCAGCAAACCTCTCTCTCTATTTATTAAGATCTTCAGTGAGTTGAGAAACCGTATTTTGTAGTCTTTCAATGGTTTCTCTATCAACTGAAGAGCTAGAGTATGCATCACCGGACGAACACCTAAATTATCACCAAAAAATTTTGTGTGGAATCTATAGAAATGGCCTCTATTTGCAGGACCCACAGCTTTTGTCCATAACTCCTCCTCTACATGCTCGGGTATTGGATCACCCTGACTTTCAAAAGACTGACTACTACGATACTCAGCAACAAGACGCATATATTTGTCTTATATTTAAAGTAAAGTTAATACTAAAAGTAAAAAAATATTAAAGTACTTATAATTCAAAATTTGTTTCTTACATGGATATCTTTTGCACGAGCTTCAACCCAGACAACTTCATCAGTCGGGTCCTTTTTCTTTTTTCGATGAGTCTCCTCGAATAGCTCATCAGTTGGTATTCGCCTACCCTTATCTTTTTCCTGCATATGAAAACATTATATATCAATGTTCAAATAATAAATAAATTTAAATAGAAACAAACACTTAACACTGTAAAAGTTACATACCATTTTTTCCTTCACAGCAAGACTACTTCTGGAACCCGCAGTATGTAGGGAGACACCCTTGGATGATGCCCGGGCTTACTTTCTCACTCAATAATTGGTATTCTGCGCTACTCCAATGGCGAATATACTGTGGCCATACAGGTGCAGGAATCCACTTAGGTTTTACCTATTTCTTTTGGGCATAATTCAAGAGATCGTTAAATCTGACTCTACATCTTATGAAAAAGTTCTTCTTTATAAGAAATGTATTTGCATCATCCCACCAATAAAATTTCTTCAACAAAAATATAATATTCAATCTTTGGTTCTAACAAAGTGTTAATAAGTATTCGAAAAGTTAAATTGTTACCTTAAATTCTTCAAACATTCTATCCCTATCAAGTTCTGGAACCTTTTGCCAGCTGGTCCAGTAGCCATTGAAGAGTGGAGTAATGCATATTCGCACCTTTTTTCAACTCCACCATCCGGCCTAAACCTACAACATAAGATCAAATAGTAATTTCATAGAGCATAATAATCTAGTAATGAAAAAATAAGTAACGTTATTATATTTAGAAATCTTACCCTCTCGCAACTGGAACAAGATAAATCCTCCCAGAATCATCTCTATATCCTAGCTGCCTAGCAAGTGATGGTGGATGCACTGGCGTGGGCGAATCTGAAGCACCAAATGGAGTGCCTCTAAGTTGAAGATCTGACAACCCAATAGATCCAGCTGAATCACTGTGTGAAGTTACGTGACTACTGCAGGAGGGTATCGATGATGGTAGATGTCTGGAGGGGCCAGCGATCGTTTGATAGTATTGGGATGGCGGTGGCACGGTCATACGAGTAGAATGAGTCAATGTAGACCCATGTAGCGGCCCCACATACGTAGAAGTAGGTATCGAATCCTCGAATGACCTAGAATATGAGGGTTGTATTGTCATGTCAGCAAATCGACCCTCAAATATATGATTACCTGTAGGTCATCTATAAGCCAGAGGTTGTCTATTCTTTTTTGGTTTCGTAGTATCAACTTTCCCCCTACCCTTATCACCTCTGCCTGGCATCTAAATTATGTTAAGTTAACAAGTAGTTAGTTCCTACAAAATGAATATATAAGAAAATATTCCAAGTAACTAATTTCAAGTTACTAATACAATGCGAGATATAGACAAGAATATTTTTAATACTATATAAATCATGGAAAAGTGGAAACAATAAACTTAAATAGTATATTACATATCAATCTTAAGCAAAAAACATAAAGGTAAATATATAGTACAAAGCATAAAGACATCAATACATAATAAATACAACCTACACAATTAATCTACCTCTTCTGAATACTCTCCACTAAACCATTCACACTCTTCGGAGGTTTCCTTATCTCCTACCCGCTCAGCCTTTTCTTCCACAATATTAACTTTTTCAAATATATTTTCCGGGTCATTCAAACCGTCCACTAATTCAACGTCCACTAGCTGGTGATCAATCTATATTTTATTTTGATACGCAGTCTCCAGAACATTATTAACTTTCACCCGACCTATAGGCTTTGTTTTGATTACAGACCACCAATCAGACTTGTCATTGCGCAACGAATAAAGAGCATAATATACTTTTTTAGCATTTTGTGCTAGAACAAATGGATCGTAAATAGGATACGACGTATTGTGCTTTACTTCAATGATATTATGCTCCCTATGTATGCTTGTGCCTCTTGTTCTTGAATCAAACCACTTACATCAAAAGAGGACAATTTGTTTTATTGGAAAACCAACATACTCCAGTTCTAAGATCTCGTGTATGATGCCAAAGTAATCAACATCATCATCACCCTTAACCCAAACACCACTACTGTTTGTTTTCCTTGTTCTGGAGTGTTGTTTGGTGGAAAAGTTAAACCCACTTTGTATTGTGATATTGCATTAACTTCAACTAGACCCAAAGAAATATCTCTCAAAAGTTGATCGTATGCAGCTGTATTTGGTGAATGGTGTACCTAAAAATACTATACATATATATATTTTAGTTTAGGAATGTGTAAATGTTTAAACTTTGTAGAAATATTAATACACTTACGAACCTCATTTTTAAACCACGTTGCAAAGGATGCATATACTTGATTTTCATGGAATTGAGTCTTAAATGAACTGAACATCCAACATGGAAAACACAATTAGTTTCTTTAAGGGAATGAGTAATCAAATAAGGTATGTTAAAATTTTAATCTCCTTACATCAGAAAGGGCTCAATTTTTGGGCAATTCAGCATGACATACAAAGTTACTGACTTGTGCTCTATGGGAGTGAGTCAGCGAGGTATGGTCTTTTTAGCCTTACAACTAGATTGATTGAAAATTGATATCGGTTGCAAATGAGGCTCATTGACATCGTCCTGATGATGATTCAGTCGGTTTCTTGAACAAGCAACTTCATCACTAAAGTAGTATGAACAAAATTGAGAAGTTTCTCTTGCAAGATATGCCTCGACTATAGAGCCTTCCACCCTATGTTTGTTTTTGAGATCCTTTTTAAATTTTTCAATTTCCCTGTACAATTCTAAGGTTAGATGTTTACTATATTTAAAAAAGATATGTATGAATTTAAATATTTTGCAAATGCTTACCGTTCGAATGGATACATCCACCTAGTATGAACTGTATTGCCTAGCCGAGCTTCGTGCACAAGGTGAATGAGAAGATGTTCCATCACATCGAAGAACGTTGTCGGGAAAATCTTCTCCAGCTTGTTGGTGATAACAACAATATTACTTTCCATTCGCGCCAAATTTTCTTCTTTTAATGTGGTGGCACATAAGCCTTTGAAGAACAAACTGATCTCTGTTATTGGTTTCCATATGTTTCTAGGTAAACCAATAAAATCAATTGGAAGTAATTGTTTCATAAAAATATGACAATCATGGCTTTTCATTCCATGAAAGATTCCTTGTGTCATATCAACCCTCTTTTCCAAATTTGAGGCATATCCATCGGGCATCTTTAAACTTTGAACCCAATCACATATTTGACATTTTTGGTCCAACTTGAATGTAAAACTAGCCTTGGGCTTAAGAACATTGTCGTTGGGCCCCTGTTGTAAGTGTAATTCTCTGCGGTTGCAATATTCTGGTAAGTCAAGTCTGGCGTTAGGATTATCCTTTGTTTTACCAGTGACATCTATAACTGTGTTGAACAAGTTGTCAAAATAGTTCTTTTCAGTATGCATGACATTAACATTATGTGTAAGTAAATTATCTGGCAAATATTCTAACTCCCATACTTTGCTTAGTCCAGTTATGCGAAATGCCATAACCATCAAGCTTGTACAATCATTCCTCGCTGGCTTTAGGCAAATCCTGAACTATGTCCCAGACGTCATGACCAGAAGCCTTGGAGGTGGACCATCATATTCCTTTCTATTCCTTCTGAATGCATTGTTGAGTCTCCTAAATGCATGATCAGGTGGCAAGAAACAACGATGACAATCAAACGCTGAATTTTTCCTGCCATGTCTCAATGTGAAATATTTTGTTTTTTCCATGCAGTATGGATAAGCCAGCTTTCCAGCTGTCATCCATCAAGACAACATTCCATAATTAGTAAAATCATTAACAGTCCACATTAGATATGGACGCAAATTGAAATTTTGTTTAAGATAGATGTCCCAAGTTTCAAACCCCTCATGCCATAAAATTTGAAGTTCATCGATCAATGGTTGCAAGTAGACTTCTATTCCACTTTTTGGATTATGCGGGCCAAGAATACCACAATTCAGAAATATATAGGGACTAGTGATCAACAATTCAGGAGGAAGATTATATGGACTGATAAATATAGGCCAACATGAATATGGCGCACTACCAACTGAAAAGGAGAGAACCTATCCGCACATAATCCCAATCGAATATTTCATGGCTCAGCTGCAAAATCTAGATAAGTTGCATCAAAATGCTTCCAAGCCTCTCCATCAGATGGATGACATATAACACCAGTGGGCCTTCTATTTTCACTGTGCCATCTCATCTGAGGAGCTGAACTGTTTGAAGAATACAACCTCTTCAACCTGGGTATAAGAGGTAAATAATGCATCGCCTTGATAGTAATTTTATTTCCAGTAGAACAACTCTTATATCGAGAGTGCTGACAAAACTTACAGAACTCTAGGTTAGAATCTTCCTTAAAGTATAACATGCAATCATTTTCACAACAATCAATTCTAACCGAGGAGAGACCTTACTTTGAAACCAATATTTTTGCCTTATAGAAAGAATCAGGAACCTCCAAGCTGGGGTCAACTAACTCTTTAATAAGGTCTATCATTAAGTTCATTCCTCCTTCAACAATATTCTAGTAGGATTTAATACTTAATAATCTAACAGCAACAGACAAACGAGAGTGTGAACACCCGTCAAACAAAGGATGACTAGCAGCATGCAATTCTTTGTAGAAATTGCCCGCTTCGCTATTAGGAACATATTCAACATTTTCCCTAGAGTCAACCCCGTGTTGCATCCCAAAAGCATCGTGCACCATTTCTGTCATCCTTGTATCTTGATATTCATTATGCCCTGTAGACCTACTTCTTTCTCCAACAACAAAGTTATTTTGCGCAACATCACCATGAATACCACGCAATCTTAAAAAGTCCTCGTGAAACCCCTTTCTATAAAGATGTTCCTTTATATCTTCTTCAGTTACAAGATTTATACCATCACATCTAACACAAGGACAACGAATAACCCAAAAATGTATCCAAACATCAAGTGTCTTAGCATGTTCAACAAATCTTTTGACACCTTCAACAAATTCCTCCTTAATACCCAATTTATTATCATTGTTCCGGTGATATATCTAGCTATAATCAGGTTCCATCTACGTAATCAATCAGATTCAAATAATTAGATCAAGTCACAAAAAGTTAACCATTTTCAAGTAACTAATCCACCAAACAAGTCACATTCTAAGCAAAAAAATTACCTCTAAAGTCCCTGCACTTAACCATTTTCAAGTAACTAATCCACCAAACAAGTCAAATTCTAAACAAAAAAAATCAACTCTAATGTCCCTACACTTAACCATTTTCAAGTAAGTAATCCACCAAACAAGTCACATTCTCAACAAAAAAATCACCTCTAAAGTCCCTACACTTAACCATTTTCAAGTAAGTAATCCACCAAACAAGTCACATTCTAAACAAAAAAATCACCTCTAAAGTCCCTACACTTAATCATTTTCAAGTAACTAATCCACCAAACAAGTCACATTCTAAACAAAAAAGACACCTCTAAAGTCCCTACACTTAACCATTTTCAAGTAACTAATCCGCCAAACAAGTCACATTGTAAACAAAAAAAATCACCTCTAAAGTCCCTACACTTAACCATTTTCAAATAACTAATTCACCAAATAAGTCACATTCTAAAAAAATAAATCACCTCTAAAGTCCCTACACTTAACCATTTTCAAGCAACAAAGTGTCAAAATAAAACCACATTCAAAATAAAAAAATTCTCTATAAAGTCTCTAAACTTAACCATTTTCAAGCAACTAAGTGTGAAAACAAAACCATATTCAAAACAAAAAAATACTCTTTAAAGTCCTTAAACTTAACCATTTTCAAGCAACTAAGTGTCAAAACAAAACCACATTCAAAACAAAAAAAATCCTCTTTAAAGTCCCTAAACTTAACCATTTTCAAGAAACTAAGTGTCAAAACAATAAAATTTTCTTTAAAGTCCCTACACTTAACCATTTTAAAGCAACTAAGTCTCAAAACAAAACCACATTCAAAACAAAAAAATCCGTTTTAAAGTCCCTAAATTTAACATTTTCAAGTAACTAAGTGTCAAAACAAAAAAATCCCCTTTAAAGTGCCTACACTTAACCATTTTCAAGCAACTAAGTCTCAAAACAAAATCACATTTAAAACAAAAAAAATTCCTTTAAAGTTTCTACACTTTACCATTTTCAAGCAACTAACTGTCAAAACAAAAAAATCTCCTTTAAAGTCCCTACACTTAACCATTTTCAAGCAACTAAGTATCAAAACAAAAAAATCATCTTTAAAGTCCCTAAACTTAACCATTTTCAAGCAACTAAGTGTCACAACAAAAAAAATTCCTTTAAAGTCCCTACACTTAACCATTTTCAAGCAACTAATAGTCAAAACAAAACCTTATTCAAAACAAAAAAAACCGCTTTAAAGTCCCTAAACTTAACCATTTTCAAGCAACTAAGTGTCAAAATAAAAAAATCCCCTTTAAAGTCCCTACACTTAACAATTCAAGCAACTAAGTCTCAAAACAAAACCACATTTAAAACAAAAAAATCCCCTTTAAAGTTCCTACACTTAACCATTTTCAAGCAACTAAGTATCAACACAAAACCTCATTCAAAATACAAAATTCCCTTCAACGTCCCTAAATTTAACCATTTCCAAGCAACTAAGAGTCAAAACAAAAAAATCCTTTTTAAAGTACCTATACTCAATCATTTTCAAGCAACTAAGTCTCAAAACTAAACCACATTCAAAACACAAAATTTCCTTCAACGTCCCTAAACTTAACCATTTTCAAGAAACTAAGTGTCAAAATAAAAATATCCTTTTTAAAGTCCCTACACTTAACCATTTTCAAGAAACTAAGTCTCAAAACAAAACCACACTCAAAACAAAAAAAATCCCCTTTAAAGTTCCTACACTTAACCAATTTCAAGCAACTAAGTGTCAAAATAAAAAAATCTCCTTTAAAGTCCCTACACTTAACCATTTTCAAGCAACTAAGTATCAGAATAAAACCACATTCAAAACACAAAATTTTCTTCAAAGTCCCTAAACTTAACCATTTTCAAGCAACTAAGTGTCAAAACAAAACCACATTAAAAACAAAAAAATCCTCTTTAAAGTCCCTACACTTAACCATCTTCAAGCAACTAAGTCTCAAAACAAAACCACATTCAAAACAAAAAAATCCGCTCTAAAGTCCCTAAACTTAACCATTTTCAAGCAACTAAGTGTCAAAACAAAAAGAATCCCCTTTAAAGTCCCTATAATTAACCATTTTCAAGCAACTAAGTCTCAAAATAAAACCACATTCAAAACACAAAATTCCCTTCAACGTCCCTAAACTTAATCATTTTCAAGCAACTAAATGTCAAAATAAAACCATATTCAAAACAAAAAAATCCCCTTTAAAGTTCCTACACTAAACCATTTTCAAGCAACTAAGTCTCAAAACAAAACCACATTCAAAACAAAAAAAATCCTCACAATACAAGAAACAAGCAACAACAAGACCAACAAGATGTCAACAACAATGCTAGTGAATCGAACAAGGCCTCATACGGCTTCACTAGACTTTAATATGAACAATAATAAGAAGACAACAACAATGCTAGTGAATCGAACAAGGCCATACACGGCTTCACTAGACTTCAATATGAAAAATAACAAGGTTTCATTATAACAAATTAGAGAGAAGTCAACTTACCTTAGCTTAGCCTAAATTAAAGTGAAAGAGATAAGCGGTCACCGGAAAAATAGCAAAGTAATCCTTTTCCTGAATTCGGATTCTGTCAAACGGTAACATCAAATTCCAAGCAACCCATTAGGCTAGTAGAATTTAAAAAAACTTGATCATTACGTAAAATAACAAAAATCTTGGCATCCTTATTTTCTCGTATTTTAGCTTAAAATCACCACACACAAACCACCAACATACTAAAACTACAATGAAGTATCAATAAAAATAAACCCTAAATTACTTGCTAGAATTGAAAGGAAATTGCCAACTAAAATTATGTAATGAATCATAATAACTAAAATTGAATCTTCAACTAACTAAAAGGAAATTTCTTCAACTAAAATTGAATCTTGAACTAACTAAAAGGAAATTTCTTGAACTAGAATTGAATCTTGAACTAACAAAAACTATTCCATTACTTTTTTAACTTTCAACTAACTAAAATTATGTAACGAAGCATAGTAATTAGAACAAATATGAAAAATATATACTTTGAGCTAACTAGAATCACTACCAAAGAAATTTTAGTTACAACCAAATATGAAAAATATATACTTTGAGCAAACTAAAATACATACTTTAGCTAGTATCTAACAAGAAAAATAAAGAGTTAAAGTTTTTGGAACTTACCGGAGCTAGGGGCAGCGGGAATCGGCAAAAATGGGGTGGATTTGCGGATTTGGGGAATTTGGAAAAGTTGGGGATCGGGTAAACTGATTTTGTGTGTGGGGGGGGGGGGGGGGTTGATTTGGGTTTTTTTAATTAAAAGGGTTAAAACCAAATGGGCCGGGTCGGATTGGTTTATTGAATTAATTATCTTTTTTTACTAATTAATGAAAACCAACCACTTGTGGTCGGTTTTCATTAATTAGTAAAAAAAATATTAATTAGTTAAACAAAATTATAATTTAGTTTAAAAAATTAATTAATTAATTAATTAAATTAATTCAAATTTTACAAAAATGATCACAAAGTAAAATATAAGTGTTCGACTTACTTTTATACAAATTATTATCGAAAAAGAATCACATGTGCACGATTTTGATAAAATGATTAAATCATATAATTAATTATGTTATCACTATATTATCGCAATGCGAATATTTATAAATCAGATACTTGGTTATTTTATCAACACATTAACAGGACTAGTATATTTCCTCAATAATATAATAATATCAATGAATTTTGCGAATTATGATATTTTATATATTTATATATATATATATATATATATATATATATATATATATATATATAAAATATCATAATTAAAAGCTAATTAGCCAAAAATTTATTGTAATTTGCAAAAGTTATTGATATATATATAAACCTCGCTCGTAATACAACGTGTTAATCAAATAAATTATCGATTAAATGTGTTACGTTATTTGGCACGATCGTTCAATATTCTGTCTCCCCCTCCCCTGCTTCTTTCCTCTCCCTCTCATATACCTCGTAATACTAGTCTTGCGTTATTACAACTTCTAAAACATACGCGTGTCTACATTGACCGAAAATAGTATATCTATACTTCCTCAATAGTTTGATATATATCAATGTATCAATCAAACTATTTTGATATACAGATTCAGTTATTTAGCTTTTGATTACTACATACGTCACTACACGAGATATACGTATATAAACATATATTCAATTGTCTATCAACTTTAACATACGTACAATAAACATCACATACACGATTTTACTACCCCATAATAATATACAACGTATTTCACAAATACTCGAATGAATTATAGATTACATTACCTTATGTCATTAATATACCTTTACTGTATAATATGAATATAGTATATACATATACCTATACATACACACACATATACACACTATCAACTATATCAAGTTCTAAATACGTACTATATATATCACACATACGTACACAAGTATATTATTATCCAATAAAATACTGAGTTGTTTGTTATACATACTCAAATGAGTGATTGATTAATTATATTTGATTAGATTAATAAACTAGGTTTTGACTACATCGTTCATCAATCGATCACTGCATCATATTTAAATATCCAAAATTATATAATATATATATATATATATAAACTTTTGAATTCGTACTATATATATCACATCCACAAGTATATATTACCTTCTAATAAAACACGTTCATTATATTCTGATGAATTATCGGCTATATATCACATTATTATGCCTATAAATACGTACTATAAAACATTGTCTTTCAAATACGTATTATAAAGATCAATTTTCATCTTTCAATTACGTATACGGCAGATTTCAATGGTCTATCTCAATGGTATGATATATATATATATATATATATATATATACACACACACACATATTCTTTATATAAAGATTATGCATGTTTAATGTCATTAAACGTATGTATAAAGGAAAATATTTATTTTATATATTGAAATATAAGTAAAACATAAAGATTACGTTATACATAATTTGTATATTATATTTGATATATTTTTTAGTGTAAGTTTTTTCACGTTAGATAGATTAGTTTTATTATTATTATATCGATTATTGACTACATGTAATTAATATAATTTTAAAAAATAATAGTATATTAGATTTTTTTAATAAAGTAAATATATTATATTATATTATATTATATTATATTATATTATATTATATTATATTATATTATATTATATTATATTATATTATATTATATTATATTATATATGTAATGTAATATATTATTTTTACTAATAACAATAATTAGATTACCTAAAGTTAATATACAACGTTTTATATAACTATTTTATAAAAATAATTATTTAGTTTTTATCTTCTTCTTTTTTCAAATTAAACCACATGTGGTTGGTTTTTTTATTAGTATTATTTAAATTAAAAACAACCACAAGTGGTCGTTTTTTAAATTTTATTTTATTTTATGATTTCAGTAAAAACTACCACCAGCGGTGGGTTTTATTAAATGAATTAATAAAAAATTAATTTCTTTTTATTTTAAATAAAAATCGACCACAAGTGGTGGATTTTTTAAAATATTTTTTTTTTTAATAAATTTAAAAATCGATCACTTGTGGCCGGTTTTTTGAAATATTTTTAAATTATTTTTTTTTAAAAACCGACCACTTGTAGTCGGTTTTGTTATATTTTAAAAATTTTAATTTTTAAAATATATAATAATTAATATAAAAATAATTGAAATATTTATGTTGATATTTTATAATTATAAAGCTATCACATGTGGTAGCTTTTTTTAATAAAAAAATAATTTTTTAAAAAAATTAAAAAATTGACCACAAGTGGTTGGTTTTTTCCGATCACTTTTTTTGGTCGGTTTTGGGTGGTCGTTTTTTTTTTATTTTTTTTAGTAGTGTTGGACTTGGTTTGTGTTAACTGTTAAGATGTGCCCTTAGGAGCTTTTGTGAAAGAGGTACAGAGTTTGTCTTGAAATGAATTTGAGTTCTGAATTAGAATTCGTGTCAAGGTGGAGATTGTTAGAGTTGTGACCTGAATTTTATTGATCCGGCCCAGAAAGTTTCGCGGTACGACCCATGTTGATGATTTTCAATGGGGTATGTGGTGGTAGCGCAGGGATCGGGCCGACAGGCCCGATATGGACCTTTATGTTTTTGAGCCTAGGACTTATTTGTATGCACATATTATATGAGTGCATTTATTGGGTTGTTTTGAGCATTCAGAAAATTTAGTCTTTTCCACATTGTACTCTCTCTGCATTATAGTGAAACTTCCTTTGCCTCTGCCCGTGATTTTTTCCGCAAGGATTTCCACGTAAATCTTGTGTGTTTTTCTTTTACTTGTGATTTGCTTATTCTGTTCGAATCATAACATACCTCATAAAGATAACTTTGAATTAACCTAGATCAATGTTCATATCCTCAACAATTGCTGACGGATATGGTCGGTGAAAGCATAAAAAAATAGAAGACGATCTGCTCAAGAAATTTGCTTATAAAAATTCAATAATCAATTTTATACTTAACAAATACATCCACACATAATTCAAACTCAAAAGAAAAACAAAACAATAAAGATTAACAAAAGCCCATGTAAATTCAAGAAAATGAATATTTAGTTAGTTCCAATATGTTATTCGGACGCTTCAACAATGTTGTTGCACTAATATAGGGTCCTCCAAAATGCATCAATTTTGAAGGATGCGACACACACCGTCAACATTATGAACCGTCCGAGCCACATACCTAATTAATTAGTCCCATATCATGACAACAGCAATAACCCCAACACCTAGAAAGACAGCAAGAAACTTGAAGAATGAAGTGTCAAAATAACATTTGTTTTGTGGTTTAAAACCTTTTGCTATAAGGTGATTGATTGCCACATAAATGAAAACCCCACAAGCAAGTGCCATTGAAATAGCATAAGTCCAATCTGCTGTACGGCCTTCACTAGTAGCATCAATTGCAATTCCTATTCCTACACCTATAGGACTTGAAATAGAAAAGGCAAAAGAGTAAGCACAGGTGAGCAGAAATGGCCTCTTTGGTATCATCTTTAGAAGTGCAATTCCCATTGCAATGGCTGCAAATATTTTGTGCAGTGATATTGTCCACAGGTTTCTCCATGCTTCTCCCTTTGTAGCTGAAAATGAATTGAAGGAATGCAAATTACAGGATTAGCATTGCACAAATTTTGTAGCTAAACAGAAAAATCAGTCGTTAATCCTATTTACCGACAGATTATCAATAAAACCTGTTATATGCAGGCAATTTAGTGACGGATTAACACTGAAGATCTTAATTAGCTAATTTTAGTTTTTTTTTTTTAGTTCAATTATGGGATTTTGCTCCACTAAAGCAGATTATTGAAGGTGATTTTTGTTTTTTTGTGTAATTATTTGAGACCTATTGAGCCAACTAATTATCCATACTAGCGTCATTTAGGCATACTAAGGAAAGCAGGTTTCTGTATTTCCAAAGCTCGTACTCGAGATGTTTAGTTAAGGATGGCGAAGCATCCCACCATATCATTTGTTGGTATAATCAAATTAAGATGATGACAATCATGAGTAAATAGTTTTTCTAAAATAAAGAACGTACGTCACACACTATTTTTTTTTAATTCCTATTTTCCGCCAAGTAACAAATTCCCTAGATGTTCTAGGTTAAGTGAATCGATAGTGTATAGATACTAACATAGAGTTAGGTGACATACAACAATAGGTAAAACGCTTTGTGTCAAACCTAACATAGTTACATGAAAAGAAAAGGAAGTAAAACCTACTATCTCTTGTTAACTTAAATAATTTTGTAAAAGTTCTTTTTAGCTATCAATGTGATTAATCTCCTGAGTTAGAACACCATCATCATCAACAACAACAGCACAGTACAGTACCAAAAGTGGGGTCTGCATAGTGTAGAGCATACACAGATTTACCACTATCTCAATGGGTAGAGAGGCTGTCTCCTGAGATAGACCCTCCACATAATAATAAAGAAAAGATCATATGTACTAGTAATTTATTTACCTGATACCCCAACAGCAATGCCTTCAAATATAGAGTGGAAACACAATGCAAGAATGAGAAGTATTGTATCACCAAGTGATGTTGCCTTTAGAAATGGATTTGTTCCCTGTCCCTCCTCAATATTAGTTGACCTTCCTTCTTCTTCCACTTCAACTTTGGACTCACTTGATTCATTTATACCCTTTGTCACAAACATAATAATGCAATCACTAAACATAGTGAGAAGGTATCCTGCAAAAGAATGCAGGTCATAAATTAAACTGTTAGAATCACATAATAATTAAAATTGAAAATTCACATATTTTATCTGATTGTAGGTCCCTCGTGGCTCTTGAAAAATGTCATCTACGAGACGAACCCTCCATAATTATTGCATTTTCGAGGATTTGACATGGGTGGGCGTAGCAAAAATGAGCCATTCCTTTTGTTACAAAGTGTTATGATATTAAAAAGAATGCCTTCCCATCACTAATGTACTCCTATATCCCATCACTTATGTACTCCTATATCTCCCATTCTATATACGAATGAAATCATAAATGAAGTAGATTATATTTGAAAGATGATGCACCTGACCTTCAATGGAGTTCCCTGGAGAGTGAACTCTGGAAGGTAAAGTAAAAATTAGTACACTAAGCAGTCAAAATGTATGAACATGTTCAATTCAATGAAAGGAAATCTTTTTCTGGATCCTTTTTTTTCGACACCATACTCACACAAGATTTCAAAGGAACCAATTTCACTAGATATGTCCCTAGTTATTATATGATGCGGTATCGCTAGTAAGAGTTTAAGTTATATACGTCATCAGTTTTAAAAAAAAATTATACTATCAAGTCCTCTAATTAATATCTACAATAAGATGTGAGATCTTTAATCTTTAAATAAGGTAGATTATCTGCTACAATGGGTATATATATACTACAAAAACATCTATCTTTAGTAACGAAACAAAAAAAGGAGGGTAACCTGCAGAAGCCAACATGAAGGCAAAAGGGTACTCTTTCTGTGTAAGTGCACCAAAAGTTGAGGCAGAATCACTCAAGAAATGCATCAAAGAAGTCCCGAGGAAGACACCACCAGCAAATTGAGTCCCTAACAAGAGAAACCCCTCGTTCCATCGATAGAAATAAGGTGAAACACCACCAGCAAATGTGGTCACAAAGAGTATGATCAAGCAATAAACTTTAACAAGAATCAGTCCCTTCGCGCGCAAATTAGTATTTGCATCTGCATCTGAATCATGCTCATCATCAGCACCACCATGACCATTGATTGTGAGAAATTTCAAGAACACAAACAGGGCTAGTGTTAACAGAGTAGTTGACTTTTTTATGGATGTCATGATCATTTCTTGTTATTTTCTTGTGCTATAAAAATATGCTAAAATTAGTTAATTTATAAGAAGGTATGATTATTAGACTGAGAATTTTAATGATTGTAGTATTTTTGCAGTACAAATTTGACTTTTGGATGAGATTGTACTGCAAAAAATGCTTGTACAAAGTTGCTTATTGGCCGGCTTTTTAGGATGTTGACAACTTCATGGATATTGTAAATTACATTTTTCTTTTTGGGAGCCCTGGAAAGCAGTAGTCGCTATCTTCGTGTGTGGGCTGGATAAACCCCCTCCTAGGCAATAGCTGCAATCAACACAGAAGATATAAACTGCACTAGGAAAATTTGATGTCGCTAGCTCAACTAAAGAGGCGCTGGCGAGAGAAACCTGTCTCTGACTTCCCTCGTGGGATACCACATTTAATTATAAAGTATATATGTGAAATAAAAATAAAAACTACTAATATATATAGCAGTGTGGTGAACCTAGACTCCAATGCTCCTAAATAGGGAAAAGTTGTTCAGAAATGGAAACTGGATAACATAATATATTTGCCAACAAGAATAGAAGAAATTATTAGCTGGTTCTAACAAAATTCAAATTCAAGTACCTAGTTGAATTTAGCAGCATAGATGGAAACTCACTTAGTCGATATTTGCTAGAAAAATAGCCACTTGAATTTTGAGAAAGTCCCTTGATTGTTGATGCATTAGTCAACCATGCAAGCATGGAAAATAATTAGGGTCGTTTGGCAGTGTTAAAAATATTAAATCCATACATTACTCTTGTGTACTTGTAATACTTTATTTAATTTTATATGTTTTTTTAGCTTATGTATAACTAATGGACGCATCAGCTATACACTCTAGTGTGTATTATGCAATACATAACTAATGCCACCATTTTCTATTTATTTATAATACAAAGATTTTTAATACATGCATTAGCTTATTAAATGACAAAATTGTTCCTCAAATCCCTACTAGAATATTTTCCCAAGTCATTTTCCATCATACTTCATATCTTTTCTGCATTTTGCCTCTTTCTTTTCTATATTAGCCACGGAAAAGCAAGGCAATTCTCACTGCATCTTATTCTTCCTTTCCATCAATCAGATATTACTCTTCTCCATTAGAATTGGATGTTTGATTATTGGGTATGGATTTGAAATTGTATTCTTTATTTTTGGAGGTTATGAATCTGTTAGAAGAGGATTTGGATCTGAAGTTTTGAATTTGTTTGAGGAATTGGTGGACGGGTTGAATGTTGGGGGCCAAATTCATCGATCTAGGCTTTAATAAAAGAATAGATAAAGAAAGTGTAAATGGTATTTTTGTCGATAAATATTTTCTTATAAAAATTATATAACATATATTATTTTTAATACATTAAATCAAAGAGTGTGTAAGAGATAATATAAGCATTGCTAATGTAAGCACAAACAATACCAACATTACTAATGGAAGCATTACCAATATACCCTATTCAACATTTTTCTTATACACTATCGAACAGAGGCAGGGCTAGGATTTGAAGCATGAACATTCTAAATTTTAAGACACGACAATAATCTCAAGCTAATAAATAATAATCGGCAAACCAACGAATGACTAACGATGCTCAATATATATTCAAAAAATAAATGAACCACTAAAACACTATATAAGTAAAACATTATAATTTCAATTATACTCGACGATTATTCATCTTCTGAAAATGATCAATGATCACATCATTAGATACACTTTCAAATATTTCATACTCTATATAACAAATTGAACAATTATTCCACAGAAAAAAAAAATAACTGCGCAAGTCATTTTTAATAAATTGCATAGGTAAGTATAAAAGACAACACAAAACAGCACTAGAATCAAAAATTAAAATCAATTTTTAACTAATATACTAATACACATTACGACAGGTAAATAAATTGGAAAAAGGAGAGGAGAGGGATTGAAAGAGTTTCTTGTGAGTATCAGTCACAAAGTTTGGACTTTGATAGAGTGTTGAAAATTTACAAAGACTTTTAGGTCTCTCTAAAAACTAATTTTGCATTTTGTTTGTGAAAGAAATTGAGAGTTCTTTTTGTTTTAAGAGTGAATTTTATTTTATTTTATTTTTCTAATTGTTAATTTAATTTTATGTTTTTATTTCCTTTATATATTTTTCCTTTTGAAAAATCTGCATATATAGCAAAAAGAGAAAAATGAGTATTGCAAATTGAGGATTTATGTTTCCTATACTTTTGTTTTGTTCTTTTAATTATTAATAATTTGATTTTAAAAAATAATTAAAACATTAGAATAGGAGAGAGATGGAAACGTGCACTATGCTTCCTGTAGAAAACAAAGGTAAAAAGAGTTTAAAGAGTCGGACTCGAAGCCACAGCCAAGATGTAACAATGCTTTCCCGCCCACTTCCTTACCACTGCACCGTCTACTATTTTAATGGGGGTTCATAAGTTGATACTTATGTAAATTTACTGCATTTTCTAAAACATATACAAGATTTACATAAAAGGTATCGGGTTCGATAGAACCCCGTGTTGTAGTGTAGCTCCGCCTCTGCTACCAAATGATTCCTTGATTGGGAGAAGCTTTTTATTTGTTTTTGGTATGAATACATTTATTTAAGTAAAGACTTTTGTAGTCATTATTTATATATGAGGAAAACAAAAAGGAGCAATCAAACCTTGTATTACTTAATTCTAATTTCTATGAAATTGAATCTCTATATATATTGTTTGGATGGTGATTTTTTGTGGTATTGTATGATATAATTATTAAGAGAATCATGTTTATTTTGATTGTTTATTAAAATGTATGGTATGGTATAATCTAATTTCATTGTTTGGTAATCATGAAAACCTTCACTTTATGTAACCACCGATTTGGTGGTATCTCATGTTTTTTTTTTTTTTTTTTTCAATTATACCCTTACTTAATATTTTATAATTCTATTTTACCCTCCATTCTATATTATTTAACTCCACAACCCCAACCTACCAACCACCCTCCCTTAATTTTTTTTCAAATTAAATAATTTCTTTTTTAAAAAATTTTAAACTTTTTTTTATCCCGACCCCGACCCTACCTACCCCCTACCAAACCCCCACCCCAATTTTATTTTATTTTCTTATCCCAATCCTCATCTGTCATGGACTGAGGTTTAGTAGACACAAATACAGGCAAATGCATTTTCTTGACAAAGAGAATATTTTTCATCTTGCCTTTCCAAGTATGAAAATTACTACCATTCAAACACACCATTTTTCTCATATTTGCCTTCATCATTCAAATCGACAATCAACAACAATCTACTATCTGATACCACTTTGTTGGGAAAGGCAGGGGCACTATCAAAGTGCCCGACAGGGTGGCAATGGAAGAATACCCAAGTCTAAACTTACCCTATCCATTTGAACCAAGAGGAGACAAGCAAACCCAAGAAAAAGAAAGTAATATAGCAGCAAATAAATCAACCACACAAATACGACAACACAAGAATAATAAGACTCCAAATTTACGTGAAAAACCCTCCTGTGTGAAGAGTAAAAAATCACGGGATCAAAACCGCCACTATAATAACCAAGAGTTACAATATTGTTCTCCAAAATGGACACCAAACAAGTGTCAAACAACGATCAACAACACTACAAGATAGCACCAAAACTAGAGAATAAAAAGTAGTAAAAATAGCAAAAACACCAAAAATGTAGCTGTTGTTCAGGAATAAAAAATAGGAGCTATGCACCACCAAATTTAACTCCTTTAATTTCTAATCAAATATTGAGATGGGAGGAATAATTTGTTCAAAAATTAGCTCAATCGGACAAGAAACGAAACAGAAATCGCACACTTTCTCTCTTTTGTGGCTGCTAAAACTCTCTTTGTGAATTGTAAAATAAGTCCTAAAAAGATCTATATATATGCCCTATAGTATTGGGTCTATGGAAAAAGGTGAGTTGGTCCAAATTGGGTTTTATTTATCCATATAGGAAGGAAAAAAGACTCAATAATCCAATAATTCTCCCTCTCCCGACTATGTGGAGGAGACTATCATCCCAAAAATCATGCAACAATTTTCAAACTTCCCTCTTGGCAAAGATTTAGTTAGCATGTCCGAACCATTATCATTCGTATAAATTTTCTCAAGTTCAAGCAACTTAGAATCCAACACATCCCGAATCCAATAGTAGCTTGCATCAATGTGTTTAGACCGATCATGAAATGTAGAATTCTTGCAAAGATGTATGACACTTTGACTGTCGCAATAAAGCACATACCTCTTTTGAGCACAACTAAGTTCCCCCAAGAATCTCTTATCTAACGAAATTCTTTATAAGTTTCAACTGTAGCAATAAGCTCAGTTTCTATAGTTGTTAGAGCAACACATTTTTGCAACCTGGATTGCCAAGACACCGCTCCCCCTACAAAAGTAACCAAATACCCTGAAGTAGACTTGTGAGTATCATCATCACCATCCATTTCTGAATCAGTGTAACCACAAATAATAGGCTTCCTTGTATCAAAACACAAACTCAGACTAGAAGTGCCACAAAGATATCTCATAATCTACTTCACAATATTCCAATGTTCTCTTCCCGAATTAGAAAGAAACCAGGTAACAATACCAACAACATGAGCAGTATTCGGTATTGTTTAAACCATTGCATACATGAAACTACCAACGACTAAAGCATATGGAACTGTAATACCCTATAAAAGTCTTAGCTCATTTCAACACTCAATTGTATGCATAAGGGGTCCAAAGCTTAGAAATTAGACTAAGTGTTGGGACTTAGTCATTTCCAAGGCCCCTAAACTTCAATGATTTTATTTTTGACCTTCCCGACCTCAGAATGTCAATTTTTGAGTTAATTCATAATTGGGGATGTTAAAAGTACATCTCGGGTGAGTTTAACAATTTCATATGAGTGTAGGGGTGTGTTTGGGAAAAAATCCAAAAATGTAGCAACACGGGGATAAGTCCATGCCGAGCCCTCTAGTTCACCACTCCAGAGCCCGCGCTGCGCTCTCCAATTTACCGCTCCATAGCCAGCATCGCGACCTCTAGTGCACTACTTTAGAGCCCATGCTACCCTCTTCTTTGCCCGTCCAACTTTTGATTCCTTGTTATTTAAGAGAATTTGTGTCAATTTCCCTCACCCTAACTTATCCATAACATGAAATTTAGGTCCCCAAGGAGCATTATTTGCCCTATTACTCATAAAATCTCTCAAGAAAAATATCTCTTACCTCAAGAACAAACCTTAACCCTTACTCAAGCAATCAAGGAATTCAAGCTTCAAATTTTAAGAAATTCTCAAGAATCTTCATGAATTTATATAATGAGGTATGTGTGGTGTTCATTTATGGGCTCCTTTCAACCATGGAGTTCAAGAACCCTTTTAGGTTTTTAAATTCTGAGTTTTACTTGGTTAAGTTGAACAATATCTATGAATCTCTTGTTAATTCAATTATAATTTATATTTATGAGTGTTTTAAAGTGTAATGAGCCATTACATGTTTTGAATATTGAAAGCTTCATGTTAAATCCCTAATTTATGATTTTAGTATTGTGATCATGTTATTTTTGCATGCTTTATCTACCCCCGTGCTTAAGTTCATGACTCTCATGTGTTTGATAAATTGTCTATATTTTGGGTTTTAAACAATGATCCCCTATTATGGTTTTAAAGCTTTTTATGGCATTGTTAGTACTTTAATTCAGTGCTGGTGGATTGTGAACACCCAATACTTACGTGTTTTACATGAATTTATCTTTTCAAGTACTTAGACAGTTAATCCATAAATCTTATCATTATACCCAGACATTCATATTCATGATGAGCACTATCAGTTATGTAATAACATTTAGTTGAGTTTAGTTAAGTTCAGTACCAGTATCAGTTCAAATAGGAGTTGATTTAGCACCAAGCGAACCTAGGGATGGGGTCTCACCTGTCAATTAGGACTGGGTCCTTAGTAGCAGTCCCTAAATTCTAGAGCTATGTAGCCAGCATAGGATTATGAGATGTAACCCGCCAATTTAGGATTGACACTCTCTCAGGGGTTACCCGCTAGTTTAAGACTGACTCCCTTGTCCTTTAAAACATCAGATTAGTGGATCCACATAGCCAATGTTAGTACCCATGGCACGGTACTGATACCCTTCCAACTGGGAGTACAGGCTGGACCTCAATTAGCTCAGATTGAGGCATGTCGGTTAGATGATACCTCCCACAGTCTCAGTACAATATTTTAGTGTATTCCCAGTTCAGTTTTACTTCACCAAGTGTACAAACTTTCAGTTATTTAGTTTATAGTCTTAAAGATTTCATACTTATTTCATATTACATATTTATGCTTGGTCTTGTATTCTCAGATTTCTCAGTTTTCATGCATTTATGTTCAGTTATCTCATGCTATTTAGTTAGTCCTTATTTTATATGCACAGTACCCTATGTATTTCATCCTAACCTCATCCCATATACCAGTACATTCAAAATACTGACTGGATACTCTTCTTTGTATTATGATGTCTTATATCATATATTTGTACGTATAGTTTCCCAACCGCAGTTAGACAGCTCAGCATAATCCAGCAGCCATAGTGGTGAGTCCTCATCCATCAAGGGCATGTTATGATTATTCAGCTATTTCTATATTTCATTTTAGTTAGTCAGCCAGAGTTAATTGAGGGTCTATCCCATTAACTCCTTGATTAGTTTAGAGTCTTTCTGTAATGCCCCGATGATACGCCCAAATTATACCTCTCTTATGAGAGAGTAAGCGGTCGCTGTCAAATATAGAACCCAACTGGTTTGGATGTCGAATCCCACAGGGAATACAGTGTTCACTAAGTATTGTGATTGTTATTAGACTGTTGATCTAAGGTTTTGAAATAAAGGGGGATTGGAAATGTTAATGGCTCTCTTTTGTATTTGTGTTACACAAAAGTCCAGCTAATAAGAGTAAATGTAGATGTAATTTCAATGAGAATGAATTAACTAGATTTATGCTCACCAAGATGTTCAAACAATTAGGGTTGTGAGTTTGTGTTCGAAATCTAACTTATGTATCCAATTGCAAGAATTATTGAATTCTAAGGATTACTCATGTGTTTCTCAACCTAATAAGTATTTCACCCTTTACTTCTCTCAAACTTAAAGGATTCATGCATTATTCAATAACAGTCTTATGAGGGTTGATCCTGTTAGGGCATCAACCCGTTAACCCAAAAGGTATACCTATGGAGTTCATGTGAATCACTTTTTTTCCCAACTTCCACTTTCTTGTCAGACAAGTGGAGTTTATGGGCTCACTTCTCAAGTTTGCAACCAAGAGATGTCATTAAGATGAAGAAAGATTCATGCAATTTTGATAGATGTTAGAAATCAAACCTATTCACAATCCCAAAATAGTTCTCTACATCAAGGCTCCCATAACCCTAGTTATGGAAGTTTATCCACTCATCTCCATATAATAAATCAAAGTTATATTGATGTTCATAAATAACTTCAGAAAAGTACTTACAAATGTCACAATATTGTTCTTCTCAATTTTTGATGGAAAATCTGAAAACTAATAATCAACTCTCAATTTCTAGATTCAAATCCCAATAAAAAGGTAGTACAAGGCTCCCAATAGAGGAAAAGGTATGAAAATGAAGACAAAAGATACCTAATAAACCCTAATACTTGGTATTTATATGTTCCCAACTAAAATGATTTAAAATTTGAAATCATAAAATTTGCGTCCAAAGTGACGGCCACCGCCATTTGGTCCATCTCTACTGATCTGGGAAGGTCACTTTCATGATAAAACTGATGGCCAACTTAGTGGTCCATCATAAGACTGAAGGTCCACTGCTTGGTCTGTCACTGATTCATTCAGGAAGCCTGGTTCTGGATGACACTGATGGCCAACTTGGTGGTCCGTTGTAAGACTGACGGTTCGCCATTTGGTCTATCGCAGCAAGACGATCAAGTTGGTGATCCATCGTATGACTGATGGTTCACCATTTCTATTATCGCAGTGTCTTATGAAAAGATGAGTTCTGGTTAGATCTGACGGTTAACTTAGTAGTTCATCGCAACACTGACGTGTTTTTTTGCCACTTTTCTAAGACTTTTTCTTCAGCTAGATTTTTACCCTGAAACATTAAAAACCAAGATTAAACACAACCTTAGTTTCTTGAAAATATACAACTTTCTCAAGAAAAAGATGCAAAATATTTCGTCAAAAGCTGGAACATCAACACCCTCAACTTAAGATTGTTGTTTTTCCCCAAGTAACTCAGCATCCAATTGAAAACATGAACCATACCATGACAAGCAACCAACTAATGAATCACTTTGACGGAACCATTCACTCATCATTTTACTCACTGAGTTTCAACCAACAAGTTCTACACCCAGCATTGATTATAATTCAGCACACACAAACATGGATGTCATGTCCCACAGAGAACAACAAAACTAAGAAAAAATCCAGTTGCCCTCACAATAATGAAGTCCACTACTTTTAATACTACGTGGACACAATCTAAAATCTCACGCTCATCAAAGAAGTTACAAGCATAGTCTAGGTACCCATAGGCTTGTCCTTGCCATTTAACACACTCTCAAAGTTGATTCGCTAGGATCAACGAGGTCTTTTCAAGGCTTGTAATGAGGCTTCAGGCTAGGTGAGGGTACTTTTTTGGGTAAACTGACTCATTAGGGCTTAACTCTCCTTGCCCTAACAACTTTTCATCCCCAAGCTGCTATTTTTACTTACAATCTCCCTTAATCAATTCTACTTAATTTTTTTTGTGAACAAGCATCAGCCACCCTCAACTTATGCTGATGTAGTAAGCTAAGGTGCATAATATCATTGGACAGATCAGGTCCAAATGTCTTTAAACTATATGATAAACTAACTTTCCACTAGGTGCTTACATTTTGACAATAGCCACCCTCAACTTAGGTGTTTTGCCTAAGTTAAGGTACACAACGCCTAATATTGGGCCAGGGCTAGAGTTGAATGCTAATGCCCTGCGGAGAGTTAATTATAGTTATGAGAAATAAAGAAAACCACTAAAAATCTCAAAATGGGTTCGAGTGTGAGAGAGATCTTAGAGAGGTTAATTATTTAGGCTCAGTGGACTAAAAATACAAGGAGGCCTACCATCCTATCCTATTGAATCAGTTAGATAACAGTATCAATGACTTGACAAAGTTCTAGGTACTACACTATGGAAGAACTCAAGACAAATCCTTACACACACAGAGGCAACTGAGTTAAACTTCTTCTGCTACTTTTAGGATTTCCATCACATGATTCATGCACCTCTTACATGTTAATACCAAATCCATACTCACTGAAGGTTATGCACCCACGCTACAAAGGGATACTGAAACAGGGAAGAAAAAAACATTTAATAAATAACATTAAACACAATATTTATATCAAAAGCTTAGGAAATTAGAAATGCAAAAATAAGACACCCTAGACATGCCGATTCTACTAGATAGAACTTGGAGGGAAAAGAGATCGGCAACACAACCCACCATGGTACAAGTACACCACCCACACAGAAAAATAGATGCATTTTCCTCAAAGAATTGATTTAAAGTACAAGAAATGGTTTTACTTGTTTTGCCTCATATTCATCTGAGGCGTCTGTGAAATGTGGTAACACCCCTACATCCTCACCTAGTGAAATGTTGGCCCCTATGGTGGTAGGGTAACTCACAACCTCACCCTCCAAGATTGGAGAAACCGTCTCTCAAACTGTTCTTGCACTGTACCCCCTTGCTGGGGCAGCACTAGTGGATACCTTTTCTGTTTCGTCTTCTTCTTTCTTTCTCCTATTTTCTTCATTTTTCAGTGACTTCTTTTGATCTCTCTTAATATCATGCCGTTCTCATTGTTCTGGTGTCATTTCTGCTCCCTTTCTTCTCTTTGTTTCTTTTCTTGCAGCTTTTTCATCCATTTGCTCCTTCCCTTTGTCTTTCACTGGTCTTCCCATCAAGTCCACAATACCCTCATCAACATCACTTTCCACCAAGGTTAGGTCAAACACCGGCTGCTATGACTGCCTACCCTTCAGCTTTAAAATATCCGTCTTTGCTTGTTCAAATTCAGCTATCTACTTGGAAAGGTCAGGGAGTGACAGTTAATCGAGCCTTTTGTTGATACGAAGTTCCATGGTATCCATCCTAGTCTGAATAGTTTGGAATGGATGAACTGTATCAGCCACAATTTCATCAACAAAAGTCTTGAAGTCTGTAGCCCACTTATCTAGCTGTCTCTAAAACCTCTTTTGCATCTTCACTAACTTAGCAAAGTTTTCTGGTGTGAACCTGTATTCAGTAAAATCTACTTACCTATAGATTGTGAGGAACTTGACCCATTGTGAGGAACTTGACCCTGCAGATGTGCCTTGGGGTACGTACTCAAGTGGCACATAGGTGGTAATGGGTAAAGGCATACCTGTTGGAATCTCTATAGTATCAGGAGTTGGTGCAGATTGAGTCTAGTAAGCTGGAGGCTTGGTGACACGCATCTTGAACTCTAAGTCGTATTTTGACTTCTCAAGGTTTTATTTGTGTATAGCCTGAATTTTATTGTCTACTTCGCGAATCAAGGGCACACTAGCCTGTCTGTATAAAGCCGTGATTAAGTATGGAAATGGCAATGAATTGGAGATTTTGTGTGCCCTCACGAACATCTCATCTGCAATTATCTGGATAAAGTCAATTTAAAGCCCTGAAATCAAGATTTCCACCAACACCTCTGTGTTTATCCAAGTTTCCATCCCCTTTTGTTGGAATTAACCTCAAACGAACAACAGCCCACCAAAATTTAGCCTTAAAACTAAGGGAGTATTTTGCAATACGCCCTCGTGAGTTGGTCAACCAAGAGGGGTTACCATCCTCAGTCAAGAATGAGGCCACCCAAGGCCTTTGGGAAGAAGCATTTCTCAATCATTAATCAAGATCAGGCACAAAAAGCGGGGCCTTGTACTTTGGTTTGAACAATATCCTATTGTTTGTTCAGGATAAAATATCAATAATGACTCCTCGGACAAGTATAGACTCTCTATTTGGAAAATTTGTAATTGATGTCCCCTTTGGGAAATCCCGTTCTAACAGTACAAGATAATTTGCAAAGAATTCTCTTACCCAATTAGGTTGATAGGCTCCCGATGGGTGGCTCATCCATGCTAGTTCATACTCGTTAAACCGACGTTCCAACTCAGGATATTCATATAAGTCCTTGGTCACAATCTGATGCTTTTTCGCAAATGATCTTTTGATCCCTCTAGCAGTGGGTGTTAACCCATCATAGAACTTCTCATGTTCTCCATCTATCTGTCATCTAATCGCCTCCCTAACTTGAGGATCTTTACGTCTGACAACGTTAGCATTCTCAGGTTCAGTTTTTATGTTATCCACTTCAGTTTGCCCTTCTACATTGGTATCCTCAATTTTAACATCAGCCAGCTCAGGTGGAGTGGCATCAACTGTGGCCTCGTTTGGCTCAAACTGGTACTACTAGTACTATTCTCACTCTCCTCTTCAAATAGGGAGAGTAGGGGAATTTCCCTTCCATATTGTCTAGTGTTGTATCCAAATACGAGTTTTCCGCCACCCCTTTGAGATCTTCGTCCTCATTTACTGGTAGTTTGGGAGCCATAACACTTGAAAAAGAGATAAGAAATCAGTCCACAACAAAAATCTATCAAATCAGTATATTTCATTACTTGACGGTCAAAATGGTGGTTCACCAGTGGTGGGATGGTCCACCACTTTGGCCGTCACGCCTTATCCAGTATCCTGGATTTTTCATAGCCCTGCGACGGTCAAGTTGATGGTCCGTCACCAATCTAATGGTCTACCATTTCAACTGTCGCACCCCTTTCTTTAGGTTCAGCTTTCAATTTGGCATATATTCGAGCATTTGTTGAGCAACATTGTTTGTTTAGCAATATTTGACAACAATAACACAATCAAGCAAAAATTTTCCCATTTTAATCATGTAGGTTACTCAGGCTTCACCTCCACAGATTATGCTCAAGCTCCCATTTCAAAACCTTCAGCAATTCAAGACAACAGAGCTATAACATGATGCTAATTCCTTTACAAAACAACTTGCCAAACACAACCCACAGTTGAATGCATTAGTTAGACAAAGAAGAATAGAATTATGTGCATACCTTGGTTTTGCAGAGAAACAAGCTTGCAACTTTACAGAACAAGACTAATTCAAACAACTCTTCAATTGTGATCTCAACTTGACTATGATGAAGAGAATAGGAAGAATGGATGTGTTTAAATAGGAGAAAAAGAAGGAGATGTAGAGTCCTAGAGGTAATAATTTCCTTCAGATTCTTTGAATCCAAAGGAAGTTGAACAACTTAAGGATTTGAAGGGGTTACAACGTATGTAACCGCCTTATTTTAACACTTTAAAACCTTTTGGCTCAAAAATGGGTCATTTAATAAGGCTTCTGATTCAACCCGATCTGACCCAAAATTAGGGTTACAGCGATGCTAGGCCCGACGGTCCATCATATTTTCGACGGTTCACCAGGTCAGCCATCGAATCTTACCAAGAACTGTACAACTCTGCTTTGTTACGACGGGATTCAGGATGGTCCACCACATTTTTTACGGTCCACCAAAGTCACCATTATACCTTACCAGAACCCAGGCCATCTAGGTTGATTTTGATGGTCAATTAGATGGTCCACAAACTTTGGGATGGTTCACCACTTTAACCGTTAACTTGATCTAGTAAATGAATTTTTTTTCCTGTTTGAGATGGAGGAAATAGTGAATCGTCATAGGAATAGTGGTCCACCAAATTGGCCATCACTTTTGTTCTAATAACTCAGATTTTTTTGAAATTTTGATCCTGCACACTTCACAAACGCATAAAAAATGCACTAATAACAAAACTTTTAATTTAACACTAACACATTGTTGGTTTCCTCCCACTAGCACCTGATTTATTATTGCGGTATGACTCAGTTATCTCGATTACTCAGACTTCAAAGAGATAAATAGTAGCAATATTCTTTATCGAGTCTTTTGGAAGATATACAGTTTCACACACTACCCATTTACCTTGAAGACACTTCCGTCTTCATTTTCAAGTTTCACTACTATAATACCCCGGAAAATTTTTCATCGAAATTTTGTGCGTAAATGTGTCGGGATCCTATCTTCGAGAATGATTTATAATTTTTTTATGTTTCATTTCTTGGATTTTGACCCACCATTTTGTAGAGCATCGAATAAGATTTCCAACGATATGGGGATCACCTAAAACGGACACCCGAGCAATGAGTTACGAACATTCCGATCGAATGGTGAATAGTGATGAACAGTAAAACGTGCAGAAAAAAGTACTGAGGCCAGGAGTATTTTTTCTCCAATTTTAAATGATCATAACTCTTTGTACATAATGATCTGGGTGATATACTATATATCAATGGAAATCTCTGCGAGTCCTCTTTCCAATGAACTTGGTTTCATCCAATTTGTCTATCGGAGCAAAAAGTTATGGTCAATCTAGTTCAGCCTATCAAAAGCGAATTTTTGGGTCAACTTCAAACGACCATAACTCCTTGTACATAATGATCTGGGTGAGCTACTATATATAAACGGAAAGCTCTGAGAGTCCTATTTCTAATGAAATTGGTTTCATTCAATTTGGATATTGGAGTAAAACATTATGGTAGATTTACTTTAGCCTAACGGATAGATCACTGAAGGGCAGATTTGACATTTTTTTTATTTTTAAGGGCATTTTGGTCCTTTCCCTTTTCCCATTCTCTCTCTCTATATATATGATATATGTATATGTGTGATGTGTATATATGTATACCCCTTGGATGAAGGACCATTATTTTCTTTCAGTTCCTCCTTCTCTTTCTCTCTAAAATATTAAGAAGCCTAGGGTTCCAATTAAAAATTCTTCAAAAAATCAATTTCTTCTTCAAGAAACCAAGAACAAGTTTAAGGACTCATTGAAGATCGTTGTTCCAGGTATGCAAGTGTTTATCTATGGGATCCTTTCGTTCATAGCGCCCACAAATCCTTTTTCAAAGGCTCAAGATACATGTGTATATATATATATATATATGATTATACTTTCTAAATTTTCATTGTGTATGTGTGTAGTATTCACATAATGGTTGAGATATATGTGTGGGATGATTATGTGTGTTGGTTGAAGTATATGTGTGTAGTATTTGTGTGATGGTTGGTGATTATGTTGTTGAAGTTGATGATATCCAAGAAGGGATCTTTGTATGTTTGTGGAGACTATGGTGGTGTGTGATGTAAAAATATATGAAATGGGTGATTGAATACTTGTAATCTTGATGAATTCACCTATGCCTAAGAAGTTCATGTAAGGTGTTTGTGAAAATACCTAAGAGACTAGAGATTTTATTTTTAAAACATGATAGGTCCAAAATTAATTGATTATGAATATACGATGATTTAAATTGTTAAGCCTTAATTTATATTATTATTCCATTATTTCCTTGTTATGACTTGATAATTGTTATTGGGAATTATATATCCCTACTATTGATTGATATGTCAAATATTTTCTAAATGTGAGTTGGATTGTGAATTGAGAAATGTGGATGTTGAAGTTGAAGGATGATGGTGTTGTGGTGCATGAAATTGAGCATTAAACCTATGCCCTAAATGGTGCATGTAAGGTGATTGCTAAAATGCCTATGTGAAGAAGAATTAAGTATTTGACATGTTTGTTATCCAAATTATGATTTCATGCCATATCCAAATGCTTAAATTATGTCGACCATATGTTTGACAAAATATTTAAGAGAATAGGAAACTATAAATTGTGGTTCATTAGGTCTTAAAAGATAAATTCATGCTTTGTTCCTATGGATAGTTGATTTCCTTGAATTTGTGGTGAGTTGTAGGTGTATGATAGAATGCCATGATGAATTGTTGAGGTAACTATGATGTTTGTGCGTAGTATTTGTTGTGGACCCAAAGCATGCTCCCCACGTGTTCGATTGGATGCTTATATGAAGAAATGAGGCCATTTGATTTGCTAAGTGTGAAGTCCTTAATTATGTGTTGCGTATGATGGCCTATGGGCATGTTGTGTATGAGTTATCTATCTTGTGTTACTTTATGCTATTCTGTACCGGGGATACGTATGCCCGAAATAGTCTGCTGGTCTAGAGCCGAGTCAGTTTCACGGTAATCTCAATCGAGCGATGAACAATGAACTCCCGGTTAGTTTTAAAAATTAGGGAAAACTCAGTAATCTCAGAAATCATTCTTTATCAAATACTCGGGCCATGAAGCTCTGAAATCTTACATATCAATTCACTTCGTTACAGACCTCTGTACATTTTGTGAGATAGTAAGCTTATCTTAAAAGTAAGTGGCATTTAGAAATACACCGTCAGAGAGCGGAATCAACCGAACTCTGTCTTATTGATAAAGTATCATAATGTGAGAACAGATTCAGTTCAGTTGAGTACAGTTAAGAACCGATTAAGTGTCTTTCAGTTGGGAGTAGGATTCAGCACCGAGCGAGCTAAGGATGGGAACATTCCTGCGAGTAGAGGGTTTGATTCCTGGTAGCAATCCTTATGCTCTAGAACTACGTCGTCAGCGTAAGTTGAGACATTTATCCTGCGAGTAGAGGGTTAGATGAGGTGGTTGTCCTGTGAGTAGAGGGTACCACCATTCTCGTTTGAGGTCCTGATAGTAGAGGGTCCTATGCAGTTGTCTTTACTGGTGGCGCGGTATTGACACCCTTCCAGCTGGGGTACAGGTTGGATCCCACTTGTGGTAAGTGGGGCATGTCAGTTAAATAATCACTCCCACAGTTTCAGTAATAGTCTCAGAAAAGAACTCAGTTAATGTGCGGAAGTTGAGGCTGTCAGATACAGGCCTCCTAGTATTGTTATCATTATCATTGAGTAGAGAGACTTCCTGCGAGATGAGGGTTGCTATCGAACTTATTTACCCATTATCATTATCATTGAGTATAGAGACTTCCTGCTAGATGAGGGTTGATCTCAGATTCAGTTGTTCAGTGTTCCAGAGTTGGTGAATTTGAATATCAAATATCAGTAATATCAGTTATCTGATTTCTCAGTATGGATAAGTACATATCTCAGCTCTAGTAGCTGCAGATACTCAGTATCTTATTGTCAGTATTATTATTTTTGGGTGTCAGTGTTCAAAATGTAACATTCGGTGTCATGATGATTTCAGTTGTACTTTATGCATCCATGTGTGTATTGTTGATCAGACATGTTTCAAAATTGGTAACTGCAGAGTTTCTATGTATGTTTATTCCAGCGAATACATATTATTTAGATTGTTGTGTTTATGCATAAGCCTTATATTTCACCTTACCCTATCCTTGCATACTCGGTACATTCTTTGTACTGACGCATTTGCGCTATGGTGCTTTCTCTTATGTTACACCATAGGTTCAAAAGAGCGTGATCCAGAGTATATTTAGCTATCAGAACTTGTAGCAGTGGATGCAGCAGTGAGTTCTCATCATCTGAGAATATTCTATTTCAGTGTTTTGTTGATTTTAGTAGATGGAGTTAGTTGGGGGATTGTCCCTTGAACTTCACAGTTTAGACAGTTAGAGGCTTTTCAGATAGATGTATTAGTGTGTGGTTTCCAGTATTGCATATTTTTAGATGTTTGAACCTTATGGCAAGTTTACATATGTATTTTATTATATTATGCAGTGAACAGGTATAGATATCAGAAAAGGGTTAGCTCGTGGTCCTTCGTGATCATAAGCACCATGTGGCATTACGGTTCTCGGGAATCGGGGCGTTACAACTACTCAAGATGAGTAGACTTGATTTACTTTAATAGGTCGGACCATTTGGATTAGAGCTTTCCTGGAAACAGTTTGAGTCTAGAGTTGAATAGAAGCACCAAGTCGCCTTTCTGAAAATCCCAATTTTCAATCCTGCTGTCGTGGTACTTCTTCATTCTTTCCTTGTATAGATCAGACCGATCATACGCTCTAAGATGAAACTCATTGATCTCGTTTAGCTGCCCCAGTCTCATATTTTCTTCTTTATTCCAGTTTAGATTAAGCCGCTTCAGTGCCTACAACACTTTATGCTCTAGCTTAATCGACAAATGGCACGCCTTACCATAAACCAATTGGTATGGAAATATTCTAATGGGCGTATTGAAGGTCGTTCAATATGCCCATAATGCACGTCTATCTTCCTAGACCAATCTTTCCAGCTAGCATTTACAGTCATTGCAAGGATAACTTTGATTTCTCGATTAGAGATCTCCACTTGCCCACTGGTCTGTGGGTGGTATGGGGTAGCCACCTTATGTTGTTTGACTCCATATTTTTCCAAGGAAGCTCTGAATATCTTGTTGCAGAAGTGTGATCCTCCATCACTTAGGATGGTACATGGTACCCCAAAGCGAGAGAAGATATTTCTCTTTAAAAATACAACCACCCACTTCCCTTCATTATCAGCCAAAGCCACGGCCTCGACCCATTTTGATACGTAGTCAACAACAACTAGTATGTACTTCATTCCAAATGTGCTCATGAAGGCCCCCATGAAGTCAATACCCCAAACATCGAATAGTTCTACCTCCAACATATTAGACATTGGCATCTCATGGAACTTTGAGATATACCCTTGCCTTTGACATTGGTCACATCTCTTTACGAACTCGTAAGCATCCTTGAACAAAGTAGGCCAATAGTAGACACTTTGAAGCAATTTTCTGGCAGTACAATCACTAATATGGTGACCTCCAACTGGGGAAGCATGGCTTGCCTCCAATACACTCATCATATCTACTTCTGGGATGCACCATCTAATTATACCATTTGCACATCACCGAAAAAGATACGGCTCATCCCAGAAGTAATAGGTCACATCATGGAGAAAATTTTTCCTTTGATGAAAGGAAAGATTCTCTTGTATCACCTTACTTACCACATAATTCACGAAGTCAGCATACCAAGGTATTTTTTTGAGCACTAGAGCCAATACTTTCTCATCAGGAAAGAAATTATTAATCTTAAGCTCGTCTTTTACTACCTGCTCACCTTCAAGTTTTGATAAGTGATCAACCACCCGATTCTCACATCCCTTACGATCCTTGACCTCGAAGTCAAATTCCTGAAGTAGTAATACCCACCGGATTATCCTTGGTTTAGCCTCCTTCTTCGCCATTAGGTACCTCAAGGCAGCATGGTCAGTGTGTACCACCACCTTGGTACCTAGAAAATATGCCCAAAATATCTCAAAAGCATACACCACTGCTAGATGTTCCTACTCGGTAATGGTGTAGTTTTTCTGAGCTCCATTCAGTGCTTTACAGGCATAATAAACTAGATGAAATAATTTGTCTTTTTTTTGCCCCAACACAACTACAAAGGCAGCACCGCTTACATCACATATTATATCAAATGATTTTGATCAGTCCAGTGCAACAATGATAGGAGCCTCCACCAGCTTCCTCTTAAGGCATTCAAATGCCTTAATGCAATCAGCGTTAAAGAAGAACTTTGTCTCCTTCTCTAAAAGTTTGGAAAGTGGATTTACAATTCTAGAGAAGTCTTTTATAAACCTTCGGTAAAATCCAACGGGCCCAAGAAAACTACGCACCCCTTTTACTGAGATAGGAGGTGGTAGCTTCTCAATAACATCAAACTTGGCTTGATCAACCTCTATCCCTTTTGCTGAAATTTTGTGCCCGAGAACAATGCCCCCCTTCACCATGAAGTGGCATTTCTCCCAATTAAGAACGAGAATGAATTCCACACTCCTCTACAAAGCCTTAATCAAGTCTCCAGGGACAGCTCAAATAAAATTCCAACCACAGAAAAATCATCCATGAACACCTCCAAGGTGTCCTTAACCATATTCAAGAAAATTGACATCATATACCTCTGGAAGGTAGCAGGTGCATTACATAACCCAAACAGCATCCTCTTGAATGCAAAATTTCCATACGGGCATGTGAATGTAGTCTTTTCCTAATCTTCAGGAGAAATACATATCTGATTGTAACCAGAATATCCATCCAAGAAGTAGTACCACCCCTTTTCTTCCAACCGATCAAGCATTTGATCCATGAAGGGATTTGGGAAGTGGTTCTTTAAAGTCCATGAGTTTAGTTTGTGGTAGTTCATGCAAACTCTCCAACCATTCATAGGCCTGACAGGAATCAACTTGTTCTTTTCATTTGCAACAACAGTCATGCCCCCTTTCTTGGGCACACATTGAACCGAGCTTACCCATTTACTGTCAGAAATAGGGTAAACCACTCCTACATCTAGCCACTTAATAATTTCCTTCTTAACCACCTCTTGCATTGGTGGGTTAAGTCGGTGTTGATGCTCAATGGTAGGAGTACATTCTTTCTCAAGTTGTATATTATAAGTGTAGATGCCACGATGAATAAAAATAATATCAATAATAGTCCAGTGTATTGCTCTTTTATATCTTTGAAGTACCAAAATGAGTGCTTCCACCTGCTTCTCACCCAGGTCAGCATCAATAATAATATGTAGTGTATTCCCACTACCCAGGAACACATACCTCAAATGACTGGGTAACTACTTCAGCTCCAGGACAGGTGTTTCTTCTATAGAAGGCTTAACAGGTGGACTAGGATGATTTTCTAAGTCCAAATCCAACTTATTGGGGGCATATGAGTAAGACCCCATGCCCGTTAAGGCACATACAGTCTCCTCATAATCTTTTATACCATCTTGATCAAAATTCATCAACACTGCATCCAAGGTTTCAACAACAAATTTCTCTTCTATCGGCACTTCCTTATCCTTCCCATAATAGAAATCTATACTGGAAAACACACTCATTTCTTTCTGCTGCTTCATTGATTGACAAACATCAAATCGTACCACTTTATTATTCATCCTGAATAAGAGCTCATTAGCTCACAAATCAATCAATACACTTCTGGTTGTGAGGAAAGGTCGACCCAAGATTATCGGCACCTCAAAATGCACCTCGCAATCCAGAATAACGAAATCCATAGGAAATATGAAACTAGAAACCTTCACCAACACATCATACAAAATATCAACAGGTTATTTGACCGACCTATCTACAATCACAAGTCGCATGTTAGTGGGTATGGGATCTCCCAAACCCAACTTTTTGTAAATAGCTAGCGACATCAGATTGATGCTAGCTCCCACGTCGCACAGAGCTTTTACAAAGTCAAGAGGTCTAATAGTGCATGGGATAGTAAATGCACCCAGAATTGTCTTTTTCTGCACCAGAGACCTTATGGAAATAGTACTATAATGATAAAAATTATCCATCGGCTCAAAACTAACCGACCGCTTCTTTGTGACGAGATCTTTCATGAACTTTGCGTACCCGGGCATTTTCTCTAATGCCTCTACCAGTTGTAGATTAATCGTCAACTGCTCCAGCATAACCATGAATTTGCTGAACTTTGTGTCATCTGCTTTCTTCTTCACCCAATAAGGGAATGGAAGAGGTAGCTTTGGAAGAGTGGTAATCACCACTCCAGCCTCTTTTCCCTTAGTCATCACCAACTCATCAAACTACTGACTATTGGATGGTGTGTCATCAATAGCCTTATCCGATTTCCCAGACTCCACCGGATGATAAATCTATGCTTCTTCAACATCATCGACTATATTATCAACCGTAGGATTACCCACAAGAGGGCCTGATAATACTTTACCACTTATAGTAGTGATAACCATGCAAGAGCCGTCATTTTGTAGGTTCTGAATAATGTCACTTGGCAATGTTCCAGTCTTCCTCTGATTCAAAGCTGCCGAGAGCTGGCTTATTTGTTAATCCAACTACTTGATATAGGTAGAGTGTAAGTTCACCAACTGACGCATAGAAGATAAATCACTCTTCATAGTAGTCACTCCAGAGTTGGTAGCTTCAACTCCCTTTAATAATTTTTCCATCATGTCCTCCATGGATATCTTGCCAGAGCTAGTTGCAGTACTATCTCTGTTTCTGGGAGGTACATATATCCCACTTCTATCATTCTTACCTTTCCAATTTCCTTACTTTCTATCCTTGTAACCAGCCTTATCGTAGTAGTTTCGACCTTGATTTCCTTGGCTATTGCCTCAGAAACCCCCCTGATTATTCAAATAGTTAGCCTCTTTTTCTGAATCAGAATCATATCTACCTTTAGCTGCAACAACCTTCACTTTTTTAGTCTTTGCAGATAATTAATGCTTGGTCAACAGATTCATCTGCGTCTTTAAGTGTGCTATGTCTTGATCGTATTTTTCCTCTTTCTTACATTGTTTTCCAGTCATGCCAATAGACATAGTAGAGCTTGCTACCACAGAATCCCTGGTATTCCATGCTCTAATTTATTTGGTCATCCGATTAAGCATCTCCAAGGCCTCCTAAAAATTAAGATCCACAAATGATCCCCCTGCAGCATTATCAACAACTGGCTTCATAATAGAGTTTAAATCCCAATAAAGAGTTTCCATCAGATGAATATCTGTCATATTATGGTTCGGTTACTGCATCAGCTTCTTTTTGAACCTCTCCCATGTTTCATGAAGGGCTTCAGTTGGGAGCTTCCTAAAGTTGTTGATCTCATCCCTCAACTGTACTCTTCTGGAAGGCAGAAAGAACCTTTCTAGGAAAGCCTCTTTCAGTTGCCTCCAGTTGGTTATGGAATTGGGTGTCAGCTCATTAAGCCATAATGTTGCCTCTCCAGATAGAGATAATAAAAATAAACATAGTCGTATGGAATTGTGTCCTACTGTGGGGTTATCAAAGGACTTTCAAAATAGTGACAAAATTCACTAAATGGATATTAGGATCTTCTCCCGGGAGTCCACCAAATAACCTCTTCAGATAAAGGAGCTGGATAATTATACTGTCAATATTAAAATTTGCTCTTGGTTCTAGAGGGGAGGAATAATAGCTCCAGTGGCACCAACTCCTTCCATTCCATCTTCATCATCATTAAGATCAAATTAAATAGCTTGACGATCAGGGCTTACCGTGAAAGGACGATTTCTGTTCACATTTTTGTTCACTGGTGTTGCTACATTCTCTGCATTTCTTTGATTAGCAGGATCTAACAAGTCATCATCCCCTAAATCATCATCATCAGGGCTAGGATGACGTGCTTGATGGCCATCATTCTGCTGATTTAGTTGAGCTCTAGCCAATACGGCTAGTCTCTCAGCATCTTTGGGTTCTGTCATTCTTCCAATAAGTTGCGGTTCCGGATGTATTGGTACTAATGGTGAACTCGATCCCTGTGTACTTGGCATATACAACAACTCCCCTACATAAAAAAAAACAAAAGTAAAATTTGGGAAACTTTACCAAGGTCAATTAACAAACACAAACTTAATTGAGAATCGTAATTCCCCAACAACGGTGCCAAAATTTGATATGCCCAAATTACAACTCTTTTATGAGAGAGTAAGTGGTCACTATCAAATATAGAACCCAACTGGGTTGGGTGTCAAATCCCACAGGGAATACAGTGTTCACTAAGTATTGTGATTGTTATTAGAATGTTGATCTAAGGTTCCAAAATAAAGTGGGTTTGGAAATATTAACAGTGCTCTTTTGTATTTGTGTTACATAAAAGTCCAGCTACTATGAGTAAATGTAGATGTAATTTCAATGAGAATGAATTACATAGAGTTATGCTTACCAAGATGTTCAAACAATTAGGGTTGCGAGTTTGTGTTCAAAATCTAACTTATGTATCCAATTGTGAAAATTATTGAATTCTAAGGATTACTCATGTGTTTCTCAACCTAATGAGTATTACTTCCCTCTAACTTTAAGGATTCATGCATTATTCAATAACACTCTCATGAGGGTTGATTCTGTTAGGGCATCAACCCGTTAAACCAAAGGGTAAACCTATGGTGTTCATGTGAATCACTTCTTTTCCCAATATCCACTTTCTTGTCAGATAAGTGGAGTTTATGGGCTAACTTCTCAAGTTTGCAACCAAGAGATGTCATTAAGATGAAGAAAAATTCATGCAATTTCGACAGATGTTAGAAATCAAACCCATTCACAACTCCAAAATAGTTCTCTACATCAAGGCTCTCATAACCCTAGTTATGGGAGTTTAGCCACTCATCTCCATATAAGAAACCAAAGTTATATTGATGTTCATAAATAACTTCAGAAAAGTACTTACAAATGTCACAATATTGTTCTTCTAAATCTTTGATGGAAAATCTGAAAACTAATAATCAACTCTCAATTTCTAGATTTAAATCCCAGTGAAAAAGTAGTACAAGGCTCCCAATAGAGGAGAAAGTATGAAAATGAAGACAAAAGACACCTACTAAAACCTAATACTTGGTATTTATATGTTCCCAGTTAAAAGGATTTAAAATTCAAAATCATAAAATTTGTGTCCAAAGTGACGGCCAAATTGGTGGTTCGTCATAAGGTTGATGGTCCACCATTTGGGCTATGGCTACTGATCTGGGAAGGTCACTTTTTGGATAATACTGACGACCAACTTAGAGGTTCTTCGTAAGACTGGCGATCCACCGCTTGGTCCATCACTGAGACTTTCAGAGATCCTGGTTCTAGATAACACGACGGCTAACTTGGTGGTCCAACGTAAGACTGGCGGTTCGCCATTTGGTCCATCGCAGCAAAATGGACAAGTTGGTGATCCGTCGCGTGACTGACGGTTCACCATTTCTATCATCACAGAGTCTTTTGAAAAACTGAGTTCTAGTTAGATCTAACGATTAAAATGGCGGTGATATGCCCAAATTACACCTCTCTTACGAGAGAGTAAGCGGTCACTGTCAAATATAGAACCCAACTGGTTTGGTTTTCGAATCCCATAGGGAATACAATGTTCACTAAGTATTATGATTGTTATTAGACTGTTGATCTAAGGTTCCGAAATAAAGGGGGTTTGGAAATGTTAACGGTGCTTTTTTGTATTTGTGTTACACAAAAGTCCAGCTACTAAGATTAAACGTAGATGTAATTTCAAAGAGAATGAATTAACTAGAGTTATACTCGCCAAGATGTTCAAACAATTAGGGTTGTGAGTTTGTGTTCGAAATCTAACTTATGTATCCAATTGCAAGAATTATTGAATTCTAAGGATTACTCATGTATTTATCAACCTAATGAGTATTTCACCCTTTACTTCTCTCGAACTTAAAGGATTCATGAATTATTCAATAACACTCTCATGATGGTTGATCCTGTTAGGGCATCAACTCATTAACCCAAAGGGTAAACCTATGGAGTTTATGTGAATCACTTCTTTTCCCAACATCCACTTTCTTGTCAGACAAGTAGAGTTTATGGGATCACTTCTCAAGTTTGCAACCAAGATATGTCATTAAGATGAAGAAAGATTCATGAAATTTTGATAGATTTTAGAAATCAAACCCATTCACAACCCCAAAATAGTTCTCTACATCTAGGCTCCTATAACCCTAGTTATGTGAGTTTAGCCACTCATCTCCATATAAGAAATCAAAGTTATATTGATGTTCATAAATAACTTCAGAAAAGTACTTACAAATGTCATAATATTGTTCTTCTTAATTTTTTATGGAAAATCTAAAAACTAATAATCAACTCTTAATTTCTAGATTCAAATCCCAATGAAAAAGTAGTAAAAGGCTCCCAATAGAGGAGAAAGTATGAAACTGAAGACAAAAGATACATACTAAACCCTAATACTTGGTATTTATATGTTCCTAGCTAAAAGGATTTAAAATTTGAAATCATAAAATTCGTGTCCAAAGTGACAACCAAATTGGTGGTTCATCGCAAGGTTGATGGTACAATATTTTGTCCGTCGCTACTAATCTGGAAAGCTCACTTTCTGGATAAAACTGACGGCCAACTTGGTGGTCCATTGTAAGACTGATGGTCCACCTCTTTGTCCATCGCTGAGTCTTTCAGGGAGCCTGGTTTTGGATGACACGACGACCAACTTGGTGATCCATTGTAAGACTGACGGTTCACTATTTGGTCCGAATAAGCAAGATGGTCAAGTTGGTGATCCATCGCATGAATGATGGTTCACCATTCTATCATCGCAGATTCTTCTGAAAAGCTGAGTTATGGTTAGATCTGATGGTTAACTTGGTGGTTTGTCGCAATACTGACGGTCTACCATTTTGACCGTCAGAAGTATTTTTCTGCCACTTTTCTGAGACTTTTTCTTCAGCTAGATTCTTACCCTGAAACATTAAAAACCAGCATTAAATACAACCTTAGTTTCTAGAAAACATACAACTTTCTTAAGAAAAAGATGCAAAATGTTCAGTCGAAAGCCGGAACATCACCCGAGTCTGTACCCCGGATGCTACACGGTGCTCATAATCTCGAGGGACCACAATCTAACCCATGAATGGTACTTTCTACATTAACTGAACAAAAATACTAAATAATATGTGGAATTAAGAGGAAACATGCCATAAGGTTCAATCTATAAATAATACTGAATGCGGTATTAAATACCAAAACTGAAGGACAAAACTAAAATCTAAATAAATGTCTAAAATACTCTAGTCTGGGAAGCCTCTAACTACTTGAACTATTGAGTTGATGGGGTAAGTCCCCAACTAACTCCGTCAACTGACAAAAACTGAAATTCTGTAAATAGTAATCATGTCTTAAACTAAGAGGACTCACCACTATATTGAATGCTGAAAGTCTGGTCTACTAAGGGTGCTCTAGAGCTCGTGCGTCAGAACCTATGATATAAGACATCATAGCGCAAAAAGAATACATCAGTACTTTGAATGTACCGGTATGCTCAGTGAGGTATGCTGAAATACATGGGTTCATATGCATGAACAACAATAACTATATAACATGAGTATGATTGAATAAGAGTACTCGCATGAATACATAGACTGCAACTGAAATCATGACAACACCGAACACTATGTTTGAATACTGATCAACTGATTTACTGGTTAACTGATACTATATAACAGATAATTGGGTGACTATATCTGACAGTCTTTAATTCTAGGGAACTATACTGAGTTTCGTACTGAGCTGAGTGACTATGTCTGATAGTCCTGAATCTGTAGAACTGGACTGAGTTTTATTTTTAGATTGAGACTGAAACTGAGACTGTGGGAGGTTCTGCACACATTGAACACACATTGTTGCCAGCTCTGCAGATACCCTAGTGGTTTCTGCTATATTTCTGGCAAAAGGGATTGGTTCGGGCACTGCTAACACTGCCTTGGGGCTTAGGGCCTGATACCCTGTCTTCGTTGTCATCTCTGAATTTTGGCACTGGAGGATTGGATGAGGAAGGAGATGGAACGGAGTATTTTGGCCGAATCTGAGATCGATTCCCACCCTCTGACTTAGGCTGAGTGAAATTGAAACTACCTATTCTCACTCTCTTATTCTCCTTTTTTTTTATTTATTCTTGGCCTCCTCTATCTGCTGAGCATGGAAAATGATCCTGGCTATGTCCATATCCTTATTAAGCATTGCAGTCCTACACTCCTTGACCATACTGCTAGACACTCCTGACATGAACTTACTCATCTTCGCTCTACTATCTGCTACAACATGCGGGGCATATCTGGCTAACTGAGTAAACTCGAGAGAATACTCCTGAACTATCATATTGCCCTGCTTCAGGTTTATAAACTCCAAAACCTTTACTTTCCTTAACTTTGGAAGGAAGAACCTATCCAGAAAAGCAACTGCAAACTCCTTCCATTCTATGGACCCTACATCTGTGGCCCTCTCTGTCTTCTACTGTTTGAACTATGAATGAGCCACATCCTGTAATTGATATTTGGCTAACTAAGCGCTCTTAATAGTAGTCATCCCCATAATATCGGTAACCTTTTGCACTTGGTCAAGAAACTCCTGAGGGTCCTCATTTGACTTAGACCCTGTGAACGATAGTGGGTTCATTCGGGTGAAGTCTCGAATCCTGGCAGCAGTAGTATTGGCCACTGGGTTGTCCAGAACCGTAGCTGGACATTTATTCGGGGCTACCACAGAATAAGCTAAGGTGGTGAAGGCTGCTATGAACTTCGCATGGGAGACATGCTTGCCCAAAGGATCTGGATAGATGGGAGGGACTGACTGATCTCCCATTCCTCTTCCCTGAGCCCTCTTTACAAGAATATTCTGTAAATAGAAGAGAAGTTAGGATTATAAAGAGAATGTAACTAGAGATCACGCTTACTCGCATGACACAAATACTGAAAGAAGAAAAATTATTCCTAAAACATCGCATAGCCTCTTGTTCATAAGTATGGTGCACAACACAACCATGCACAAGACTCTACTAAATGCAACTTCCAGACTTCCTAGGACTCTATTGAACCTTAGGCTCTGATACTAAGTTTTTAATGCCTCGAGTCTGTACCCCAAATACTACACGGTGCTCAGAATCTCGAGGGACCACAAGCTAACCCATGACTGGTACCTACTGTATTAATAGAATAATAATACTGAATGATATGTAGAATTAAGTGGAAACATACCATAAGGTTTAATCTCTAAATAATACTGAATAATACTGAATGTGGTATTAAATACCAAAACTGATAGACAAAACTGAAATTTGAATAACTATCTTAAATGCTCTAGTCTGGGAAGCCTCTAACTGTCTGAACAGTGGAGTTGATTAGAGAAGTCCCCAACTAACTCTGTCAACTAACATAAACTAAAATACTATAAATAGTAATCATGTCCTCGAACTAAGAGAACTCACCATTATGCTAACTACTGAAAGTCTTGTCTACTGAGGGTGCTCTCGAGCTAGTGCGTCGAAACCTATGATATAAGACATCATAGCGCAAAAAACATGTGTCAGTACTTTGAATGTACTGGTTTCTCAATGAGGTAGTCTTAAATACATGGGTTCATATGCATGAACAATAATAACTGTATAACATGAGTATGATTGAATAAGAGTACATGCATGAATACATAGACTACAACTGAAATCGTGACAACACTAAACATTTAGTTTGAATATTGATCAACTGATTTACTTGATAACTGATACTGTATAACTAATAACTGGGTGACTATATCTGACAGTCTCAAATTCTGTGAAACTATACTGAGTTTTGTACTGAGCTGAGTAACTATGTCTGATAGTCCTAAATCTGTAGAACTGGATTGAGTTCTATTCTAAGACTAAGACTGAAACTGAGACCATTAGAGGTAATAATATAATTGACATACCCCTTCTCTAACTGATTTAGGGTCAAAACTGTAACCTCAGTTGGAAGGGTGTCAATACCGTGCCACAGGTAAGGACAAGCTATGAGTTAACCCTCTTTGATAGGAAGTTCTTTCGTCAACCCTCGCTGGCAGAATAACTCAGATGAGAAGTATCAACCCTCAAAATATTTAGAAATAAGATATCTTAACCTACGTCAAACCTTCAACTGACAGGAATGCCCCCATCCCTGGGTTAAGTCGGTGCTGAATCCTACTCCCAACTGAATAGACACCAAATTGATTTCTAGTCTGTACTAGGCTGGACTAAATGGTTACTGAGATTACTGTTTAGCTGATCTGAACTGATTTCATTGAGTTTCGTTAACTGATGGAATACTACTGAATTCTATTAACTAATAGAGATTACTAAGGTTTGTACTGAATACTGAGTTAGACTGAAATATTACTGAATCTACTAAGTTTTCCTGAGTTCTGTAACTGACTGAGAGTACTAATGATCATGGCGTGACTGATATTGTTCTATGGCCGACCATGGCTCTAGGTAATTAGATAAATTGTTGGGTACAAGTATCCCCAGGACTCGACAGCATAAACTAAGAGACATGGCATAAACATGAAATATATAAACTGTAAACTTGATCATCATTTATTCATTTGGGGAATTTTACAAACACTTGCATGATTTCATTCACTTAATAGTTCACATGAACAATTTATCAAACACTTGAAAGTCATAAAACATGCACATAACACTAATCAACATGTGAGAACACAATTCAATCATCAAATTCACAATTTGAAGGCCTTAACATGATCTCACATAGTAAGACATATAAATCAATAAACTCCACATGAAACTTAGCATAACTCATGGATTTAATACTCAAATAATCATTATAAACATGAATATTGTCAAACCTATCATGGTATTCATGAAATTCATATACTTGAAGTTTAAAAAATGATTCTTGGACTCCAAGGGTGTAAGAGACCCTTGAATGAACACTTCACATACCTTCATTGAAGAATTTCTGAAAACTTATGGTTGAATCTTTAGTTCTTGATTTGAAATTTGAGTACCTAGGGTTTTGTTCTTGAGCTAATTGGAGAATGAATGAGTATATTTGCTCTCCAAGGGCTTAATTTCGTGCTTTGGAGGCTGAAGGACATGGGAAAAAAACCCAAATACCCCTAAGAATGCGGTCTTTTAATGACTGAAAACTAGGTTATCAATGCGCAGGTTGATGCGGTGCATCGATGTGATAACCAACACATCGTGTCATGTTCACATCGATTCACTGAAATTAGACTCTGGTAGCTGGAAAAAATATTAATCAACGCAATAGTTGATGCGGCGCGCTAAGATCACATTGATCCACTGTTATGGGATTCCAAAGGAGCTTCAAACGAAGTCTGAAAAATCCGAAACTTGTTCGCAAACACCTACAGACATTCTTGATGATGAATCAACTTAGACATCAATTTTTAATGGACATAAAGGTAGCAAAATAAGATTTCAACCTTCGTTGGATAAAATGACACTAAGTATGAGTACTTGGCTAAAATTATTATAAGTGTAGGACACATTGACATGACTAAAAGACTGAATTAAGCTTAGTATTTTGTGGGGTCTTACACTTTCAGACAATCAAATAAAATATTTAGACAATCAGTTAGTTACTTTCAGTTCTTATTAGATGTTTCAGTTATTTAATATTTGTATTTCAGTATCCATATATATATCTATTATCTTCTCAGTTTATCTTTCACACATATGTTATGTTTATATTATATTTAGTACTCACAGCAGGTACCAACTCATGGTTAGCTTATGGTAACTTGTGACCGTAAACACCATTATTGCGACTAGGAGGTAGCCCAGCTCATGTTAAAACTTGGTTTCAAATCTAGGTTTTATAGTGTCCTAGGGAGTCTAAAATCTGCGTTGAGTAGAGTCTTGCGCATTAGTGTAAAGCGCGCCACACTTATAGACAAGAGGCTACGAGATGTTTTAGAAAAAGTTTTCCTTCTTTCAGTAGTCATGTCATGCAAATGAGCATGATATCTATTTAAAATCTTTTTCTAACCTATCTTTCATTTCATTTACAGACAATGCCTCCCAAAAGAAATAATGAAAGAAAAAATGTGAACCCGCCTGCACCACTGCCTATTCAAGAAGATCTCCTGAATGAGCATGTCTCTTACATCGAATTCAGAGTTGCCTTCACTACCTTAGGTAACTCAGTATCTTCTCAAAAAAATCACCAGGATATTTCCCTTGATAATCCAGTGGAAAATACAATTCTAGCTAGGATTAGGGATTTCACCCGAATGAATCCCCCTTTGTTTTTGGGATTAAGCCTGAGGAGGATCTGCAGAAGTTTCTTGATATAGTTCAGAAAGTGACAGATATCATAGGTGTCACTTCAAGTGAGAGTGAAGAGTTAGCTGCATACCAGTTGCAGGATGTAGCTCACACCTGGTGTAAGTAATGGACGGGGGATATGGGTGTTGAGGTAGGGCCTGTTAAGTCGAAGGAGTTTGCCATGAATTTCTTAGACAGGTTCTTTCCTTTAGAGTTGAGGAAAGCTAAGGTGTGGGAGTTCATTACTATGAAGAAAGATAATCTGAGAGTTAAGGAATACTCTCTTAAGTTTACTAAGTTGGTGAGGTATTCTCCTTCAATGGTGGCTGATAATAGGTCTAGAATGAGTAAGTTTGTTTTTGGTGTATCTGATTATATGGTAAAGGAGTGTCAGACTTCTATGTTCATTTATGAGATGGACCTATCTAGGCTTATGGTTCATGCTCAGCAAATTGAGAAAGAGAAGCTCAAGGAGAATAAGAGGGCCAAAAAAAGTAGTTTTAACTTTTCTCATCCAAGGTCAGAGGGTGGAAACCATTCTCATTTCTGTCAGAATTTCTCAGCCCTAACTCTATCTTCAGCTAGTGTACTAGTTCCAAGTTCAAGAATGATAGTTGGGATAGAAAACTACGCTCTAAGTCACACGGTAGCGTGAAAAGTGGTCGTACAAATTTACTTTACAAAAAATATGATAGTATTCATCAGGGTATGTGTAAAGTTAGTAGTGATGTGTGTTTTAGGTGTGGAAAGCCAGGCCACAGGGTTAGAGAGTGCCCAGTAGTTACCCAGAGGGTAAAGGATTTGCACCAACAAGGCCAGTCCAATCTATCATCAGCTCCAGCAGGTCACTCGACTCAGCAGGGCGCCACTTCTAGTGCCACCAGTAGTCAGTTCCAGAAAAGATTGTATGCACTCTAGTCCCGACAGGATGAATAAAGTTACCCTAATGTAGTTCTGGGTACATTATAGTCTTTCATCTTTATGTTTATGCTTTATTCAACCCTGACGCTTCAATTTCTTTTATGACTCCTTATATAGCCATCAACTTCGGCGTCAGTCTTGAAACATTAGAAGAACCCTTCTCAATGTCTACTCTGACAGGTGTCTCTATTATAGCCAGATGGATATACAAAAATTACCAGGTTACAGTATCTTAGAAAATTACTTTAGTAGATCTTGTAGAGTTAAAGATGACTAATTTCGATGTCATCCTCGACATGGATTGTCTCTATTCATAATATCCCTCAGTGGATTGAAGAAATAGAGTTTTTCAGTTTTAGTTTCCTAATGAACCGGTTATTGAATGGATGGGGAGACTTCAGTGCTTAGGGGTCAAATTATTTCTTATCTTAAGGCAAGAAAAATAATATCTAAGGGTGCATGTTCTATCTTGTTTGAGTCAAATACTCTAGTTCCGAGAATCCAATTCTTGAGTTAGTTTTAGTAGTAAGATAATTTCAAGATATGTTCCCTAAAAATCTTTCTGAGGTTCCTCCCAAAAGGGAAATTGACTTTGAAATAAATCTCTTTCCAGACACCCAACCTATCTCTATTCCACCTTATAAAATGGATCCAGTTGAGCTTAAGGAGTTGAAAGAATAGTTGAAAAATCTTTTAGACAAGGGTTTCATCAAGCTGAGTGTTTTCTCATAGGGCGTACCAGTCCTTTTTGTGCGTAAGAAAGATGGTTCTCTTAGAATGTGCATCGATTATCGTCAGTTGAAAAAAGTCACAATCAAGAATAAGTATACACTCCCGAGGATTGATGACTTGTTCGACCAACTTCAGGGTGCCAGTTATTTCTCTATGATAGACCTCAAATTCAGCTATCATCAGCTTAGAGTCAGAGAATGTGAAATTTCGGAGACAACCTTCAGAACTCGATATGTTCACTTCAAATTTCTAGTTATTTCTTTTGGAATAATGTACGCCCCTGCAGCTTTCATGGACTTGATGAACAGAGTGTTTAAGCAGTATTTGGACATGTTCATTCTAATCTTCATTGATGATATTCTTTTCTATTATCGTAGTGAGAATGATTATGCAAACTACCTAATAATTGTGTTGTAGACCCTTAAAGATCATCAGTTTTTCGTCAAATTCAGTAAGTACAAATTTTGGCTAAGATCAGTAGATTTTCTTGGCCATATTATTTCTAGTGATGACATTAGAGTTGGCCCTCAAAAGACCTAAGCAGTGAGGAACTGGCCCGTACCCATCTCTCTATTGGATATCAGTAGTGTTTTGGTTTTGGATAGCTATTACAAATGGTTTGTTTAAGGTTTTTCTTCTATTGCATCCCCTATGTTTTGACTAACTCAGAAGAAAGTCAAGTTTCAACAGTTAGATTGTTGTGAAGAGAGTTTTCAGGAGTTGAAGACTCAACTCACTTTCACTCTAGTATTGACTTTGACAGATGGTTCAAATGGGTTTGTAGTTTATTGTGATTCTTCTTGAGTTGGTCTTGGTTATGTACTGATGCATAGAGGTAAGGTCATAGCCTATGCCTCTAGACAACTTAAACCCCATAAAAAGAATTATCCTACAATGATCTTGAGTTGGCAGCTGTTGTTTTTTACTTGAGAATTTGGAGGCATTATCTTTATATGGTTCATGTTGATGTGCTCATGAATCATAAAGTTTGCAATATGTATTCTCGAAGAAAGATTTAAATCTTCCTCCGAGAAGGTGGCTTGAGTTGTTAAAAGATTATGATGTGAGTGTGTTGTATCATCTGGGTAAGGACAATTTAGTAGCAGATGACCTTAGTATATTATTTATGGATAGTGTTACTCATGTTGAGGAGGATAAGAAAAAGTTAGTTCAGGAGGTTCATCAGCTAACTTGATTAGGTATTCGGTTAGTTGACTCAGATGAAGGTAGTGTATAGGTTCAGAATAGTTCGGAATCTTCCTTGGTAGCCGAAGTAAAGGAAAAGCAATAAAGGTATCCCAGTTAGGTAAGACTGAAGGATTCAGTCAGAAATAAGAAAGTAGAGGTTTTCTCCCAAGGGGGAGATGGTGTCTTGCATTGCTAGGGCAGGTTATGTGTTTCCAGTTTTGATGGGTTGAGGCAGAGGATCTTAGTAGAAGAGCATAGTGTGCGATATTCCATTCATCCAGGAGCCACTAAGATGTACTATGACTTGCAGAAAATCTATTGGTGAAATGGTATGAAAAAAGACATTGCAAAGTTTATGGATAAGTGTTCAAATTTTCAGTAGGTTAAAATTGAGCACCAGAGGCATAGTGGTTCATTGCAAGAGTTCAGTATCCCTACTTGAAAGTGGAAAGTGGTGAATATGTATTTTTTGATGGGTTTGCCTCGTACACATTGTCAACATGATTCGGTTTGGGTCATTGTAGATAGAAAGACCAAATTAGCTCATTTCTTACCAGTTCATACTTTGTACTCAGTTGAGGATTAGGCCAGGCTCTACCTTAGGGAGTTGTTTAGGTTGCATGGGATTTTGTTTTATATAATATCAAATAGAGGTACTCAGTTTACCTCTCACTTTTGGAGTGATTTTCAGAAAGGTCTTGATACCAAGTTCATCTCAGTACAACTTTTTATCCTCAGATAGATCGTCAGGAAGAGAGGACCATTCAGACCTTAGAGGACATGTTGAGTGCTTGTGTTATTAACTTTAGAGGTAGTTGGGATGATTACTTACCTTTGATTGAGTTTGCCTATAACAATAGTTATCACTCTAGTATTCAGATGGCTCCATTTAAGGCTCTTAATGAAAGGAGATGTAGATCTCCTATTGGTTAGTTTGAGGCAGGTGAAGCTGCTTTGATAGGGCCATATGCAGTGTTTAATGCGATGGAGAAAGTTTTATTGATTCAGGAGAGTTTGAAGACTACCTAAAGCCATCAGAAATCTTATGTAGATGTGAGGAGAAGAGATATTAAGTTTGAGGTTAGTGATTTGGTTTATTTGAAAATCTCACCCATAAAGGGAGTGAAGAGATTTGGAAAAAAAAGGGGAAACTCAGTCCCCATTATGTTGGCCCATATAAGATCTTGAGTCATTTTGGGAAGGTATCTTATGAGCTAGAGTTGCTTGCAGATTTGGCATTAGCACATCCAGTGTTCCATGTTTCCCTATTAAAAAAGTGTACATGTGATTCAATTATAGTTGTTCCATTAGAAAGTATGGATGTTCAGGATATCTTTTCCTATGAAGAAATACCAGTTTAGATCCTTGATCGTCGGTTTCATAGACTAAGGAACAAAGAAGTCCCCTTGGTCAAGGTTCTTTGGTGAAATCAATCCATTGAGGGAGCCACTTGAGATTCAGAAGCAGATATGTAAACCAAGTACCCTCATCTTTTCTCTGCGAACTCAGATTCAGATTAAGGTAATGATTTTTCTTTGATTGACTCTTTTTCATTCTCAGTTTCATCTATGTAATCAATCTCATGTCATTGCATACATTTAGTTCAGTTCATGTATCATATTTCTGACTTAGTTATGAAATCATGTTTTTCTTCATGCATGTTCATTTTATGATATCATTTTTGCTAGTGTTCTCAGCTAACCAATCATATTCGAGAATGAATGTTCTCAAGGGGGAGATATTGTAATACCCCATAAAAGTCTTAACTTATTTCACCTCTCAATTGCATGCATAAGGGGTCCAAAGCTTAGGAATTAGCCTAAGTATTAGGACTTAGTCATTTCCAAGGCCCCTAAACTTCAATGATTTTATTTTTTACCATCGTGACATTAGAGTGTTTATTTTTTAGTTGATTCATGATCGGGGATGTTAAAAGTACATCTCAGGTGAGTTTTGAAAATTTTAAGCGAGCGTAGAGGTATGTTTGGGAATCCAAAATAGTAGAAGCATCGGGGTAAGCCCGCGTCGTGCCCTCCAGTGAACCGCTCAAGATACCTCGCCGCGCCCTTCAGTGCACCGCTCCAAAGGACATGCCGCCCCATCCTTTTCCCGTTTAGCTTTTGATTTATTGTTACTTAAGGGAATTTGGGTCATTTACCCTTACCCAAATTCATCCATAACACAAAATTTAGGTCTCCCAGGATCATTATTCGCCCTATTTCTCATAAAATATCTCAAGAAAACTATCTTCTACCTCAAGAACAAATCCTAACCCTTACTCAAGAAATCAAGGAAGTCAAGCTTCAAATCTCAAGAAATTCTCAAGAATCTTCATGAATTCATCTAGTGAGGTATGTGAAATGTTCATCCATGGGCTCCTTTCACCCATGGAGTCCAAGAACCCTTGTTGGTTTTTAAATTATGAGTTTTACATGGTTAAGTTTAACTTTCCATGAATCTCGTATTAATTAAATTATAAGTTATGTTTATGAGTGTTTTAAAGTGGAATGAGCCATTACATGTTTTGAATGTTGAAAGTTTCACGTTAAATCCCTAATGTATGATTTTAGTCTTGTGGGCATGTTATTCTCATATGCTTTATATATCCCCATGCTTAAGTTCATGACTATCATGTGTTTGATGAATTGCCTAAGTTTTGAGTTTTAAACAATGATCCCCTATTATGGTTTTAAAGCTTTTGTATGGCATTGTTAGTACTTATATTCAGTGTTTGCGGGTTGTGAACACCTGATACTTACGTGTTTACATGAATTCAACTTTTCAAGTACTCAGACAGTTAATCCATCAATCTTATCAGTATATTCAAACATTCATATTTATGATGAGCACTATCAGTTATGTAATAACATTCAGTTGAGTTTAGTTTAGTTCAGTACCAGTGTCAGATATGTTGGGAGTGGGATTTAGCATCGAGTGAACCTAGGGATGGGGGCTCACCTACCAGTTAGGACTGGGTCCTTAGTAGTAGTCTTTAAGTTCCAGAACTACGTAGCCAACATTGGATTACAAGATATCACCCGCCAGTTTAGGAATGACACTCTCTTAGGGTTCACCCTCCAGTTTAGGAATGACTCCTTAGTCCTTCTAGACATTATATTAGTGGATCCACACAACCAGTATTAGTACCCATGGCACGGTACTGACACCCTTCCAACTGGGGTTACAGGTTGGACCCGAATTAGCTCATATTGGGGCATGTTGGTTAGATGATACCTCCCAGAGTCTCAGTATAGTATTTTAGTGAATTCTTAGTTCAGATTTGCTTGACCAAGTGTACAGACTTTTGGTTATTCATTTTACAGTCATACAAATTTCTGACTTATTTCAGATTACAGATTTATGCTTAATCTTGCATTCTTAGATGTCACAATTTTTATTCATTCATGTTCAGTTATCTCATTCTATTCAGTTAATCCTTATTTTATATGCACAGTACCCCATGTATATCATCCTAACCTCATCCCATATACCAGTACATTCAAAGTACTGACTGCATACTCTTCTTTACGATATGATGTCTTATATCATAGGTTCGGACGCACAGTTTCTCGACCGCAGTAAGAAGCTCAGTATAATCTAGCAGCCATAGTGGTGTGTCCTCATCCATTGAGGACATGTTATGATTATTTATTTATTTCAGTATTTTATTTTATTCAGTCAGTCGAAGTTAGTTGGGGGTCTGTTCCATCAACTCCTCAGTCAATTTAGAGGCTTTCATACATTCAGACAAAAAAGTTAGACAGTCAGTTAGTTACTTTCAGTTCTTATAAGATGTTTCAGATATTCAATATTTTGTATTTCAATATTCAGATATACATTATCTTCTCAGTTTATCTTTCGTACATGTGTTATGTTCATATTATATTCAGTGCTCATAGCAGGTACCAACTCATGGGTTAGGTTATGGTCACATGTGACCGTAAGCACCGTTGTTATGACTAAGGGGTATCCCCGGGTCGCGATAGGAACTTTCTTCATATCTTCCTTTTTATTATCACTGAAAGGACACTGCTTCGCGATCAATTTGAAGTTCATAGATATAGGTGTGTTCACAACCTTAGGCTTATCAATGTTGAACCTTTGAAGTACTTTCTGAATGTACTTCTCTTGTGATAACCACAACTTCTTGGCATTTCTATCACGGACAATCTGCATGCCAAGAATCTGTCTTGCTGGTCCTAAGTCTTTCATAGAAAAAGACTTACTCAACTCTTGCTTCAACTTTTAAATCTTGCAAACATTATGACGAACAACAAGCACGTCATCAACATAAAACAACACAATAATAAAGTCACCATTAGAGAATCTTCACACAAAAACACAATGTTCTAAAGTAGTCTTCTGGAAGCTATGCTGACTCATAAAGGAACCAAACTTCTTGTACCACTCCCTGGGAGCTTGTTTTAAACCATACAATCTTTTTTTCAATTTTGAAACATAAGTCTCTTTTCCTTTAACTTCAAAACCTTCGGGTTGCTCCATATAAATTTCTTCATCTAAGTAACTATGGAGAATAGCATTTTTAATATCCATTTGATCAACCTCTAAATCTAGACTTGTAGATAAGCCTAGAACCACACGAATGGATGATATCGTCACAATTGGAGAGAATATCTCATCAAAATTAACTCCCTTTTTCTAGTCAAATCTCTTCACAACCAATCAAGCCTTGTACTGTGGAACTGGGTTACCATCTTCATGTTTTACCAAAAAACCCACCTATTTTTCAAATCTTTTATGTCTTTAGCCATCTTAACCAAATCAAAGGTATGATTATCATGCAAAGATTTAGTCTCATCTTCCATAGCATCAAACCACTTTTCTTTTTCTTCATTTTTCATGGCCTCATAAAGACTCTCAGGTTCTCCCCCGTCAATCAAGAGTACATACTCATTGGGAGAATAACGAGATGAAGGTATTATCTCTCTAGTAGATCATCTGAGAGAATTCTCTAGAGCATCAACAACTGATTATTGATCAACCATATCAACTTGCACTGGAGCATTAACAACATTTTTTTGGTCATTCTGGACATGATCATCATCTTTATTATCAACTTGATGTTCATCATCATGAAGATTTTCTTCCGAAGCAATAGTCAAAGAAATTAGATCAACATCAACTAGACTCTCACTACTTTGAGAACCAACCTTCTCATCTTTGTCAAAATCTTCAATTGTTGGTCTTCAAAGAACATAACATCACAGCTTCTAACAAGTTTATTCTCTACTAGATCATAGAAACGAGAGCCAAATTTATCTTGACCATAACCAATAAAGATACATTATCTAGTTATAACATCCAACTTTGACCTTTCATCTTTAGGAACATGCACAAAAGTTTTACAACCAAAGACTCTAAGATGATCATAAGAAATATTCTTACCAGACCAAACTCTGTCAGGTACATCACCATTCAAAGTAACAGTAAGAGATAAGTTGATAACATAAGTAGCCGCATTAAGTGCTTCTGCCCAAAAGGAATCTGGTAGCTTAGCATCTGAAAGCATAGATCTAACCCTCTCAATTGGAATTTTGTTCATCTTCTCAGCAAAACCATTCAACTAAGGAGTTTTTGGAGGAGTTCTCTAATGCCGAATATCCTGCTCTATGCAATATCTATCAAAAGGACCAATATTCACCACCATTACTGAGAGGATGCATTTTAATTTCTTCCCTATTTGCCTCTCCACCAAGGCCTAAAAAACTTTGAACACATCAAGTACTTGATCCTAAGACTTCAAAGAAAATACACAGAGTTTTCTGGAATGATCATCAATAAAAGTCACAAAGTAAAGTGCACCACCATGAGACCCTACTTTAAAAGGTCCACACAAATTAAAAAGTACCAACTCCAACAAATCTAGCTTTCTTAAAGGTGGGTGACTCTAAAAAGAAACTCTTTTCTGTTTACCGGCTAAGAAATGAACACACTTCTTTAACTTTTCTTGTTTCACTCTAGAAAGTAAATTTTTCTTAGCCAAACTATCAATACCTTTCTCACTCATATGACTAAAATTTCTATTCCATAACTCTAATAAAGTATCATTCTCCAAGTTTTTTAAGCCTTTAGAAGTAGAGCCCTGAAATACGTACAAGTTAGAAAACTTGTCACCTCGAGCCACAATCATCGAACCTCTATTAAGCTTTCACTGACCGACACCAAGGGTGTTAACATAAACCTCATCATCAAGGTTTCCTACAGAAATCAAATTCAAGCAGACATCTGGAGCATGCTTGACATTGTTGAGAACTAGTTTGAAACAATGGTTACTTTCCAAACAAACAGTGTCAATGCCAAGTACTTTAACTTCATTATTATTGCCCATTTTTAACATTCCCAAGTTATTGTCAGTCTTTAAAGCTTAAATTGTCTCAAGCTTATCCCACAAACTTCTAGCATGCGTCTTATTCCAATATAATTTCTTACATTATCTTCAACACATTGTCTAATATAGTGAAAAACTTGTAGGTGCTCAAATTCTCAATCTTCATCTGTCATGGACTGAGGTTTAATAGACACAAATACACGCAAATGCATTTTCTTGACAAAGAGAAGATCTTTCATCTTGGCTTTCCATGTAGGATAATTACTACCATTAAAACACACCATTTTTTTCATATTTGCCTACATCATTCAAATCAATAATCAACAACAACCTACTTTCTGATACCATTTTGTTGGGAAAGGCAAGGGCACTATCAAAGTGCCCGACAGGGTAGCAGCGGAAGAATACCCAAGTCAAAACTTTTACTTTCAATTTGAACCAAGAGGAGACAAGCAAACCCAAGAAAAAGAAAGTAATATGACAGCAAATAAATCAACCTCACAAATATGACAAGACAAGAATAACAAGACATTAAATTTACGTGAAAAAATTTTCGGTGTGAAGAGTAAAAAATCACGGGATAAAACCCCTCACTATAATCACCAAGAGTTACAATTTTATTTTTCAAAATAGCCACCAAAAAATTGTCACACAACGAGAAACAACACAAGAAGATAGCACCAAATCTAGAGAATAAAAAGGAGCAAAAATACCAAAAAATGTAGCTTCTGTTCAGAAATAAAAAATAGAAGCTACACGCCATCAAATTCAACTCCATCTATTTTTAATCAAATATTGAGATGAGAGGAACAACTTGTTCAAAAATTAGCTCAATTGGACAAGAAACGAAGCAAAAATCAAAATTTAAAATTGACTGTAATGGTTGGAATTGGGGTGCAAAAATCTGCACACTTCTTTTGTGCCTGCTAAAACTCTCTTTGTGGATTGTGAATTAAGATATAAAAATATCTATATATATATATGTCCCATAGTATTTGGTCTATGGGCAAAAGTGGGTTGGTCCATATTAAGCTTTATTTGCCCACATAAGAAGGAAAAAGTCCCAATAACCCAACATGTTGTATATTACGCAAAAAACTTCAAGGAGATTCATGTTTTGTTACAGTTTAAAAAATTACAGATATCATGATGGAGATCTCAACATCACTAGTCTCTTTAAGAGATGGAAGGAAAGAGATGGAGGCTAAAGTATTTTCTACTTTCTTAACTTATGCGAAGAAAGGTAATAACTTTTCTACTTGTTGTGGAGGAAAGAAAAAAAATACCTAATATTTTTAATGAAAAAAATGATATTACTTTTCATGAAAATTCATTTTTGTTAAATTCTAAAAATAGTGGGTGTTAATGAAATGAGAAAAAAGTCACTATGAAAAATGTGATTTTTACATTTTTGAGAATACTTTGAAACAATAAAAGTGTTACAAGAGGATGTATTAGTGTTGAAATAAATCACATGTCATTGTTATTTTGAATATGATTTGATGTCTTTAATTTGGTTGTAACATTTGTTTTATCAAAGAAATAAAAAAATTGAATAGTCATTTGACATTAAATATCTGGATGAGATAAATTTATTCTTGAAATAAAAAATATCATAGATTGTGGTAAATTTTTCTTAAAAAGTCACATTATGGTGAAAATTTGTGAAATACAATTTTGTTGATTGTATGACCCTTCTATTCCTTTTGATAAAAATTTGTGAAAGTGGTGTGACAAAATAATAAAAAAAAGGAGTTTGCTAGCCTAATAAAAAATAATGAGATGTGTTAGTTATTGCACTTGTCATGATAATGTGTATGCACTAAAAGTACTTAGTAGATACAAGTAACCAAGATATATTTACTTAGTATGAAAGTTAAGGCTTGTTTTATAAATAAAACAAAATCCTGCTAAAGTATATTTGGCGCAATAAAAAAAATTGGTGTTTGAAGTTGTTATTAAAATAGAAAAGTTAGACCCATGAGAAGAAAATAATATAGTGATATTATATCTGACAAGTGATACACTAATATTGATTGTGTTAAATTGTGTGATTATCTTTTTGATGAACTAAGCAAGGTCTTGGTAATATAAAGGGTCTGAAACACATCGATGGGGGGAATGAAGCCAATAAAAAAATCATGAGTCATATATAAGAAAATTCATCCTATAAACTAGAGATTCGATAAGCAGGTTCAATGGAAAGAACGAACCATATGACCACTTGATGTGGAATGTATTATTGTTTAATTCCCTCCTATAATGTGAGTGCATCTTATGCCTGTAATGATTTATGAAGGTTAAGTCTAAGAACTCTTAATGAAATTTTGTATTTAGTATGAGTAGGATGTCTATGTTACAAGACCACCCTTGATAAATTTCACCTATATGTGTATGCAGGTCATTTTCTATGAGAATTGGGCTTATTCTCAAAAACGCTTATGAAGATTAAAATAACACATTGTCGTTGTGTGTTGGCTATTAAAACTTATGTCAACACCTTGATTATTGTGTGCAGACAGTAATACTTTATTTTTCTTAAGTAATCATAATTCAAGTTTGAGACCATTACTGACTCTGGAGTAAAGGTTACTATTTTGCTAAGTGAAGGTTCAATGCAGAACACACCTTCATTATGCATAATAGTCTCCCTTCGATCAATTTAGTGAAATATTATCTTATTTTAATATTAAAATGAGTGAAGAATATTGGTGTATATACATTTTATTATTGAAATAATATATTAAGTGTATATGTTAGTGGGTATAAATTGTGGTAAAGATGACTTTTAATTCTTGTAACTCATATGACCATTAGTTCCTATAACTCCATTGCCATTAATTTCATGTAACTTCAAGACTATTCATTTACCTATATATATTATTATCCCTCCTTCATCTTATTCAATACAAGGATGAATACGTCTTCTATAAATAGAGGTGATTTTACATATTTGTTTAAGTACAAGAAAATATGATAAGTGTAAAAATTATATTAGTGCAAGAGAGAGATTGGACAAAGAAAATATTCTAAATCTCCAACTATAGTGAAAGAGAGAATTGAAACAAAGAAAATATTCAAAGTCTATAACTATATTCATTATATAAAAGAGAGTTTTAATATGTTGAAAGAAGGTGTTTTTGTAGTGGAGGTTTGGACTGTTTAACTAATCAGGACTTGCTTGAGTTGCACATTGGTGATGGGCTGTTGTATCCTAGAGGAGACAAGTCAAGAGATATATTGTTGAATCGGTGTAGATTATGCAGCAGTTGGCTCGAATCTCCATAAAGAGAGTGATATATCCGCGCCTCAGCAAAGAAGAAGATTATCTTATTTTTTATTATTTTTTATTTATTTTATCATTTCAACTGTAATTAGCGTAATTTGTGGTACATAACATCAACACCCTAAAATTAGATGAAGTGATCTAGAGGCCCTTATTGTGCCAACACACATGCAATGACACAGAGTGATGCACCAAAATGAATATGTAACTACTTATTTCAATCCACAATCAGAGGATTGGGGTCGATAGCTGACAACAATAAACACGATCATCTACACAAGGCTTCTCATCCTTTAGGTCACTAAGACAATTGTTTAGGGTTCCATAATTATGAAAAATTCGTATTTTCGTATACAAATAGTTATATATACTATTAAAAAAATTATTGAGATCTTTTATTAGCACAAAATAGAAAAACAAAAAACAACAAAAAAACTAAAAAAAACTAAGAAGAGTTTAACAAGTTACAACATAGTCAAATCTCTAATTAATACATTTCTCTATTTATAATAATGGACAAAAATACTCTCTACTACAACACAAAACAACTCCAACAAACGCTATTGATATCCAAAGCATTGACAAGTACAACTCAAGGAACAATTCATAGGGTTCAAAACTTTATTGGAGTTTCAAACCATATGAACTATTCATGGGGTTTAAATCTTTATACACAAAGTAATCTTTTATATAATTCAAACATTTATAAGTTCAAACTCAAGGAACGATTAATGAGGTTCAAACCTCTTCAAGTTCTTCCATTTTTTAAGTATGAGGATTTTATCTAAATGTTATTTTTATATTTTCTTAAGTTAGCAAACATCATATAACCTCTACTACTCCATCAAAGAGAAAAGTCTTAAAAATCTCCCTGAACTTGTTCGCTCAATTCATTTTAACACTTAAACTTAACTTCCGTTTATTTACTGCCCTTAATAACTTTAAAGTGAATTAAATTCACCCCTAAACCTGACTGACAAAAAAAAAATAAGAAAAGCGAGTGAATTTTTTTTTTTTTTAAAAAGGACCCCCTTTATTATTATTATTATTTTATATAATATATATATATATATATATATAATTTAGAAAAAAATCAAGAACCCACTTCATCTTCTTCTTTTACCCACCCCCATTCCCATCACCCCCTTCCCACCCCAATCCACCATCATCATCAATTATCTTACACTTTTTCTTCAACCTTCAAAGTCTTCCTTAAATATATATTTCAAAAAAAACTCTACCAACAAACACAAAGTTGAAAACAAAGAAAATTTTAGTAATGTTAAACAATTTTCATCTAATTCTTGCAAAAAAAAATTCATTTTAGTTTATCCTTTTTTTTTTTTTTTCAATTTGCATAATAATAAATTGAATTTGGAAGTATTTTGAAGTGAAGGTTGAAATAATGTGGAAAAACTTTAAATTAGTGTGTTCATGGTCGTTCTCTAATAGTGTTAATGGAGAAAATGAAAAAAATTGGAGGAAGAGGCATTGCAGGGGTGGGGATTGGAAGGGGAGAAAGAAGGGGGGGGGAGGCTGAAAGAGCGTGGGGGAAGGGGCTGGAAGGGCGGGGGGAGGGAGAGGGGGGAAGGGGCTGGAGGAGGGGGGATGTGATTTGAAGAAAGAGGGGGTGGGGTAGGGGGTGGGAAGAAGAAAGGAAATTTTTATTTTATTATATATATATATATATATTATTTTATTTTTAAAAAATATATATACTTTATATATATAAAAATAATATATATATATTTTTTACTTTTTTTAAATATATAAAAATAATATGTGTGCGCGATTTTTTTTTCTTTTAAATTCTATTTTCTTACGTGACAATGACTTGACACTGATGTGACACTAATTTGGCACTGATATGACGCATGTGTAGTGCACTCTCCGTAGTGAGAGTGAGATTGTGATTTTGAGGATGAATTTAATTCACTTTAAAGTTATTAAAGGGGATAAGTAAATAAAAATTAAGTTTAAGTGTTAAAGTAAGTTGAGCGAACAATTGAGTATTTTTTTATGACTTTTCTCTCCATCAAACGATGGTATCTCAATTCCCAATGTTCGATCTGCTGTCTGAAATAGTAAAAGTATGGCCATTACCTAAATTACATATACAGCTATAAATAATTGCTCAATCTACCCATCTCATCTCCCCACTACGTCAACCGCCACATCAAATTGTACACGACTTTTGTTTCCTTTGGTCTTAGTGGTTTTCCCTAAATTGCCTATACATCTATAAACACCTCACTACTTCAGCCATCACGTCAAGTCGTATACGACATTTTATTCCTTCGGCCTTAGTTCTTTTACCTAAAACAAGCATCTGCCTGCTCACAAGCATGCAACCCCAATTAACATTTACCAATCAAATAACCAAATTCTCATCTTCCACTCACCAAATCAAAACTATCACCACATCAAGCTAACAAGAAAAAGGACAGTTCGATATACTAAAAAGTCCCTCTATGTGAGAAGAGTGGATGGAGTGTGGGAGGGGGTGGGGTGGGGTGGAGTGGGGATCAAATATAGTCTACATGAAATACGAGCTCCACTTTTTCAAGCGTTTATCGACATCCAAAACAAATCTTATTATATGCAATTACATGAAGATAAAATAGATGACGACAACCTGAAAATTACACAAAGAAATAATTTCTTCTTTTAATAAGTGTAAATCTTAGTACCAAATAAGTATTAAACCTACCACTTTTTCTTTTTCACCACCATCTCCATCAAGAATATGATGTAGTTCTAAATGACAACCTACCAACATTGTTGGAACAATTTAATATTTTATGGTTTAAATATCGAGAATTAATATTATAGAAATGTTTTATTCAAGCCAATCAAATTAGTGGTTATTTTTAGACAGGAAAAGAATATAAAAATATTGAGCTGAAAACAAATTTAACTAAATTATAACAACTATACCAAATTAACGTTTAACACACAACCCTATCCTTATACAATCTAACTTCAAATACGAAATAAATAAGTAAATATTAGGATACATAAAGTAAATATTTAATAACATTAAATTGAAAAAAAAAAACAGTAAAAGACGATTTTGTTTATTTGAGAGTGTTTTAAGGACAAAAAGTTCAAATCACATTTTTAAGAGTCTTCACACTTTTAATATATTATAGATTATAGATTATAGATAGATACATAATAGATATATAATTCAAGAAGACTATTTAAGGACAAATCTTAGTTATTTTCATCTAATAGGAGTCAATCTTAATAGTTTTAATCCAATAAAAATTAGACTTAGTTTTTTTTTTTACCACAATATGAAATAAATATGAAGTAATTAATAATCTATAAAAATATTTTTCTTGTCGAATCTCCTTTATTATATGTATAAATATAAAATAAATAAGGAATAAATATTAAAAAAATTAATAATCTTCAAAATTATTATTTTTTATTTTCAAATCTCCTTTATTATATATATATATATATATATATATATATATATATATATATATATATATGTGTGTGTGTGTGTGTGTGTGTGTGTGTGTGTATATATATATATGATAAAGGAGAATAGTATATCCTGTAATTATGAGTTGCATCATGAGATCTAGCTACTTGACATTTGATAATAAAAAATTAATTTTGTCGATTATTAATTGTTTCATATTTATTTCATCTCTCTCTCTCTATATATATGTATGTATGTATGTATGTATGTATATATGTACATGCATGTATTTATGTATGTGTATATATATATGTATGTATGTGCGTGTATGCGTGTGTATATATATATATATATATATATATATAAATATATATATAAAAGAATAGTATAGCCTGTAGTTATTCCAAGTTGCATCATGAGATCTGGCTACTTGACGTTTGACAATAAAAAAATTATTTTATAAAATTTAATACAAAATTGATTTTTATTTATTGTCAAATCTCCTTTATTATATATATAGATATGAAATAAATATAGAATAAATACAAAATAATTAATAATCTACAAAATTAACTTTTTTTACGAAATTTCAAGTAGTATATGTATGTATGTATGCACGTAAACTATAAAATGCCAAAACTATCCCTAAATTTGTGTGACACAAATATAATTTAGATAATCAATCATATTTTTAATATGTTTTTAGAAATTTTAAATTGTTAGCTATTGTAATTTATAGTATTTTTTATGTAATTTTTAAATAATATATGTTACTCTCCTTGTAAAATTTTTGTGGCATTGATAGTCATTTATATTATTAAAATAATTTGAGTTTTAATTATTATGATTTATAATACTTTTATTTTATTTCAATTTAAGTGACATTGAAATAATTTCGAGAGTTACCCAAATTTATGATTGAAGCAGCTAAGCGGATATGTCCTAAATGACTTATAATATTCAATTAGATGTGATATACCAAAATTATTGTACAAAATATTTGTGAAAAAAATTTAAATGAGTCTCATATAAGATTTCATGTTAATTTAAAAAATCAAGAACTAGTTTATCATTTTCATGTTAATTTTATTTTTTATTAAATATTATTAATTTTTTAATGCCTAAATGACTTATAATAAATAATTAGGGGTGATATAGTAAAATTACCGTTGAAACAACTGAAACAGACATGCCATAATTTTTTTAATTAAATATTATTAATTTTCTTATATGTAAATGACTTACATTAATTAGAGGTAGCATAGTAAAATGATGGATAAAAAATACATGTGAATTTTTTTTAAATGAGTCTCATATAAGATATCCTATTAATTTAAAATATCAACAATTAATTTATTATTTATGTATATTTTATTATTTATTAAATATTATTAATTTTTTAATACCTAGATGAATTATATTAATTAATTAGAGGTGATATAATAAAACTACAATTGAAGCAGCCAAAACAGACATGTCATAAATATCTATTTTATTTTTTTAGTAAATATTATTAATTTTTTAATATGTAAATGTCTTGAAATAATTTATTTCGAAAAATATAATAAAATCACAGATCAGCTGAAGCAGGTGAAGAAGCAGGCATGTTGACGAAGAGCTACATGCTTCTTCACACTTATTAGTAGTAGTAGTAATAAAGAAGAATAGTCTAGCCTAGAATTATGTCAAGTGGCATACTGAGAACTAGCTATTTGAAATATGGCAACAAAAAAGTTAATTTTGTACATTATTAATTATTTTATATTTATTCTATATTTATTTCATATCTCTCTCTCTATATATAATAAAGGATATTTGACAACAAATAAAAATTAATTTTATAGATTATTAATTATTTAATATTTATTTTCATTTTATAAAATAATTTTTTTATAGTCAAATGTCAAGTAGCTAGATCTCATGATGCCACTTGACATAATTAAAGGCTATACTATTCTCCTTCATATATATATATATATATATATATATATATATATATATATATACACAAATCATGTTTTCGAATTTAGCATATTTTGAAAATTTAGTACTTTGTTTATTATAATTTATTTATTTTATTTTGGTAAAATATTATATATTTAAAAATTATGCCAAAAAATAATTATAAGTCATAACTATTAAAATCTTATAATATTTTAAAAACTTATAGTAAAAGATATGATTGACTTTCGAAATTCTACTAGTGTCTCATAAATTGTGATAAAATAAATAACATAAATTATTTGAATTTACATTAAAAGATACTATAAATCACAATGATTAACAACTTAAAATATTTTAAAAATATATTTGTAAAAATTTGACTGACTCCCTAAATTTTAAAATTGGGATAACGCGAGTAACATAAATTGTTTGATAATTATGTAAAAGGTACTATAATTAAAATCATTAAAAAACTTAAATTATTTAAAAATTTATATTAATAAAAATCTGATTGACACTCCAAATACTATTTGTGCTACATAAATAGAAATAACATAAATAACATATGTTGGGTCCGTGCTCGCACGAGCTAAAGTATTAGTATATATATATATAGGTACCTTCGTAACTAAAAATAGTTGCATGATTTTGGTCCTTTCTCCACCTTCTTTTAAATACTTTTTATTTTGTTTCTTTGTTCTTTTATCCTTTTATTTTTTAAATTCTTTTTTCCTTTTTTTAGTTAGTTATCTTTCTATGTTTTTGCCCCTTTTTTTTTCTGTCTATATTTTTTAAGATAAAAATAAAATAGTAAATGTAAAAGATTAATTAACTAAATAGAATGATAAAAAAATTGAAAAAATTAAATAAATAGACTATTACAAGTGATAATTAAAAAAAAAATACTAAGTCACTCGTTTAGTTATTAAAATATAAATTAATAGAAAACATAGTTTTTTTTAAAAAAAATACAATAAAAAATAGAACTTATATCTATAGTATGACTCTACTTTATAAATGTCTTTTCACTATTAAAACTTGCAAAAAATTTATATAAAAACGAGAAATATAAAAATTAAGTTTAAAATCTGATTTTTATATATTTTTTTAAGAAATAAAATTATTTTGAAGGAATGACCTTGTTCTTTATAATACTTTATCAGCACCTGATATATACCATATTGTCAGTAACATAGAAGATTGAGGAGTGTTTTTCTTGAAGGAATGAATATACCATTTATTTTAACAATAAATGACTCTGCTTTATTCTTAAGGAATGAATCATTTCTTGTAATACTCTGTCAGTATTTGATACATATCACGTGGCTATCATAGACGACAGTAAGAATGTTTTTCTTGAATGAACGAATCAGTCTTCTATGATACTTTGTTAACATATGATATATATTATGTGGGTATCATAGAGAACAGAGGAGTATTTTTTTTTTGGTCATTATGGAAAAGTCTCAATACATAACCATCTTCTTAAACATGTTAAAATATCTTATTTAGACACTTGAACTAAGTCATGTTTAAATTGAACACCTCAATTTCAAATAAATTATTTCAGTTAGACATTTTTTGTTCAATTTTTGAAATTTTATTTTGTGTATTCTCATTCGTCTATTAAGTACTTAATTTAACCATGCAAAATAAGTGTCACGATCCGACCCCGACTTTAATATTTCACTTTTAAGTATTTTAGGTGTGAATTAGGTAACTTTAATAGTTAAAGTGTGTCTTCGACTTTTTAAACATAATATAGAGTGAAAATGATGACTTTTCCCTTGGTAAGAATTCACTTCTTTTTATTTCTCTATGTTAAGATTTCCCTTCTTTTTATTTCTATAGTTTGTTATGTTGGGTTCAATTGGTGTGAATGAAAAAAGGAGGGACACAATCCTTCGAGGAAAAGACACACTGCTTCGGAAAAGGGGTGACTGTTCAGTCGGATGTGACTATTCAGAAAAGACATGTTCCTTCGGAATGGACATACATGACTGTTCCGAAATAATACATCCTTCCATGAACCATTGCTTCCTTTCTGAAGGGGCATTTGATGGCTATAAATACCTGAAATTTTTTCCTCAGGTAGTATGAAAATTTTTTGCATTAAAAAACACTCTTCTACTTCTAAAATTTCTTTGTGATCATTTACCGTTGAGTGTGTTCGAAGAATCAGAAGGTTTGAGGTACCTCTACATTCTTATTGTGAGCCATTTTATCTAGGGAGGGAAAATTTTGCAACCCCGGGTACTTGAAGGAAATTATTTCCTTAAGGACACTACGTGAATTCGAAGGACTTGGCTTATTCTGTCTCATTTTTTTTCTTAATAAAATAACACATTTCTTTGATAGGTCATTTTTGATCTTGTGTTGAAGGTCTTGGAAAACTTCATAAGTGTTCTTGAAAAGTCTTGAACCTGTGTTGAAGTTTAGTGAACTAACATACATATTTTGTATACCCGAAACAACAATCTTAAGAAAATAACTACTAATCTGTATTGTTTTGTTTAATATTTTTTCAGTAAATAGTTTGAACTTCATATTGATAGTTCAACTTTTTGAACTTTTGTTTGAAGTTCTTGAAACTTCATTTTGACAGTTCATAAGTTGGTTGAACTAGTGTTGAAGTTCTTAACATTTGATTTTGCTATTTTTCAGAAAATAGTTTGAACTTCATTTTTTTAATGTTCATAAGTTGGGTTGAACTTATTGTGAAAAGTTCAAAGTTGTAAATACAGAGTTAAAACTTTATTTCACTGTTCATATGTTAATTTGAACGTGTGTTTGAAATTATTGTTGAAAAAAAATATAGATTTTATCAAAATTGAGAAAAACAACAATTGTAAGAAAAGTATAAAAATATTTTTTTTTTGCCTGTTTGGTGAAGGAAAATTAAAGTTTATCGCCATTTATAAATCAAGTATTTGATTAATTTGTATTGCGTTTGATTTTGTGTAGACTAAAATCTTTTAATTTCTACGCCCTCGGTTAGTAGAATATAAAAATATCATCGAGAAATCAGTATGAGAATTCGGTTCGAAGAATATAAAAACTTCACCAATTCATTAAAATTTCTATATTGGTTTCTGGAGTTTAAAATTTGTGTGATTTAACTCTGTTTGAATTTAATTATGATTTGAAGTCATAAAAACTTCGTCATGTTTCATAGTTCATTCGATGGATGATTTGAAGATAAAAACTTCATCATTGACTATAAACAAGTTGACTAAAGATTAAACTGTTTATTGTTAGTATTCTGAAATACTAAAGAGTATGTCAAAGATTGATAGAAAAATGACGAATGAAACTGAACAATAAATTAATTTAGTTGTGAATAGTGTTGTCCTAACGATAACCAATGTTGTGTCATTAAGTCGTTCAAGTAATCCTCTAGAAATGAGAACGGCAGAGAAATTAGAAAAATACTTTGGTGTGAACTTCAAAGAATGGCAACAAATGTTGTCATTTTGACTGGTCAAACTTGCAATGCAAATGTTCACAAGTATAAATCCTCATATTTTTGAAAAAAAATGATTAGAAATCAATTGTTTGATTTGAAAGATCTTAGAAGTCATTCCAAGATAGTCGAGGATAATGAGTTTAATGAAAAATCATCAATGATGGTTGCAAATCCTGTTAAGGATGATGCTCCAAATGATAAGAAGATGCAAAAGTCTTATGGACAAGAGAAATAGCAGAATAGGAAAATGTTGAAAGGCAATTGCTACATTTGTAGTGATGTTGGCCACAAAGCTCGAAATAGTCAAGTTCTAAATAAGAACAAGAAAAGAGATTAGATAAACATGTTGGAAACAACTAGAAGATTGAAAATCTATGTGATATGATCACCAAAAGCAATCTAGTTGGATATCCAAATGAATGGTGGTTTAATGTTGGAGCCACTAGACATGTTTGAGCGGACAAAGAAGCTTTTTCTACTTATGATCGCGTTGGTCCCAAAGAAGTGATCTTTATGGAAAATAATACAACAACCAAGATTGAAGAAAGTGGGAAGATATTCCCAAAAGTGACTTTCGGCAAGGTGTTGACTCTCAACAATGTTCTCCATGTTCCTACTATTAGTAAAAACTTAGTGTCGACAACACTTCTCATTAAAAATGAGTTTAAGTATGTGTTTGTTTTGGAGAAAGTTATAATAAGAAAGAATGAAACATATGTAGGAAAAAGATACCTCAATGAGGGCCTTTTCAAACTTTATGTAATGGTTGTTGAAATGAGAAAAGTTGAGGCTTCTTCTTACTTGCTAGAGCCTAATGATTTGTAGCATGAACGATTAGGACATGCTAATTACAAAATTGTGAAAACTGATTAACTTAGAAGTTTTTCCAAACTTTGAGTGTAATAAATCAAAATATCAAACGTGTGTGGAATCAAAGTATGCTAAGCATCCGTAGAAGTCCGTTGAAAGAAATTCCAATTCCTTAGACTTAATCCACATTGACATTTGTGATATGAAGTTAACACCATGTCGTGGTGAAAAAAAGTATTTTATAACTTTTATTGACGATTGCACTAGATACTATTATGTCTATTTTCTAAACAGTAAGGACAAAGAAATATATGCGTTTAGGCAATATAAAACAGAAGCTCAAAATCAGTTAAAGAAAACGATCAAAACAATAAGAAGTGATGGGGTGGAGAATATGAATCTTCCTTTAAGGAATGTGTAGAGAATGAAATTTTCCATCAAACTACGGTCCTGTATTCATCTCAATCTAATGAAATTTTGGAAAGAAAATATCGAACCTTAAAGGAAATGATGAATGCGTTACTTAAAAGTTCAAGTTTATCGCAAAACTTGTGAGGGAAGCTATCCTTACAGCTAACCGAATACTCAATAGAGTGCCCATAGTAAGACACAATCAATTCCATATGAAAAATAGAAGGAAATAAGACCTAACTTGAAATATTTTAAAGTGAGGGGGTGTCTAGCAAAGGTCCAAGTTCCTATGCCTGAAAGGGTGAAAATAGAACCTAAGACAGTGGATTGTGTGTTTATAGGATATGCTAAAAGTAGTAAAGTATGTCGATTTTTGGTTCATAAATCTGAAAATTCGGATATCAATGAAAATATGATAACTGAATAAGATAATGCTGAGTTCTTTGATCACATTTATCCATATAAAATTAGACATGATAAGTCTAGTGGAGGGTATAAACGACCTCGAGATGAACCAAGTGAGCATGTACATAATGATGAGAATCCAAGACGTAGTACACGTCAAAGAACGTCAACTTTGTTTGGATCGGATTTTTTAACATTTTGTCTTATAAAATGAGCCTCAAATATATAAAGAAGTGATGTCGTCGTCAGACTCATCCTTTTGGAAAGAGGTAGTCAATAGTGATATTTATTCAAACTTCAGCAACCATACGTGGGAGTTGGTTGATCTTCCTCCAAGAAATAAACCTTTAGATTCTAAATGGATCTCCAAAAGGAAAATGAAAACGGAAGGTACTATTGACAAATAGAGGGAAAGACTTGTAGTAAAAGGTTTCAAACAGAAAGAAGGCCTTGATTACTTTGATACATACTAGCCTGTAACAAGGATAACGTCAATTCAGATGTTAATTGCCTTGGCGGTGGTATATGGTCTTAAAATCCATCAAATTGATGTAAAAACAACATTCCTAAATGGAGAATTGGAGGAAGAAATTTACATGGAACAACCAGAGGGTTTTGTGGTTCTTGGTAAACAAAAGAAGGTGTGTAAACTTGTTAAGCCACTCTATGGACTAAAACAAGAACCTAAACAATGGCATGTGAAGTTTGACCAAACCATGTTGGCAAACGGTTTCAAGATAAATGAATGTGATAGGTGTATTTACATTAAAGACACTCCAAATTACCAGGTCATTATTTGTTTGTATGTTGATGATATATTGATCATCAGTAGAGACATTTCTGGAATAAATGCTACGAAATGAATGCTTGAGATCAAGTTTGATATGAAAGACCTTAGAGTTGCGGATGTGATCTTAGGAATAAGAATCCATAGAACTCTACAAGGGTTGACATTGTCACAGTCTCATTACATCGAAAAGGTACTTGGCAAATTCAAGTATTTGGAATTTGGTTTTTCCACGACTCCATTGGACGTAAGCTTTGCACTCAAAAGAATGAGGGTGAAAGTGACTTACAGTTGGAGTATGCAAGAGTGTTGGGATGTTTGATGTATATGATGAATTGTACATGACCAGACATAGCATGTTCTATTAGTAAGTTAAGTCGGTACATGAGTAATCCCATTAAAACTCAATAGATGGCAATGAAAAGAGTTTTGAGGTATCTTAAATACACTCATGACTATGATTTGTATTATAATAAATATCCCATGGTACTTGAAGGATATAGTGTAACTCTCTGAGAACGGGTCCCAGGATGCCACATAGTGGTCCGAACTACAAGTAGTCCGGAGCTAACCCTGAAAGCCTGCTACTCATTCTTATGACCCAAGTAAAGATAATATAACCATGCAGTATACTAAAAGACTGAAATAATGTCTGAACTAGATTGAGTTCAACTGAACATAATGTCAGGAGATACTTAACTAGGAAATCTGAAACAATAAATACTGAAAAACTGAAATGGATCTAATAGTCGGACAAGCCTCTAATACTACTAGTAGAGAGTTGTTGGGATAGACCCCCAACTAACTTGAATAGTCTGACAAAACTAGATAAATAAATCTAAAAAGCAAAACTAGAAATCTGAATAAATGGGTCCCCGAACTATGAGGACTCACCAATTGTTGGGATATAGATAAGGATGCACTGGGCCAATCACGCTGCTGGAACTGAGCACCTGAACCTACATTATGAGACAATGTAGCACATAGACATATATGTGGATCAGTACTTTTGGAATGTATTGAGCATGTGGGGGTGAATGCATAAGTAAGACAATATCTCAACATTTACATATACTTATAAAATAATGCATGCTAAATGTAAATGGCTCACATAAGCTTGAATAACTTAAAATTGAAAATCATAAATCATGAACAATAAAGCATACTGTATAAATCATATGAGCCATAATATTTAGTTCTAAAAGTTATACTTGTAATCTATTTCCAATTTATGCAAGCTAAGTGTAAAAGGACTCACCTTTGTATCTATAAACTAAAAGCTGAAATCTCATGGATAATGACTTATGTAAAACAATATATGAATAAAATCGTGTGCCTTTATACTTAGTTTCTACAACTTTTTCTGTTATTATTTTCTATTAGGATTTCTCTGTTCTGTAGGCTTTAGGAAAATAATTTTAAAATCTATTCTACAAGGGAGGTTTTTCTAACCAACATACACTATGTGAGCTATCATAGTGTCCAACGTCTAGTTTCCTTATGGGAAAACCTCACGTTGGGGAGAGGTGTCATACTCTTTCCAAGGAGTATAACCTAATCTAAGTGATCATATTTTCTACTGTCATCCATATAGAAATGGAAATAATCTGAATAATATGTACCTACATTGACTCGTAGTTCTGGGGAAGTAGGATGATCTAAACCCATAATTCTCGCTCGGTGATAACTACTCCCTTTAATCTGTATGCTCATTCTATAGGAAATCCACTTTAAAAGCTAGCATAAAGGTTTGTAATGAAAAGCCAATTATGCATCTGTCTGTTTTAAACTATAATAAAAACATATCTATTTTCTATAAACTGTAATAAAATTGTAAAGTGGATTCCACAACTTAACTGAGGATCAAAAGATCAAATCTTTTCTGAAAAGTCTGAATATAAGCTAGTCATAGGATGCTTAAGAGCACCATCTTTTTGAAATATCAATACATATACTCAGGGATTAAAACCCACGTCTCAAACTCATGTTAAATTATAACAAAGTCATGCTCATTAATCAGCATGTTGAAATTCTTGCATAGTCCTAGTCAAGATAGTGAAATTCAACTCTCAATGTATATAAAATCACTTAACACACATAAATATGCAAAAGTAGATATATAATTCAACATTTAATCACTTGTAACATCAACATCTTTAATTAATGATACTTGGGTATGAACCCTAGATTATAAATCATATAATTTCATGTAAATTCAACTTTAAAAACTAGTTTTGAGTACAAGGATGAAAGAGGATCCTTGTTCATAACCCCAAATAATATAAAAACTTGAGCTTTTAAATATCTAATGGTGTTCTTGAAGTTCTTTAACCCGGAACTTTGGATTAGGCTTTCTTGGAGTAGGAGTTATGAAATTGGTCCTGATTCATGGAGCTAGGGTTTTGTTTTTGGAGAAGAAAAAGATGAATAATGAAGCATCTATGCTATTTGGGGCTAAAATTGTGTGTTTGGGAGGATTTGGGTTAGGGTAAATGACTCAATTGCACCTCTAAACCCGTCATTTAACAACACAAAAATTGGGTACTGACACATCGCTCACTATGACAGGATTAGCAACGCGTAGCATTGCCAACACGAAGTGGCCACCAATGCGGCCAATCTATATCGCATCGATGTTCTATTTTGGCCAACCAAACATGCCCCAAACCTTCTTCGAAAATTTTGAAACTCACTCCGGAGATACTATGGACCACCCTGATCATGAAACAACTTAGAAATTGATATTCCAAGATCGGGAAGGTTAATAATAAAATCGTCAAAGTTCAGAGGCCAAAAATAAGACTAAGTCTCCTACACTTAGCTAAAATTTCAGGTCCTAAGTCTCTGGTGTGCCTCTTTTGAGCTGAATTGAACTAGAAAGAATACGAGGTATTATAATATCTCCTACATGAGAACATTTATCCTAGAATAAGACTAGTTAAACTGAGGATACTAAGGAACTAAGAATATGTACTGAAATGCACAATTGAAAAAAAACTGCATGACTGAATCTAAAACATAATGAGTGACTGAACTAATCTGTGAGTGCATGGATTGACATAAAGATAACTATATGGATGAAACTGAGAATGGAAAAATAACTTAGTTAAGGACAACTGTTACCTTAGGTTTAATCTGAGTTTGTGGAGAAGAGGTGAGGGTACGTAGTTCGCATGTTTGTTTCTGCTTCGCAAGTAGCCCCCTCAACAAACTGAGTTTGCCATAGAACTTTGACCAAGGGAAATTCTTTTTTCCTTAGTCTATGGATCTGGTGATCAAGAATCTCTACTGGGATTTCTTCGTATGCAAGACTATTTTGAATATCTGTATTTTCTAGAGGGACTACAACAGCCGAATCATCTATACACTTCTTTAATAAGGACACATGGAACACTAGGTGACCTGATGATAAATCTGCGGGTAGATCAAGCTCATATGCTACCTTTCCTACATGACTCAAAATCCTGTAAGGGCCTACATATTGGGGACTAAGCTTCCCCTTTTTGCCAAATCTTTTCACCCCCTTCATGGGTGAAACCTTCAAATAAACAAGATCATCAACCTCAAACTCAAAATCTCTCATTCTTAAGTCTGCATAAGATTGTTGGTGACTCTGGGCTGCTTTCAATCTCTCTCGAATCAACTAAACTTTCTCCATGATTCAAACACCATATTTTGCCCAATCAATGTAGCCTCACCCACTTTGAACAAACCGTCTGGAGATCTACATCTTCGCCCATAAAGAGCTTCAAACGTGGCCATCTGTCTTCTAGAATGGTGACTGTTGTTGTAGGAAAACTCAATAAATGACAAGTATTCATTGATAACACTCAAACTACACTCTTGAATGGGTGTAAGAAATCGTTGTCAATATAAAACCCAACTAGGTTGGGGTCGAATCCCACAGGGAATAGGGTGTGAACTCAAGTTGTTTACAAAATAATTCACTGGTAGTTTACTGTTTCCTGAAATAGGGGTTTAAATTTCTCAGACAATTGTTAGTCACTTTGAGGTTAATGTTTGTAATCAATATTTTATGAAATAACTGGGATTATGTTCGCTAGGGTTTATGGTATATAACAGATGCTACAAATAACTCAAGGTTCTCACGGTGGTTAGGATGACAAGCTATCTCTATCAATAGTATGCTCAAATGTCTCTCAACCTATTCAAGCATCTAATTTCCTAATTCTCTCGGACTTAAGGAACCGCAACTCACTTCAAAGATTTGACCTCAGGTTAATCAACCATGTTACAACACTGATTATTAAAAGAAGCCTTTCCAAGTCCCTGTCGATAATTCACTTCCTACTGTTTATGATTTCTTTCTCAAGAAAACCAAAGTAGGTACGCCTATTGTTTGCAACCAACAGACATAAGTTAGAATATATAAATTACCAAGAAATCCTAACACCTATTAAACCTTGAGTAATTAATTAACACCTTATCATGACCTAACCCTAGATTCCATAACCCAGGTTAAGAGTGTTTAGCTACTCATGATGCAGGAAATAAGCACACAAGTTGAAATCATGATTGAAAGGATTAACTTATAGTAATGAAGGAAATCAAATGTGTTCTTTCAATTGAATCACAAGGAAAACCACCAAAATATTTGTCTTCGAGAGAGAGAGAGAAGAAAAAGTCGTATGTTGTAGGATATGCAATTAATTGATGGATAATAGAAAAACCCTAAAAAAAGGATTTAAATAGGTAACCCTAAATAAGGAAATAAAATTAAAATTTTAGATGTTTTTCGGAGTAGATGACGGCGATTGTGAAGGCCTATTGTGATTTTGATGGCCTGTCACGGACGTCGTCAGCTTCTCTGCAAATTCAGCTTCTGCTGCCTAAGGTTGACGACGATAGTTATGGCCTATCAGGATCTTGATAACGTCTAATTAAGGTCGTCATAAAACATTTTGCAACTCCCCTCTTCTGTTTAAGTTTGACGGCATCCTTGATAGCCTATCACCAGGTTGATGATGTGTCATGGATGTTGTCTGCCACACTTATCTCTTCATTTGCTTCCGATTTCATACTTTGTGCTTCCTTTATTTGTGGTCTCCTTCTTTTCTACTTTTACTGCAAAACCAAAGTAAACTAATAAAAAATGACTAAAGTTTCTCAAGACTTTGCAATTATTTAGAGTTAAAATCTTCAAATGTGTTAGCATGGGCTCACACATCAACACCCTCAACTTAAACAATTGTTTATCCTCAAACAACCTTAACATAACTAAGAGTATACAAAGTACAATTTGGTAGCTAACGACTCATATCAGTTCAGAATATATACACCACTCCAAGGTCAGTCAAAGTAAGAGCAACTGTGTTTATTATTGAAAACATCCATGTAACTCACAAGGATCAAGATATGGCAAAAATTTCAGCAATAACAACCGAGCACATAACCAAATCACACTATCCGAAAAAGATAGTGATTAGAAACATACCTAGTGTGCCCTCACAACAAAAAAATCCCTTTTTCACACATGTCAGAATTTATACACATAGGGATAAACACAAGACTCACTCTCAGAACGAGGTTCCAACATTGTGCATCAAACGCCATAGGCTTGCCCTTATAGTCAGTACCCAAGTCTTCAAACAGGTAAGTTAGGATCACTATAGGGATTTTCTTAAGCTTGTAACGTAGTCTAGGGGCTGGTATGATATTCATGGATATTTCAAAGTGACTAAGCCTCCTTGAAACTACATTAGACCCTAGGGGTTTCAACTCTTAACCTTCTTTTCTTCCCTCTTTTATTGATCTTGCGTGCTCAAGATGGATGCAGTCTTTTCAATTAACTGATTATCTTTTTATCATTTTTCACATAGTTTTCTCTTTTCTTATTTCTTTTTCACCGCACCCAACTCTTTATTCATCCTTCTCATTCTACCTCTCTTCATAAACAGATTGCTTCACGCACCCCTATAATAGCCACCCTCAACTTAGGTTATTTGCCTAAGTCAAGGTGCACAGTGTCCAAGGAGGACTAGTGCCAAGACAGGTTCATTTGATGTAAACAGAAAGGTGAAAGGTGCACAAGAAAAAAAATAGTCTATTCAGGCTCAAAGGAGGAGCAAGGGATATTATTCATATTGGGAAGGTCATTTAGGCTAACGTGGGCTAACATGCAAAAATGTCCTATGATCCTTTCCTAACGCCTATCCGATGACCATGGCACGACTAACCAGGCAAGTTCTAGATTCAAAGCACAACAGAAACTGAGCAAGACCTTAAACACACATGGCACACAAGTATCTTACATATCACTACTTATCCGGTTCATGCATTTGTTTAACACAGGTCATTCATTTGCCACACTAATGCCACAAAAAGATACACAATGGTCACAATAGATGCAATTCAAACAGTACACAATAGATCAGATCACAGGAGAAGTACTCATAAATCACATAATAAGACAACTACCTCAAGTACTTGTACTACTCCTGATTATCTACAGATTATGTTTCAACAAAAATTTACCCTACACTCTGAACTTATTAATCAAAAATAAAATGCACTAAGGGTTAAGGTATACCTGAATATAGTTAAGAACGTGGATCCTGGGTCTTCGATCTTGCTGCTGTATCATCTGCTGTCTTCTCCCCATCAGGAGCATCTGGCCTGGCTGTGGTCGGAGCCTAGCTGGATGAAGCACCTGCAGCCCTAGCTCGAATTGCTGATTCCCATTTCTCATTATCATCCATAGACTCCAATCTTTCCTTTTTCAACTCTTTATTTTCTGCCTTCTTCTTCGCTTTTCTTTCTTCTTCACTATTTTGCTCTTCTCTCTTATTCTTGCCTTTCTTTTTCCCCTTTTTCTTCTTTTTCTTTGGGGAGTCTACAGTGAGATCAAGTATAGGAATTTCTTCCTCCAATTCTTCCACAACTGGACCTGTTGGCATCATAATTTGGTGCTACTACAGCACCCCAACCTTAGCCTTAACCTTATCCAAAACACCCCTGAATGTAGCAAGATTAGCACCTGTCATCTCTTTTGCCAGGGTATCGAATCTGTTCTCCAAATCTTCAACTCGCGCAGGCAATATCATAGAAGGCTTTAGTACAACCTTGATTATTTTATCCACAGCAGCAGGAAACTGTTTAGCGAAGGCATGTAGCTGGGCCTCGCACCACTTTGCTTGCTTAGCCACCTTCCTAATATCAATAGGCAAAAATGCCAAACCTGTTGCTGCTGGAGAAAATGAGCGATTGGCTTCAGTCTCAGGCACTGAAGCTGCCTGTACTGAAGAATCATGTACATCGACCTGAGGAGATGCTCCTACATCTATAACTGGTGGTTCCTCTGCTACCTCTGCCCCCAGTCAAGTCTAAGTCCTGGATAAATCTCATCAAACCGGATGGGATTGTGACTCTTCCGGACACGAACGTCTTCGGTAAATCCCACAATCTTTGGCACCTTAGTAGCTCTGCACAACTCTGTAATAAGACATGGAAAAGGATAAGCAGTGTCGACCCCCTCGACATCCTGATCTTCATCTCATCAGCAATGATTTCTCCAAAGTTCAAGGAAAGCTGCTGTACCAAACTTGCTACCAAAATAGCCCGATCATCGCCCAGAATATTATCTCCCTCAGTAGGCATTAGACAAACTTGCACTATGCCCTACCAAAATTTTACCTCCTGAGTCAACGAGGACTTACAGATTCTCTCATTTGGGTTTGTCACCCAAGCCGGTTCTCCGTCAGCGATGATGTTTGCCATCCAAGGATGTTGTTTGTCCTTATTCATTATCTGAGCATAAAATAACGGTGTGGTGGCCTGAGGCATGAAGTTGGGGCCGTGCAAAAATCTATTGATGGCTCTAGTAGAAACATCAACGCTTACACCCCTCACCCGAACTCTCACTAGAAGAGGATGATCTGCTACTTTTTCACCTGGTTTGCACATATTCTCTAACTGGGCTTGGTAATTCTCATAGAACTCTCAAACCAGTGTGTGGCAAAATAAACCTCCCCTTTCTGTAGTCCGTCCTAAGCCGTATTCTCTGAATTTCTTCTCCACTTCAGGGTATCTGCTCAACCCTTTTGTGATGATCATTTTTTCTTTTTGGATTGGCCTCTTCTCATCTCTTCTATCAGTTCTTTGCAACCCAGCAATATTGATGTCTTCAGCTATAGGGATTTTCCATCTAGAATTGTTCCTCACTTCCGGGTTCTTACATTTGATAAGAGTCCTCCGAGATGGAGACTATTCATCATCTTGTTTCTTAGTGGATGGGGTCTTAAAAGTTGTTTCTTTGAATTTAGATTCTTTAGATTCTTCTTGATACTTTTCATCAGCTTCAACATGTTCAGACTCATGCTGTTTAGACTCACCTTTTTCAGAGCGCTCCTGCTCAGAATTTGTAGTCGACTCAGTATCATCACTGTCCTCCACCTTAATTAGTGGAGGTGGTGGAGTTTTCTTTGGACTCTGCTTCTTTTTTATCTTTCTGAGCAAGGGTTCCTCCTTCTCGTAGTCAGATTCCTCGTTGAGGAGCTTACGATGTACATCATCTTTGGCCACTTTCTTTGGTTCTGGGGACTCTTTTTTTTGGTGCCATTTTAGAGTACCTAGAGACATTAGAAGAACGTTAGTCAACCCTAAAGATCACAAACACAAGTACATTAATAATTTAAGCTCATTTATGTTTCAGGCCCCAGGTGTGACGATAATTCATGACAAGCCATCACGACCGTGATAACTTATCATGATTGTCGTCAACCTCAGACAGAACCTAAATTTTTTTACACTTTCTGATGACCTTCATGATAGGCCGTCACAATTTTGATAGACCGTCATGATTGTCGTCAACTCTATCCAGAACCAACTTCAGTATTGTTAGCTTTTGACGACATTCCTGATAAGCCATCACGATGGTGATAGCCTATCATGGACATCATCACACTTATCAGAACCCACTTTTGACTTGAACTAAATTTTTGGTCCCCATTCTTGCTCAAGATTTACTTAAATTTAAATCATGAGCTATCTTTTCAATCCTTGGGCTTGTACAACAAACCCTAGGTGTGATTTTAGCCATTTTCCAAGTTTGAACTTGGTTTAATCACATTGGGGACTTGAGTTATCTTTTATTCACCATACTTCATAAGCAAATAAGTGTTGAAGTAGAGTATACCTGATGGAGCTTTAAATCTAGTGCCACGCACAAGAAAAAGTGTGAAGAAAGAAGATGTTCTTGATTCTTAAGTGCAAACCACACACAAATTAAACTTGTTTTGGTTAGTGTGTTTTGCCAAGAATGGAAACTATTTTAAATAAGAAAAAAAAATAACTAAAGAAAAAGAAGTTAAAAGCGGTGGAAATTTGAAAAGGTTCACTATTTGGGCTGGGTCAGATCTAATTAAAATTAGGACCAATTTTTAGATTTTAGGCTTTGTGTTGACGACTATTTATGACGGCTTGTCACGGTTGTGATAGCCCGTCAAGATCGTCGTCAGCAGTAGGTAGATAATTTCTCAAGTCTAATCTAGCTGACGACATTCGTGATAGCTTGTCACAGTTGTGACGGCCTGTCACGGATGTCGTCATGACCTTCCAGCTGGCCCTTTTCATTTTTTCACCTTCTCTATACTAAATCCTAATTTAAAAAATAAAAACACTTGCTCAAACATAATAATTCTGGGTTGCCTCCCATTAGCGCCTGATTTACTATCGCGGCACGACTGGGTTCTCTTGACTACTCAGAATTCACCAAGACAACCTGTTGATACCCATTTTTCATCCTCATAGAAGATGTCAACGATTGAGAAGACATTCATATCATTTTGTTGTGACATGGGTTGATGCATTTTGAATTTTTCCTCCTTTTTACCGAGACTAAACTTGAGCTCATTAAACTCCATGTCAACTATTACTCTTTCTATTTCCAAGAGTGGCCTTCCCAAGATAATGGGTACCTCGAAGTCCACCTCACAATCCAGTATCATAAAATCAGCAGGAAGAATAAAGTCCGCTACTTTCACCAACACATCATGCTAAATTCGAACAGGCCGCTTTATTGACCTATCTGACATCACCAGTCGCATATTAGTAGGTGTTGGATCTTCCAAACAAGCTTCTTATATACAACAAGTGGCATCAGATTCACGCTGGCACCCAAATCACATAATGCCTTTGCAACATCCAGAGACCTAACCTTGCACGGAATAGTGAATGCACCTGGGTCGGCCTTCTTTTTCACTAAGAATCATGTGGAAACCACACTACAATGGTGGAGATTGTCCACCTGATCATTGCTGACCTTTCTCTTCTTTGTGACGAGGTCTTTCATGAACTTGGAATAGCCTGATATTTTCTCAAGTGCCTCAACCAAAGGTACATTAATTGTCTATTGCTTGAGCATATCCATGAACTTGCCAAATTTTGCCTCATCGACCTTTTTCTTCAATCGTTGAGGAAAGGGAGGTGACGGTCTAGGGATAGTCTTTAACACCACTTCTTCCTCCTTATCATCTTCTTTCTTCGAAATATCAACAAAACCATCCATCTTCTCAGACTCCACTGGACTACTTTCTCCGGGTTCATCAATACTTACCTTATTTTCCACATATTTGCCCACAGAGGGGTCACATAACAACTTACCACTCCGAGTGGTAATCTCCATACATGAACCATTATTTCACGGATTTTGAACCATATTACTAGGTAAAGTACCAGTTTTTCTCTGGTTCAGTGTAGCAGAAAGTTGGTTCATCTGTTGCTTCAACTGCTTAATAGAAGTAGAGTGTGAGCTAACCAACTAACTGAGGGTAGAGAATTCACTCTTTATAGTAGTTACTCCCGAGTTGGTAGCTTCAACTCCCTTCAATAACTTTTCCATCATGCCCTCCATAGACATCTTGCCAGATCTAGTTGTTGCAGCATCCCTACTTCCAGGAGGAACATACAAACCACTCCTGTCATTATTGTTTCTCCAGTGTCCCTGCTCTCTATATTTATAATCAGGATTTTCATAGAAGTTCGGACCTTGGTTCACTTGGCAATTGCCTCAGAAACCCCCAGATTACTCACATAGTTTGCCTCTGTATCGGCACCTGTAGCAAGAGTACCCTGAGATTCCACAGCCTTAACCATTTCGGTCTTTCCTGACAGCAACTGCTTGGTCATCAAGTCCATCTGTGTCTTTAAGTAGGCCATGTCCTGGTATCGCTCCTTATCCTTTCTGTGCTACTCTGCAGTTACACCACCGACACATTTAGGCTATCCACTACAGAATCCCTAGTGTGCCAAGCCTGACTCTGCTTGTTCATTCTATTCAGCATGTCAGAAGCATCTAGGAAAGAGAGATCAATGAACGAACCACCTGCAACATTGTCTACAATTGGCTTTGTCATAGAGTTGAAATATCTATACAAAGTCTCCTTCAAGTGCAAGTCCGTGATGTTATTGTTTGGGCATTGTGCAATCTTTTTCTTATATCTCTCCTAGGTTTTTGTGCAATGCTTCAGTTGGGAGTTGTCTGAAGTTACTGATTTCGTCCCTCAACTGTACCCTTCTGGAGGGTAGAAAGAACCATTCTAGGAACACCTCTTTCAACTATCTCCATTTGGTTATAGAATTGGGCTCTAGCTTATTTAACCACATTGTTTCTTCTCCAGACAGAGACAATGTATTACCCTGATCATTTCTTAAGCCTAAATCCATCTTTTGAGTGGATATGTATGGCTTTCAAAGTGATCTATGTTTATATCATGTAGTATTTCTCTAATTTCTACTTTATCCATGTATAGAATTGGATAAGCTTTCCATCGATACCAATTTCATCAAAATCCAACATCGGACGAGGGAGTTATGGACATTTTACTAAACGTTATCGGATCGCCCAAGTTTGACGGTCGACCTGGCGGACTGTCAGGTCCCTGGTGGACCGTCAAGTTCCCCGTCAAGCCAAGACAGTGACTCTTTTTTCAGGCCATCGTGCGACGGCCAAATTGGTGGACCGTCAAAAGTTGATGGACCGTCAATGGGTCCATCAGGTTGAGACAAAATATCTTATTTCTGGCCCTGGAGTGACGGATGACTTGGTGGTCCATCAGTACGGACCTTCACTTCGACCATCACATCGAGAAAGAATGGCCCAGATTTGGCACTCGAGTGACAAACGACTTGGTGGACCGCCAGTTTCCTGATGGACCATCACTTCGACCGTCACGTCGAGGCAGAACATTTCAGTTTTGGCACTCGAGTGACGGACGATCTGGTGGACCGTCAGGAGACTTGACGGACCGTCAGATCGACCGTCACAGGCCCCGATTAGCAAATTTCAGCTTTTTCAAAAGGGCATTTTGGTTATTTCCACCCCTTGTTGCCTTATATATATATCAAAGTAGTAAAGAAAAGATCATTTTCTCCTATTTCTCTCCAATTTCTCCAAGAATTTTCTAGAAAACTAGGGTTTTCTCTCAACCTAAAAATCAAAACTCCTTCTAAGAAATTCAAGGATCTTCCATAGATTTCTCCAAGTTTTCCAAGAATTAAGCTCCCCTAGTCAAAGGCATCAAGGATCTTACCTCAAAAGTGTAAGGAAGAAGTTACAAACAAGTTTCTACATCTCCAAAATTATAATCCAAGGTATGTGGGGCTTGAACAAGAACACTCATGTCGTTCTTGTGCCTAAAGATTTACTTTCTATTATTAATTTACATGATTTTGCAAGTGGGTTTACACCCAAATTTCTTTATTTCTGATTTATGAGATTTGAGTTGAATAAGTTTGATATTTATGATTATTTCACCATCATGTTTCTTAAATTGAGAATTTATTCCATGAGTTGTATATTGTCATTAAGTATTGATGATTTCTAAGCGATTTAAGGCAAGTGTCATGAGTTATGCCTTTTCATGAGAAATTTGACTATTGAATATATATTGATATTTGATATTGAAAGTCAAGAATGAGTCCTACGATGTTTCCTTGAAGCTTTTGATATTTGAAAATGATTCGAAAAGCAAATATACTTGATGTTGAGAAAGATTGTGTTGAGTTGAGTCGGGTCAGGAATCCACAAGATGTTTATGATTTACAGATGAGATATATATTTATGTTTTGTCCTTTAAAATAGACCCATGAGTTGATATTGATTAAGGTGGATTTCCTAATGCGTTTTGAGCTGAGTCTGGGAAGAGTATTTAGCACCGAGTGAGAAATATGGTATTTACCCGAAACTACGTGCCACCGTAGGATTGATGTTGATAATTGTGGGCTAGAGGCCGAGTATGGGATTGTGATAATGAGATTGAGGTTGTACTTCCTGGAAAGAGTACGACACCCCCGCCAATGTGGGGTTCTCTCCTTAGGAAGGCAAAATATTGGACTCCATGCGGCTTACATAGTGTAGTTATGTCGGTTATAAGAAACACCCACGTCCATAATGATCTAAGTACTATGAGTTATCGAGTCACTCTAAGTCATGAGTCAAAGATTTTGAGTTGAGTTAAATGATTTATGAGATTTATGAAGCATATGTTATTACTGATGACTTACGGAAATGATGTTTTAGATAATTCAAGCGAAGAGAGTTATTATTGTCAGCACGCATGATTTTCTTATACATTTATGATATTATTTAAAATGTTGCATCCACCCCCACATACTCAGTACATTCCCAAGTACTGACTCCCATACTCTTTTGTATTCTATATTTCCTCATGAGATAGGTTCAGGTGCTCAGTCTCAGCAGCGACAGTGATCTTTGAGTACCTTCATCTATATTTCTGCGGTTGGTGAGTCCTATGGTTCGAGGACCTGTGTTTCCGATTTTGTCTTGTTAATAGATGTTTGTTTACTTTCAGTTCAGTACGAGTCAGTTGGGGATTTTTCCCAATGGCTCCTCATTCCTATGTAGTAGAGGTTTTGTCAGACTAGTACACCAGCGTGTATAGAGATTTCAGTATTTTGTTTGTACAGGGAAGTATTACTTCGTATTTCAGTATGTTCATGACGTGGTTATTCCTTTTTATCTTAGCATGATTTGTGCTAAAATGAGTTCTGAAAGTGATGACAGGCTTAAAGGGTTAGCTTTAGGCCATGTGTGGCCTTGATCACCATGTGACATCTCAGGATAGGTTCTTGGGGCGTTACAGACAAAGGGAACAATCTCAACCGGATCACATTCTGGCTCACTCCCGGATTGTCAAAAGATTTTCACATAGTGATGAAGTTCACCAAATGCAGATTTGGGTCGTCACTAGGTAAGCCTCCAAACAACCCCTTCAGATTCAGGAGTTGGATCATGGTGCTTGTTATGCTGAATTTTGCACTTGGTGCCAATGGTGGAGGAATGATAGCACCCGTTACACCAGCTCCTTCCATTCCTTCATCATCTTTATTAGCCTCGTATTGAACGGGTTGTTGTCCATACCTTCCTCGGATTAGACGATTTCTATTGATATTTCACTACACTGGTGCAGCAAGTTGCTCAGCTTGCCTTGGGTTTTGAGGATTTAGCAATTCCTCATCACCCAAGTATTCATCATCAGGGTTCTGGTGACATGCTTGTTGACCTACATTTTGTACGTTCACCTGTGCCCTGGCTAAAGTGGAAAGTCTGACCACTTCTTGTTATTCAGCCATTTCCCTATCAGTTGAGGTTCCGGATTGATTGGTAATAAGGGTTCTCCGGAACTTATTGTTTTTGGCATAAACAACACAATACCTATAATAGACAAAAACCAATAAATAAACGTAAATCTAGAAAACTTAACTAACAACAAATTAGCGTACACAAACTTTCAGTTTACAACCTATTCCCCGGCAACGACGCCATTTTTGATAACGCTCAAACTACACTCTTGAACGGGTGTAAGCGATCACTATCAATATAAAACCCAACTAGGTTGGGCTCGAATCCCACAGGGAATAGGGTGTGAACTCAAGTTGTTACAAAATAATTCACTGGTACTTTACTGTTTCCTGAAATGGGCGTTTAAATTTCTCGAACAATTATTAGTCACTTTGAGGTTAAAGTTTGTAATCAATATTTTATCAAATAACCGGGATTATGTTCACTAGGGTTTATGGTATATGACAGATGCTACAAATAACTCAAGGTTCTCATGGTGGTTAGGATGACAAGCAATCTCTATTGATAGTATGCTCGAATGTCTCTCGACCTATTCAAACGTCTAATTATCTAATCCTCTCAGACTTAGGGAATCACAACACACTGCCCAGATTTTACCTCAAGTTAATCAACCTTGTTACCCCGCTGATTATTAAACGAAGCCTTTCCGAGTCCCTATCGATAATTCACTTTCTACTGTTTATGATTTCGTTCTCAAGCAAACTGATACGCCTAAATTACACCTCTCTTACGAGAGAGTAAACAGTCGTTGTCAAATATATAACCCAACTAGGTTGGGGTCGAATCCTACAAGGAATATGGTGTAATTACGTTGTATGCAGATTAGTTGACTTTTAATCGTTCATTTTCGTAAAATAAATAGGGGGGATTTGATTTAGTTCACAAATTAATGGTTTCGGTTTAACAAAATGAAATACGTGTAGTAGTATTAAAATTCAGAGAAATAGCAAACTAGGGTTATGTTCACCTTGTAGTTTTCAATACTTTCTAACTATGGGCTTTACGAATTCATACATGTATCGTACTTACAGAGAAACGTATTATATTTAATAATATAATCCTAATGTTTCTCAACCATCAAGGACTAATTCACTTTAGTTCTCTCGAATCAAAAGCGTTTACCAAAAACAATACGAAATCTCCAAGTAGTTAATCCTTCTAAGGCATTAACATATGAAATAGGGTTTGGAAATTCTATTTTCTTGTCACTACTATCTTTTCCAAACATCAACCTTTCTTTCGAACAAGTTGTGGTTTAAGGCATATCCTCTATGTTTGCAACCATGAGAATTCAAGATAAATGAAGAGAGTATGATGTAAACACATCAATGCTTAATGAATTCAAAACCCAAAGTAATAGATTGTATGCTACAAGGCTTCCATAACCCTAACTAATAAACTTAGCTACTCATGAATAAAACGAAAAGCATCATAAATATATTCATCAAACCAAAAACTAGAAGATGATCTTGGTGTGCGAATAGTGAAAATAAGAGAGAAGTAACGTTTTCTTTCTCTCTCCCCCAAGCTAAGACGCCACTCTCCTTTCAAAAGCTAATACAGAATAATTCAATGATGGATAAAAATTCAGCATTAAGCCTTTTAATAATCTTTTCTCTCATAATTGCCTTGTAAGTCACTGAACTAATTATAAATGACAAACGAGTCTTGGACATAGTTTCTAGGCACCACATTTGGTCCAGACTGCTACTCTCTCTTGTGTCATATGCTATCCGCATTCCATAGTCCCATTATGTCTTCTTCTACCTCATTAGTACCTGAAATCATGCTAATCACATCGGTTAGCTCAATTATATAGAAATAGAGTAAGAACATAAGAAACTAGGCATTTTGTTCTCTAAACTTAGCTAAAACATGGATAAGTTATGGTGCTTAGGCGTATAAATACCCCCAAGATCACCACCCCAAACTTAAAGCTTTTTTCGTCCTCAAACAACATATCCATTTATGCATACTACACAAGCCTTAGCACCCATAAAGGAAGACAAGATGCTCAAATAGGCTCACACATCAATTATGAACAAGAAGTAGATTCAGGAATCATTACTAGAGACAACCTACCCTCAAGAATAGACTCATTAAGTTGGCAATTTCATGCATACCATTTAAGCAAAGAAATCATATAAATTGCCCAACCTTCATCAACCATGTTCCCTCACAACAAGAAAGTTACCCATAATCACTCTCAATCATGCAATTTCTACCAAAATGGGTACAAGAATCAAGTTGCGCCCACTCTTACAAAGAATTCTCAAATTAAAACTGATGACCATATGCTTGACCTTAGTGTAATACCTCACTAATAGCAGAATTCTAAGATTAGGATCAAATAAGTCTTTTATGGGTTGTAATGCAGGCTAAAGGATGGGTAGGAACTACTTTGGCCAGAAATAGTGACTATCTTCCCTAAGTGCTTTAATAAACTACATTATGCAATTAAGACCAATCTCTAACAACCATCTTCCACTACTGCTATCTTCACACATTTGCTTTTCACCCCAACTCATTAAGCTCAATTAATAACACTATGGTGGGAGTATGCAACCCTTTCAAATATTTTTTTTTACACCCTTTTCACGTTACGCACCCCTATAATAGCCACCCTCATCTTAAGCGATTTTTCTTAGTTGAGGTGCACAATGTCCAAGAATGACCAGGGCCAAAACAGGTTCATTGTAGCATGTCCGGGATAAAATTTGGAACTTATTTTTACAATTTTCGCTACTCCCAACCACATCAATTTCACACGTCAAGAACTAGACTTTGGGGCATCAATTTCACCTTTTTCCTCTAATTGTAAAACTCCTAACTCAAATTGATTTTACATTAAAGTGCTTTGGAGCTTTTGGATCAAATTACGGTCTATTAAAGAACGAAATAGGCTACATATGAGGCTAATAGAAGAACAAGATAAACGCTCTTTGGGGCTAGCTAAGATAATGTACAAAGGTAGGTCAAAAAAAGTTATGAACAATGGCTATCAAAGAAATGCCTAAATCATCTCCTAACTCACAATCTTTATTTCGTTGTGCACACACACCAGGCAAGTTCTAGCATCAGTTGCAATAAGGAATATACAACATTCTTACACACTCATGGAACATGGTCAACTTAATTAGAAGCATTATAGATTCTCGACCCAACAATTACATGAATTCAAATAAAACCAACAATCACAACAAGAGTCACAACTAGAGCCTAGGAGTTTCAAATGTAATGATCCATCACATACTTATGTTATAATGTCATGTGATCTAGAAGAAAAGTTACATGCAACTAAACGACTAATTTTCTCTTAAGACGGTCGTCATCAATCCATCATCGAGAAAATCTCCTAATTATGACTAAATAGAATAAACATCTAACAAGAAACAAAATAAACAAAATAACTAATCCTATCACAGAAGAATGCTAAGGAGAAGGTACTATTTTCTTACAAAACAAGTAGCAAAGTAACCAGCCACCCCACACTCAAGCTCAGCACTGTCCCCAGTGCAAATAACAAGATAAAGAACTTGGCTAGTAGTACTCCTGATCCACATTAGGAGTCATGCCACCTGCATTGAGATCATCATCACAACTATTTTTCCTGTAATATTCCCATCACTCCTAAACTTACCACCTTTGACATAGCTCAATCCCAAATTAAATTTGGTACTAATCTCCTCCTTAGTACTTCATGCATCTACACTTACTCAAAAATAACAAAAATGATTAGACGGATGGGTTGCCTCCCACCAAGCGTCGTAGTTTTGGTCGTGGCTCGACTCTTCTTTTTGCATTTTTGTTTAACATGATGAAGTGAAAATAAAATCATGGATTTCCTCCCATGTAGAGCCTGATTTAACGTCGCGGCACGACTCGATTATCTTGACTACTTAGACTTCATCAAGATACATCGATGATACCATTTGTACCTCATTTGTTGGATCAAGACAATACTTTATTCCTAGTCCAACCACTTTGAAGTCACTCACATCCTTGTTTGTAAGTTCAACCAAACCAGCTATGGTCTCCACAATAGACCTATCCTTAAAAGGTACATCTCGCTTATCTTTGTAGAATACTTCAATAATTGAGAAGAAACTCATCTCCTTTTGTTATTTCATAGACTGACATACTTCAAAACTAACTTATTTCTCATCGAGCCTAAATTTTAGATCATTCAGCTCCATGTCAACTAACACTCTCCCAGTTTCTAAAAACAGACTACCCAAAATTATGGGTACTTCAAAGTCCACTTCGCAATCAAGAATTACAAAGTCGACAGGAAATATAAAATCCATAACTTTTATAAGTACATCATGTAGAATCCCAATTAGCCTTTTTACCAATCTATCCACCATTAGAAGCCACATATTGGTGCGTGTAGGATCTCCCAAACCCAGTTTCTTGAAAACCGTCAATGGCATAAGATTTATACTTTCCCCAAGATCACAAAGGACCTTTTAAAACTTCAGCAATCCAATCGTACATGGAACAGTAAATGCTCCCAGATCAGCTCTCTTCTGGACAATAGATATTATAGCAATAGCACTACAATGATGAAGATTGTCTATCATTTCATAGCTCATAGTCCTTTTCTTTGTCAGCAGGTCTTTCATAAACTTAGCATATCCGGGCATCCGTTCCAGTGCTTCAAGTAAGGGAACATTCACTGTCAACTGCTTTAACATAGCCATGAATTTGCTAAACTTTCCATCACCTTCTTTTTTCTTTAACCATTATGATGATGGGTGTGGTGGCCTTGGGATTTCAGTTGGAGTAACTTTTACCTCCTTTATTATTCCTTGCTCCACATCACAAACATGCTTCGGTTTAGTTGGTTGTTCCACTACCGCACTTTTCTTTTTTAAACCTCCCAACTCCACAAGAACCACTGAAGATTCATCAACCATCTCCCAATGCATTTCGACCGCATCAGTATGAGAGGGTGTTTCCAATCTTGGACTAGATAACATCTTACCGCTCCTAGTGGTAATGGCCATACATGATCCATCAATCATCGGATTCTACACTGTATAACTTAGTAGAGTCCCATTCTGTCTTTGGTTGAATGCTGCAGATAATTGGCTCATCTGCTGCTCCAGTTGTTTAATAGCAATTGAGTGCGAGTTTACTAGTTGACTCATGAAAGATATGTCAATATTTATAGTAGTCACCCCAGAATTAGTCGCCTCAACTCCCTTTAATAGTTTCTCCATCATGTTCTCCATGGATATTTTGCCTGAACTGGTGGAAGCATTATCACGACTTCCAGGAGGTACATACAATCCACTCCTGTCACTTTTATTCTTCCAATATCCTTGATGGTTCCAACCTTGGTTTCCTTGACCACCGGTCCAGAAACCCCCTAGTTATGCAAGTAGTTAGCCTCTTCCTCGGTGTTTGATTCAGCTTCCTTACCGTGGGACCCCACATCTTTTACCTTTTCTACATTCCCTGATAGCAAATGTTTCATGAGCAAATCCATCTGTATTTTCATGTGAGCCATATCCTGATCACGCTCCTCTTCTCTCCTACGTTGCTCTGCTGATATTGCACTAGACCTAGTATTACTTGTTACCACAGAATCTCTGGTATGCCAAGCTCTGCTTGTCTTAGTCATTTTTTCTAACATGTCCGCAACCTCAGTAAAGGTGAACTCTATAAAAGCTCCTCCTGCAGCATTATCCACTATTGGCTTTGTAAGTGAGTCTGAAGCTCTGTAGAATATTTCCATCAAGTGTTCGTCAGTCATCTTATGGTTTGGGCATTGAGTCAACTTCTTTTTAAACCTCTCCCAAGTCTCATGCAAAGCTTTATTGTCCAATTTCCTAAAGTTTCTAATATCATCCCTCAACTATAATATTCTGGAGGGCGGAAAGAACTTTTCTAGGAAAACTCCTTTCAATTGCCTCTAATTTGTTATAGAATCAGGAGTCAGCTCATTCAACCACATCATTGCCTCTCCAGACAGAGATAGTGGGAACAATCTTAGATAAATAGAATTTTGTCCCACTCCAAGATTAGCAAATGAATTACAAATACTGATGAAATTCACCAAATATAGATTGGATCATCACCAGGTAATCCACCAAATAGTTTTTTCAGATTCAGTAGTTGGATCATAGTACTAGTGATGTTGAATTTCACCACAGGAGCTAGTGGTGGTAGAATGATTGCCCCTGTAGGTACATTTTCATATAAATCGTCCTCATCGTTGTGAATATAAAACTGTGCAGCTTGGCAGTCTGGTCTTCCTCTGAATGGACAATTTTGATTTACAGGTATAACTACCCCTGCTGCGCGCCTCCTATTAGCCAGGTCAATTAAATCATCATCTCCCAGGTACTCTTCATCTAGATTAGGTACCCGACCTGGGTTATCTGCATTCTGTAGATTTAATTGAGCATTAGCCAAAGTGGCTAATCTTTTAGCTTCCTGTTGGTTAGCCATTCTTTCATTGAGATGAGGTTCAGGATTGAAGGGTAATAATGGTTCTCTTGAACTTCTAGTTCGTGGCATAAACAACAATGAGCCTGTAGTGAACAAAAACAACAAATAAACATAAAATCAAGAAACTTGACTAATAGTCAATTAACACACATAAACTCAATCGATAACCGTATTCCCCGGCAATGACACCAAAATTTGATACGCCCAAATTACACCTCTCTTATGAGAGAGTAAGCGGTCGTTGTCAAATGTATAACCCAACTAGGTTGGGGTCGAATCCCACAGGGAATATGCTGTTAATTAAGTTGTATGCAGATTAGTTGACTTTTAATCATTCGTTTTCGTAAAATAAAAAAGGGGGATTTAATTCAGTTCACAAATTAATGGTTTCGGTTTAATAAGATGAAATACATGTAATAGTATTAAAATTAAGAGAAATAGAAAGCTAGGGTTATGTTCACCTTGTAGTTTTCAATACTTTCTAACTATGGGCTTTACGAATTCATACATGCATCGTGCTTACAGAGAAACATATTGTATTTAATAACATAATCCTAGTGTTTCTCAACCATAAAGGACAAATTCACTTTAGTTCTCTCGAATCAAATGCGTTTACCAAAAATAATACAAAATCTCCAAGTAGTTAATCCTGCTAAGGCATGAACATATGAAATAGGGGTTGAAAATCCTATTTTCTTGTCACTACTCTCTTTTCCGAACATCAACCTTTCTTTCAAACAAGTTGTGTTTTAAGGCATATCCTCTATGTTTGCAACCATGAGAATTCAAGATAAACAAAGAGAGTGTGATGTAAACACATTAATGCATAATGAATTCAAAACCCAAAGTAATAGATTGTATGCTACAAGGCTTCCATAACCCTAACTAATAAACTTAGCTACTTATGAATAAAACGAAAAGCATCATAAATATATTCATCATACCAAAAACTATAAGATGATCTTGATGTGCGAATAGTGAAAATAAGAGAGAAGAAATATTTTCTCTCTCTCCCCCGAGCTAAGCCACCACTCTCCTTTCAAAAACTAATACAGAATAATTCAATAATGAATATAAATTTAGCATTAAGCCTTTTAATAATCTTTTCTCTCATAATTGCCTTCTAAGTCCCTAAACTAATTATAAATGACAAACTAGTCTTGGACATAGTTTCTAAGCGCCATATTTGGTCCAGACTGCTACTCTCTCTTGTGTCATATGCCATCCGCATTCCATAGTCTCATTGTGTCTTCATCTACCTCATTAATACCTGAAATTATGCTAATCACATCAGTTAGCTCAATTAAATAGAAGTAGAGTAAAAACATAAGAAACTAGGCATTTTTTTCTCTAAACTTAGATAAAACATGGATAAGTTATGGTGCTTAGGCATATAAATACACCCAAGATCACAAACCAAAGTAGGTACGCCTATTGTTTGCAACCAACAGACATAAGTTAGAATATCAGAATTACCAAGAAATCCTAACACCTATTAAACCTTGAGTAATTAATCAACACCTTATCATGACCTAACCCTATATTTCATAACCCAGGTTAAGAGTGTTTAGCTACCCATGATGCAGGAAACAAGCATACAAGTTGAATTCATAATTTTAAGTATTAACTTATAGTAATGAAGGAAATCAAAAGTGTTCTTTCAATTGAATCACAAGGCAAACCATCAAAATATTTGTCTTCGAGAGAGAGAGAAGAAAAAGTCATTTGTTGTAGGATATGTCATTAATTGATGGATAATAGAAAAATCCTAAAACAAGGATTTAAATAGTTAACCCTAAATAAGGAAATAAAATTAAAGTTTCAGATGTTCTTTGGAATAGATGACGGCGATTGTGATGTCCTATCATGATTTTGACGGCCTGTCATGAAAGTCATCAGCCTCTCTGCAAATTCAGCTTCTGCTGTCTAAGGTTGACGATTACAGTGATGGCCTATCAGGATCTTGATGGAGTGTCATAAAGGTCATCACAAAACTTCCTGTAACTCCCCTCTTCTATTTAAGTTTGACGATATCCTTGACAGCCTATCACCAGGCTAACTACGTGTCATGGATGTCGTCAGCCATACTTAGCTCTTCATTTGCTTCAGATTTCATACTTATTGCTTCCTTTATTTGTGGTTCTCCTTCTTTTCTACTTTTACTGCAAAACCAAAGTAAACTAATAAAAAACGACTAAAGTTACTAAAGACTTTGCAATTATTTAGAGTTAAAAGCTTCAAATGTGTTAGCATGGGCTCACACATCAGTTATCCCAACTGCCTTTGAAGTCAAGAACATATGCCCTCAATATATCCTCTAAGGTCTGAATGGTCCTCTCTGCCTGAACATCTGTTTGCTGGTAAAAAGCTGAACTGAGATAAACTTGGGTACTAAGACCCTTCTGAAAGACTTTCCAAAATTAAGAGGTAAACTGAGTACCCTTATCTGAAATAATAGACAAGAGAACTCTGCATAATCTAACCAACTCTCTGATAAATAGCTTAACATAATCCTTAGTTTTGTAAGATGTGTGAACTTACAAGAAGTGGGCTGATTTGGTCAATCTGTCTACAATAACCCAAGTCGAATCATGATGTCTACATAAATGGGGCAATCCTATCACAAAGTCTATGTTCACCTCTTCCCACTTCCAAGTGGGAATACCAAACTCCTGCTATATGCCACCAGGTCTTTGGTGATCTACCTTAACCTGATGGAAGGTTGCAAACTTGTCTACAAATTCTGCTATATATTTCTTTGTACCACTCCACCAATAGACTTCCCACAAATCGCGGTACATCTTAGTGAATCCTGGGTAAATAGTGTAATGCACACCATGCGCTTCTGCCATAATCCGCTACCTCAAATCATCAACACATGGAACACATAATCTACTCGGGCATATCAAAAGCCATCTTCCCCTTGGGAGAAAACCTCTACCTTTTGGTATTTAACTGAACCCTTCAGTTTGACCAAACTAGGATCCTTATCCCGCTTGTCTTTCACTTCAAAAACTAGAGAGGATTCTGAACAACTCTGAACCCAAATATTTCATTCAGCCGAGTCAACAAACCTCACACCCAATCTATATAACTGGTGAACTTCCTGAACTAGTTCTCTCTTATCATCCTCCAAATAAGCAACACTACCCATCGATAGTTTACTAAGGGCGTCCGCCACAATAATGGTCTTTCCCAGATGATACAAAACACTCATGTCATAATCCTTCAACAATTATAGCCACCTTCCCTGATGAAGATTTAACTCTCTTTGTGTAAACACATACTGCAAACTTTTGTGGTCCGTAAACACATCAACATGTACCCCATAAATATAGTGCCTCCAGAATTTCAAAGCAAACACAATGGCAGCTAATTTAAGGTCATGAGTTGGATAGTTCTTTTCATGAGGCTTAAGCTGTCTAGAGGCATAGGCTATGAATCTACCTCTCTGCTTCAAACAACAACCCAGACCAACTCTAGAAGCATTAAAATAGACAACGAATCCATCTAAACCATCAGGTAATGCTAAGATTGGGGCTGAAGTAAGTCGAGCCTTCACCTCCTGAAAACTCTTCTCACAAGAATCCGACAACTAAAACTTAACTTTCTTCTAAGTCAATATGGACATAGGGGAAGAAATGGATGAAAATCCATCAACAAACCATCTGTAATAGCCACCTAAACCCAAGAAACTCCTGATGTGTGATGGAGAAATAAGTCTAGGTCAGTTTCTCACTGCTTCAGTCTTTTGAGAATCAACACTAATGTCATCACCAGAAATAATATGACCGAGGAAATCTACTGACCTTAGCCAAAATTCATACTTACTGAATTTAGCGAACAACTGGTGGTCTCTAAGAGTTTGAAACACAATTCTAAGATGGTCTGCATGGTCATCCTCACTACGAGAATATACAACAATATCATCTATAAAGACTGATAAACGTGTCTAGGTACTATTTGAACCTACGGTTCATCAAATCCATGAAGTTTTATGGGGCATTTATCATCCCGAAGGACACGACTAGGAATTCAAAATGACTATAGCGAGTTTTGAAAGATATCTTGGGAATATCACATTCCCTTGCTCCAAGCTGATGATAACCGTATCTAAGGTCTATCTTGGAGAAATAACTTGCACCTTGGAGTTGGTCGAATAAGTCATCAATTTTATGGAGAGGATATCTATTTTTTCCTGTGACTTTATTCTACTGACAATAGTCAATGCACATCCGCAAAGATCTATTTTTTTCATACGAATTGGATGGGAGCACCCCATGGAGAAACACTGGGCCTTATGAAACCTTTATCTAAGAGGTATTTAAGCTTCTCTTTTAACTCCTTAAGCTCGAATGGAGCCATATTATATGAAGGAATGGAGATGGGTTGAGTATCTGGAAGAAGGTCAATACAAAATTCTATTTCCCTATCGGGAGGTACCCGTAGTAAAACTTTGGGAAAAACTTCAGGAAACTCACTGACTACTCGGACTAATTGAACTGTCGGAGCCTCAGATTGAGTGTCTTTGAATAGAACTATATGATAGATACACCCTTTTGTATCAAATTTATATTTTTGAGATAGGATATAAAATGACTCTTAGGAGACACTGAATTACCCTCCAACTCAAAGGCTGGCTCATCAGGAAATAAAAACTTCACTACTCAAGTGCGACAATCTATAAATGCATAATACGAATGAATCCAATCCATACTAAGAATAATGTCGAAATCATCCATGTTTAACTCTATTGAATATGCTAATATGATCTTATGAAAGAGAGTGGTAGAATATTTTCTATAGATTTGTTTGGCAACAATTGACTCACCCACTGGGGTAGAAAGTAAGAAGGTCTTAGGGAGTTTTCAGGTCCTACCCCAAAATTTTCAGTAACTAACTAGGTCACATAAGAGAGATTCAACTCGGGGTCTAACAACACACAAATATCATGATGAAAGACACGAAGCATACCCATAATAGCATCTGGTGAGCTCTCCTTTCCTGATGGGATGGTAACACTTAAAACTAATTATGGGGCTGACCTCCATCGGTGCTGGATGATGCTCCTTGAGGAGGGCTTTGGCGACCCAGAGGAGCTGGTACGCTAGTAGCCTGAGTCTGGGGAAGAGCATCCCTATTTCGCTTCCTAGAATACGGATACTCTTTGATTCCATGACCCAACTTACCTCAACCATAACAAACTTTCTGTCCCAACAAGCACTCACCAAGATAATTCTTACCACACTTAGTACATAGAGGATAATTGGATTTTCCACTCACACTATTCTAAGATCTGGACATAGAAGTCTTACCCTATTTCTCCTGCCTAGCTTTGGGGGTGGGATCACTGGCTTAAGATGGTGTTGACATGGATGAAAAACTCTGAAACTATGAACAATTTCCTCCTTTAAACTTTGTCTGGCCATATTTAAACTGCCCGATTCTAGCCTTCTTATTTCCCCTCTCTACCCTTCAACTTTTCTGCCTCAATCTTTTAGGCATGAATAATCAGTCTAGAAAGATCCATATACCCAATAAGTATGGAAGTCCTACACTCCTTGACTGCCAACTCAGATGATCCAGTAACAAACTTACTTATACTCGACCTAGGTTCAGTCATTGTGTCAGGGGCATACCTACACAACTGATTGAACTTAAAGCAGTACTCCTTCACTGTCATTGATCCCTACCTCAGGTTCACAAACTCCTCTACCTTAGCTTCTCTTATTTCACATAGAAAGAACCAATCTAGAAACACATCCTGAAATACCTGCTAACTTATAGGAGCTGTATTCTCACCTCTACCATTCTTCCATGAAACCACCCAATCATACGCCACATTCTTCATCCTATAGGATGCCAACTCTACACTCTCTTCTTCAGTAATATGCATAATCTGGATGATATTCCTCATCTCATCTAAGTAAAGATATAGGTCCTTACCTGCTTTCAATCCAAAGAACTCAGGCGAATTCATTCATATGAAGTCACGAATTTTGGCTGCTGCTAAATCCCCATTCTGATGAAGTGGGATTTCCGCCTGATGGTTGCCCTGAATATTGGCAGTCACATCTTAGGACAACACCAGAAAAGTAGGCTAAAACTCAGCATGGGATACATTTTCATTCAGAGGGTCAGTAGGCTAGGGTGGCTGGTCATTATTTCTGTGTGCAGTAGCTCGACGAGGAGACATATTCAACTGTAACATAAGAGAATGAGTTAAAAGCAGATGAGACACTGTAAGAATGATAGATCATGAAATAAAAGGATGATTTCCTAAAATGTCCCATTGCCTCTTTCTCATAAATATGGCGTGCTTTACACCCATGATTAAGATTCTAGATAATGCGACTTGTCTGACTTCCTAAGACTCTCTAAACCTTAGTCTTTGATATCTAGTTTATAACACCTCGAGAATGAGTCCCGAGATGCCACACGGTGATCCAAAATACAAGTAGTTTCAAGCTAACCTTGAAAGCCTGCTACTTATTCTGATGACACAAGTAAAGATAATATAAGTATGCAGTACGCTAAAATACTGAAATACTGTCTGAACTGGACTGAGTTCAACTAAACATAATTTCTGGAAATACTTAACTAGGAATTTTGAAACAACCAACACTGAACTGAATGTATCTAATAGTCGGACAAGCCTCTAATACTACTACTAGAGATTCGCTGGGATAGACCCTCAACTAACTCGAATAGTCTGACATAACTAGATAAAAAAATCTGAAAATCTAAATAAATGGGTCCTCGAACTATAAGGACTCACCAACTATCGGGATGTAGATAGGGATGCTCATGGTCAATTATGCTGCTAGAACCGAGCGTCGGAACCTACATTATAGACAATGTAGCACATAGATATATATGTGGATCAGTGCTTTTGGAATGTACTGAGCATGTGATGGTGAATGCATAAGTAAGACAATATCTCAACATTTACATATAATCATACAATAACGCATGCTAAATGTAAATGGCTCACATTAACTTGAATAACTAAGAATTGAAAATCATAAGTCATGAACAATAAAGCATACTGTATAAATCGTATGAGCCATAACATTTAGTTCAATGCTCTGTGCTTGAAATCTATTTTTAATTTATGCAAGCTAAGTGTAAAAGGACATACCTTTGTATCTGTAAACTAAAAGCTGAAATCTTATGGCTAATGACTTACGTAAAATAATATTTGAATAAAATCGTGACCCTTTACACTTAGTTTCTAAAAGATTTTCTATTATTCTTTTTCGTTAGAATTACTCTGTTCTATAGGTTGTACGGAAATACTTTTAAAAACTATTCTGCAAGGGAGGTTTTTCTAACTGACATACACTATATGAGCTATCATAGTGTTCAACGTCTAGTTCCCTTATGGGAAAACCTCACGTTGTGGAGAGGTGTCATACTCTTTTCAAGGAGTACAACCTAATCTAAGTGATCACATCTGTAACTATCATCTATATAGAAATGGGAATAATATGTACCTACATTAGCTCATAGTTCTAGGAAAGTTGGATACAATAAATCCACACTTCTTGCTAGGTGCTAAATACTAATCCCTTTAATCTGTATGCTCATTCTGTAGGGAAACCACTTTAAAAGCTAGAATAAAGGTTTTTAATGAAAAAACAATTATGCATCTGTCTGTTTTAAACTTTAATCAAAACTAATCTATTTTCTGTAAACTACAATAAAATTATAAAGTGGATTCCATATCTTAATTGAGGATCAATAGATCAAATCTTTTCTTAAAAATCTTAATATAAGCTAGTCATAGGATGCTTAAGAGCATCTTCTTCTTGAAATATCAATAAATATACTTAGGGCATAAAACCTATGTCAAATTTTAACAAAGTCATGCTCAATAATCGACATCTTGATATTCTTGCATAGTTCTAGTATGATAGTGAAATTCAACTTACAATGTATATAAAAGTACTTCACATACATAAATATGAAAAAGTAGAGATATTATTCAAAATTTAATCACTTGTAACATCATCTTTAATTAATAATAATTGGGTATGAACTCCAGACTAGAAATCATATAATTTCATGTGAATTCAACTTTAAAAATTAGTTTTGGGCACATGGATGAAAGAGGATCCTTGTTCATAACTCTACATACCTTTCTTGATAAATTGAATATAAAAGCTTGAACTTTTGAATCTCTAATGGTGTTCTTTAAACTTCTTCTTAAAATTCTTGAATAAAAAACTTTGGATTATAGGATTTCTTGGAGTAGGAGTTATAGAATTGTTCTTGATTCTTTGAGCTTAGGTTTCATTCTTGGAGAATAAAAAGATGAATAATGAAGCATCTATGCTATTTGGGGCTAAAATTGTTTGTTTGGGAGGATTTGGGTAAGGGAAAATGACTCAATTTCTCCCATAAACTCATCATTTAACAACATAAATACTGGGTACTGATGCGATCAATGACACATCACATTTCTCACTTCGATGCTATTGGCGATGTGTTGTGTTGCCTACATGACGCAGCCACCGATGTGGCGCGTCTATGTTGCGTCTGAGATCAATTTTGGCCAACCAAACATGCCCCAAACCTTCTCCAAAAATTTTGAAACTCACCCCGGAGATACTATGGACTACCCTAATCATGAAACGACTTATAAATTGATATTCAAAGGCTGGGAAGGTCGAGAACAAAATCGTCAAAATTTATAGGCCAAAAATGAGACTAAGTCTCAACACTTACCTAAAATTTTAGGTCCTAAGTCTCTGGTGTGCCTCTTTTAAGCTAAATTAAACTAGAAAAAATATGGGGTATTACATATAGTGATGAAAATTGAATCACCGGATCAAATGAAGTAAAATCCATGAGTCATTATGTATTTATTATAGGTGGAGGAGAAGTCTTTTGGAAATCATCCAAATAGACATATATTGCTCGTTCTACAATGGAATCATAATTTATCGCATTAGATAAAGACAGTGAAGGAGAAGAATGGCTCCTAAATTTCTTGAAAGATATTCTTTATTGGCCCAAACCATTGGCACCAGTATATATACATTGTGATATCCAAGAGGCGATAGGTAAGGGAGGGAGTGTGATGTATAATGATAAATCTCGTCTTATAAGATGGAGACATATTACCGTAAGAGAACTTCTCTCTAGTGAAATTATCACTTTGAGTATGTGAAGTCCAAGGATAATGTGTCATATCCACTTGCAAAAGGCCTATATAGAGAGCGAGTTCAAAGAACATTCAAGGGAATGGGTTTATGGCCTAGGACAAGTCAGTATGATGGTAACTCAACCAAGCAGAATGGAGATCCCAAGAGATAGGTTCAAGGGGATCAAACAAAATTGAGTTTGACAAGTTCAACATTGTCAATATAGTCAACCCGTTCTCATGATGTAGACAATATTTTGTAAACAAAGAATAGAATTAAGGTGTGAAGTCTTTTAGTGATCATCTAAATTAGGAATATTTGACCAAATAGTTTAATATATAGCATTGAACATTTAGAAATTACCTCTGTGAAGGTGAAGTGGAAGCCGCTTTAAGGAGAATGCTAGTTAAGTCCTATTCTCTATGCTCTCATGAAACTGGAAAGCATTCATGGCCAAAACAAACAAAACCATGAGAACCATAAATGGTAAAAGGCTGTTTGTGTGACATATTATGTCTAGGTGTGCATTAAATATCGATGGTTCAAAGATATCAAATCTACCGATTGATCGAGTACATCCGATGGATGTTCACTATGGAAATTTCAAAGGGAAACCCATATATCCAGATGCAATCAGTCTTTGCTTACTGATCACATACTTATTTGTAAGACTTTATAAAGAGTAGCCATTCCCCATTCATGAGAGGGATTGTTGGGTTCAATTGGTGTGAATGGAAAATGGAGGGACATAACCCATCGAGGAAAAGACACACTACTTAGGAAAAGGGATGACTGTTCGGTCGGATGTGACTGATCAGAATAGATATATTATTTTGGAATAGATAAACATGACTATTCAAAATGACATGACTATTCCAAAATGATAAACCATTCTATGAACCATTGATTCCTTTCTGAAGGGGCATTTGAAGGCTATAAATACCTGAAATTTTTTCCTTTTTTGCATTGAAAAACACTCTTCTACTTCTAAAAACTCTTTGTGATCATCTACCATTGAGTTTGTTCGAAGAATCAAAAGGTTTGAGGTACCGCTACATTCTTATTGTGAGCCATTTTATCCAGGGAGGAAAAATTCTGCAACCTCGGGTACTTGAGGAGAATTATTTCCTTAAGGACACTTCGTGAATTCGAAGGACTTGACTTATTCTATCTCTTTTTTTTTTCTTAATAAGATAACACACTTCCTTGATAGGTCATTTTTGATCTTGTGTTGAAGGTGTTGGAAAACTTCATAAGTGTTCTTGAAAAGTCTTGAACCTATGTTGAAGTTTAGTGAACTAACATAAAGATTTTGTGTACTTGAAACAACATTTTCCACTTCTCCTTTTGCTTTTCACTCTTTTACTTTGTTAACTTTTTCTTTCATTCACTTTTTTTTTCTATACAATAAAAATAATTGACATACTAAATATTTGTTCTCTTATTTTTTTTTTTAAATAATGGTTTAATATTCCTTTTGTCCTTCTTTTTCTCTAAATTACCTTTTGTCTTTCTCTTTCTCTAAATTAATTGTTTAATTAATTCCTTATACTCGTTTTTCTCCAATTCTAATAATTTTTTAATTTCCTTTTTCCATAGTTTGATTCTACACACTGTGTTGGCTCCATTTTAATACTGTTATTTTTTAAACTTACTCTTTTAATCTATAATAATTAAAAAGATAACCGATATAGTGTGTGTATATATATATACTTATTATATAAATTATAAACACACACACATATATATATATATTATCAATTATTATTAAATAACTTATTTTAGAAGATATAATTAGTAGTTGAAGTACACTATGACACCTATATGGTATCTAACATATGCTGATAGAGTATCATAGATGACTAATTTATTAAGGCTTGATGCATAACCAGCCCCTTAAACTTGCCACAATTTTTCATGTAGACATTTAAGATAAGCGTTATTTCAATTGAACACATAAACTCCTAATACAATATTTTAATTGGGCACTTTTGATTCAAAATTTGACAAAATTTTTATATGTGTTTTTATTTGTCTATTATATAGTTAAGTTAATTGGATAAAATATGTCTACCTCCTTTTATTATGCATATCAATCTCAGGTAGTGAAAAATTTGGGGCTTTATAACTTATTAAGGTGAATGTATTTTAATGAAAGAAAATGGAATATTGTAACACCCCAGGTTTGGAACTTTGAAATTATCTCGATGTTGTGCTCACTACTCAGACTACATCTCAGTTGACGAGTCATGAAGACTCCTCACGAGTTGTAAGGTGCTAATTGTAGCCTGACCGATAAGTTTGTTCATGGTTTTTGTTGAGGCCATGATTTAGACCTCATGAGTCATATGGTGAGGTCACGAGTCGTGATGAGGGACTCGTGAACAAATCAGTATAATGAACCAAACTTTCTTCCCAGACCATGTGTGTTGAAGGTGACTCATGATCAGTATTTATGAGTCGTGAGGTGACCAGTAGCGACTGGTGATCATTTTCTACACTTTTAATTAAGGAAACTTTTGTCATTTTCCTCCTTTCTACACTTAAAATCCATGACCTAAATACCCTAAGGGACCTTATGTTTTATCATTTAACAAGTTATAACACTCTTTTCTCTAGGGACCGATCATCTAGAGCTCCAAATTATGGTTTTTCTCCATTTTTTTGGTATTCTCAGGCATATATCACATCCCTAAAACTTATCTTATAAAAACATGTGTTAATTATGGTTTATATTATTTATTTGTTAGGTTTTGAATGATGAGTTTAGGGTTTTGAATGATTACTACTTGGTTGGTTTTTCCCATGGTTTTGGAGTTTGTTGTTAATACTTTATCTCATATTTTTAAATTGAATTTTGCATAGGCATATGAATTGGGATGGGGTCCCTGGATTTACCCAAATTGACTTGATAAATTATGGGGGTCATGGATTTCCTCAAATAAATGGATTTTGGTATTAAAATTGGTAATAACCTTAACCCACCTTTATAAAACTGGCTTTGAAATATGACTATATGCATATATTAACCATTTTAAAACTATTTCATTGCATGAAATATGAATTGAATATAAATGGTTTTAATTTGGAGCTTGAGGTTCATGGATTCCTTTAAGTTCACGGATAATTGAAATGACATAACAAATTTAGCTTGCAAGCTTTTAATTAGTATGACAATACCATTGATAATGCCTTAATGGATGATTCTTTGGTTAAACGGATGGGTTTGTGTTTAAACATCTTAATTGGGCTTGATAAGGGTTGTGTAGCTCGTCGTGGAAGATGGAGGTTCAGGAGGGACTGATACTGAAAACCATGTTTGCTGGCATAGGGATCTTCATGATCGTGTACACAGTTCACACTTAATATATATATATATATATATCCCTTGGATTAGACTGGGGTCGTGGATTCCCTTAATTTTTCTTGGACTTCTATGGTTCATGAAGCTAACACGCACTAGGGACCTTTAGGTAGGGGGGATCTAGACCCATTTAGACCGTGGGTGTCTTTATGATGGTTCAAGCTGCACAGTCTAGGTTAATGATTTTAAATCTCATGCTAAACCTTGTTCCCTATCCCAACATATTATATATATATGTATGCATGTATGTGAACATGTACATTGAGTTAATCTTTATTTTGAAATGGCATTATTTTATCGCTATCCTGAGTTACATGATAACTCTCACCCACCATCCTAGGACACCTTACTGTTTCATAATGTAGGGTCTGAGGATACCTCTTTTACCCCTATGCAATGTTAGGTGGATCCTGGTTCGTTGGTTGGTCTATGTTAAAATGGTGAGCCTCCATTTTTTGGAAGGCCAGACATTTTAGTGTTTTTCTTATGAGAGTTAAAATTCTATTATTTTTTTTCATATTTTGGACTTCTTTTTGGCCATGGTCGGGGCATGCCTTGACCTAGTTGATATTCGGACTGCTTAGAGGTTTTTTTGTACCACTGTGAATTAGGATATTTGTTTGGGGTCTTAGAACCTTTATCTTAGTTTTTTATCTTCCATATGTTTACTTGAATTTTTTTCACTATTATACTATATCATGTTTGGATTGGACATACTATAGGGGTAGTCTCCGGCCCATGGTGGGTTTGAGATACCATCATGGCTAAGGTCGGGTTTCGGTCAAGATAATCTTGGTATTAGAGCCTAGGTTAAGGGTCATTAGGTGTCTGATAACGCTCAATCTACAGCTCTCGTAGGAGTGTAAAGCGGTCGTTAACAAATATAGAACCCAACTGGGTTGGGTATCGATCCCACAGGGAATAGCTTAGTCAACAAGTAAGTGAAGATTACTAGACTTTTAGTGAAAGTCTCGAAAAAGGGGGGATTCTTATTGTGCAAGTAATGTAACCAAATAGTAGCTAAAAACGGCAATAGCAAAGTAAAAAAAGAAAGAATGTTTAGTAGGTTGTGAAACAATGAGAATTGAGGAGTTGGGGTTATGTCCACCTTCTGAGTTATACGTCTCTATTGACTATGAGTGTGTTGAATTCAGACATGCATGTGCTTATAGAGAATTGTATTCGATGGTAAATCCAGGCGTCTTTCGACCTATTCGAGGATTATTTCACTTTAACTCTTTCGAGCTTAAAGCGTGTCTAACGGTACGAGTTCTCCAAGAGGTTAATCCAGTTACGACACTAACTTTTTAATAGGGGATGGGACCCTACTACCTTGACATTATCTCTTTTCCAGACAAATAACCTTTCTTTCGAACAAGTTAAATGTTATACTGGCGTATTCTTGCGTTTGCAACCACAAAGAATTTAGATTAAGATGAAGAGAATAATGATATAAGCAACATACGTGTCACGAACTCACAAACTCACAGCAATAGATAGTATCTCATTCGGCTTCCATAACCCCAACAGAGAAGTTTAGTTACCCATGAGTGCGAAGGAAATCACAATTGACATTGTTGTTATACCACAATAAAGATTTCACGTTTGTAATGGTGTGGTAGGCGTTAGGCGTGAATCCCTTAGCAAAGTAACGTTTCTCTTGTTGTGGAATTTAAGAATAGATGAATAAAAGATGAAAAATAGAATTAATGGAAGAATTAGAAGAAGAGTTGTAGAGTAATAGAATTGAATGTAAGAAGATATAAGAAGATTTAAGAAGATGTAAGAAGATGTTAGAAGATGTCCTAAAATCTCTAGCAAGATAGGGTATTTATAATACCCATATCCTATTCCTACTAAGCTAATGAAATGCTTAACCAAATCCTACTAAGCTAATGAAATACTTAACCCAATTGTACTAGGTTAATGTATCATTATCCTAACCCTAATAAGCTAATGAAATACTTAACCCAATTGTACTAGGTTAATGTATCATTATCCTAATCCTACTAAATTACTGCTAGTCCCCAAAGTCTTCAGAAATGTTGTTTTAGCCCGGGACAGATTTTCCATGCGCCATTTTTAGTCCTTGGCGTCCAAGATTGGCTTTTCTCCTTTCGTGAAGCTTTCTTTGGCGTCAAGTTATCAATAAAATGCTGAATTCTGCATCATTTATACCTGAAACTTTGCTAATCATGTTCGTTAGCTCACTTACAGGAAAAGGGACTAAAAGTGCATAAAATATATAATTTGTTCTCGAAACTAGGCTAAAATATGGGCAAAATATAGTGCTATAGGCGTGTAAATTCGCCTATCATCAACACCCCACACTTGAAGCTTTGTTCGTCCTCGAACAAAATATCATGTCCCTCTAAACATCAACTTAGGGTTTCACAGCAACAACTCAAAATATTCGTCAAGACAAGCACAACAATTATCAACAAAGAGTAGTTTTCTGATCATTAGTAGAAACAACTCAGCCTCCAACATAGACTCGTGATGGTGGTCAACTCATATTCAAAAGTCAAGGCACAAAGAATCATACACGACCACCCAAAACTCATCAACCATGTGTGTCTCACAATGTATTACCCATAATCACTCATAAGTATAGCATATTTTTCAAACATGGGTATCAAAATATCCTTGCTCTCGCTCTCACAAAGAATTCATATGAAGAAACTGATGACCATAGGCTTGCCCTTAGTGTAATGCTCCACTAAATGTCAGAATGCCAAGCTTAGGATCAACTAGGTCTTTTGATGGTTGTAATGTAGGCTAAGGGATAGGTAGGACTATTTTGGCCAGAAATAGTGACTATGTTCCTAAGCGCTTTAATACATCACATTGTATCATTAACACTTTTCTTTCTAACAACCTTTCTTTCATTTATTCTACCACCCTTTTTCTCCTCTTTTGTTTTTCGATTTTAAACATGACTAACTTTTCAGTTTTTTCTTCCTTTTTCTTTTCATAACATACCTCTTATGATAGCACTTCTTTTTCATAGCAATTTCAAGCACCAATGCATTCTAAAGCATCATACACACCCAATTTCCTCTTATTTTGTCACATGACTTTACACTTTAAAGCACTAAGGAATTTGGATCAAATTATGGTCTTGAAAAAAATGGATTAGGCTTACATATGAGGTTGTCAAAGAAAATAGGCTAAAGGCTCAAAAGGGTTAATTAGGATAATGTCCATGGGTAGGTAAAAATGAAGGTAAACAAATATAGGTTGCCAAAGAATTGCCTAAATCATCTCCTAAACTTACACTCCTTATTTTCTCTTTACATACATACCAGGCAAGTTCTAGCATCAACCACAAGCACAGAATATACTATTAGCTCACACACACAAGGCACATGGTCGACTTTATTGAGAGTAGTATAGACTCTTGTACCAACAGGTGACGGAATTGAACCACCCAATATCACATAGTGAGTCACAATTAGAGCCTAAATGTCTCAATAGTCATGATTTTAGCACAAACTCTTGTCATAATCTCATGCTGCCTATCAAAATAATTTCACGTGAAGTTAAATTTTTTTTACTACTAACAATGAAAAAAAACGAAACAAAAACAAAGAAAACAAACATAGATGCGAGTAGAGAAGTATAGCATGCAATACCACCACCCCACACTTAGTCGGGACACTGTCCTCAGTGGAAAATAAATAAGAAGAACCTGGTCAGTCGGACTCTTCCTCAATGTCGGGGGTCATACCCCCTTTGTCGGAATCATCATCAGAGTCATCGCCATCAGAGTTCTCCTTCATGTCATAGTTTGGCATTCTGCAATCATCATCGGTTGGCACATCGTCATCAAGAGGTTTCTCAAAGTATACCCCTACTCCACACATGGACTTCGCATGCTCATTCATTGGGTAGTCATAGTCCAGCTGTTGGAGCTCTGCAGCAGTTGGAACATGACCTCCGCTCATCATTGTAAACCTCATCATGCCGTACATATGGCGGGAGAAACTCTCATCCCGAGCATGTCTCTCTGCCGTAGTAAGGTTGATGCCATGTGTTGATTCAGCATCTTTGACCTTTGTGAGGTCAACCTTCTTCGGATTGTGTGGGAGTTTATGATCAGCTGGTTCCTCTTCGATGTCTTCCTTCCTCAAGATTGCAGTCAATAGATTGCTGAAGCTGAAATGGGACCGCTTGTGTAGCCTAGCCTTCCGCATTGTAGATCGGATGATTACCCCAATGTTGATAGGGACATTCGTCATCAATGCGTATACCAAGCACACTCTATCTCTTGTTATTTTTGTGTATTGCATCCCTGGAATGAGGCAAGAGTTGATCATGCGCAACCATATCCTTGCTTCCCTATTCAAAGAAGCATATGGGAAAGTGTTGTGTCGACCAGTGTCCTTGTGTCTACTCCAGTGTGCCATGGATCTACTTCCACAAAGTGTGTGCCGAATTGCTCTATAAGGAGGTCTGCTGTACAACTCTTTGAATGGTGCTGGATCAACTGAAGGTAAGCCAAGAAAGGAGTTGATCAAATCCGTATTGAGTTGTAAAACTTGGCCCCGAATCTTGACTTCGCTGCCTATGGTTTTCGGCGACCAGTTGGCATAAAATTCTCTTGTCAAATCAAGATTACATTCTCCCATGTTGCGGAAGATGAAATCCAGATTTAATGCCATGATCTTCGCCAACATGCGCGGCTCCTTCTTCGCTAGGCTTTCCTTGTTTATCATGTCGACATGAACATATTTTCTTTCCTTGTTGTTCCTATACCATTCCTTGGCTTCCTCCTCAAGAACCCATTTTATTCCAAACATACAACGTGGTAATTGCATTGAGGATGATTCTTCTTGCTCCTTGCGACTTCTTTTCTTGCTCTTTTGGGAAGTGGTAGCCTTATCTTTGCCTTGTCTTGCTTTGGGTGCCATTGTACCTGAGACTTGAAATAGAGTTCACGTTAGCACAATCTCAATGGATACAATCTATACATAAGCAGTAGGGGTACCACCCCACACTTAGTTTGTTGATACGAATTAGTGAAGTGAAAGTGGTCGATTACTTAGACTTCATCGACATACGTTGTAGGAGCTATATTCCAACAAGAAAATCAGAGATGTATCACTTCTTGCAACCTTTGCAATATTTTCATGTTAGATATATCAAGACTACTACATAGGGATTACATCATGGTATTGTTTCTATCAATAATCACAACCTCCTATGTTGGTAGGCAACTATAAGTCTTATTCTGATGAACGGGACATTCTAACATGTAAGCATTCTAGTGACAAGATTATGCAATGTTCATGACTATAGCAATTCCGCAAGTAGTATAACAATGCATCAAAATCAAATTCAAGTCGGAAACAAGTTAAGAGTATCCTAACATACATGTTCACTCACTTGGTTTTGTATCAACAATTCAAACACATTAACATCACCAATATTTCTTCAAGATGTAGCAATTCATAATAGACATAGCAACGTAGAACTTACGAAAACAAGATGAAGAACAAAAGAGTACTTACGTGATTGAAGCCTTTGGAGATGTTCTTGTGAAGTGGGAGAGCAAAAAGAAAAGTTTTGAGATGATTTGGAGAGTATATGCGGCGCCTAGGTCAAGTTTTCAATGTGTTTGTGTTTCAATACTAAGTCTCCTTTATATAGGAAAAGAATGGGTCGGGTTTTGACCCATTTAAAATCGGTTTTGGAGACAAAAAGTGACCATAGGCGGCGCCTTTAGCTTTGCCTATGGTGACCATAGGCGGCGCCTAATGCAAAGCCTATGGTGAGCATAGGCGGCGCCTAGTGTAATGCCTTTAGTGACCATAGGCGGCGCCTTTAGCATGGCATATGAGATTCAGAGACCAAATGCTTTAGCATAGGCGGTGCCTATGCTATGGCATACTTGAGCATGGGCGGCGCCTATGCTATAGCACACTAGATTCCGAGACCTTGGGCTATAGTATAGGCTTTGCCTTGTTCGTGGCCTAGTTTTACCTAGGCCTAGCCTTGCTCGATGCCTATTTTGTCATGAGCAATGCTCAATCCATAGCCTTATGCATCTTCATGCCTAACTTACCACCTTTACCATGCAATACGTCCAAATCAAAATTTGAAACCGATCTCTTCGTTGAATACCTCTTGCACCTACATTTGCTAAAAAACAATAAAAACGATTAGTACGATGGGTTGCCTCCTACCAAGCGCCTTAGTTTTGGTCATGGCACGACTGTTATTTTTGGATTTTTATTTATCAAAAACAAAACATGTATTAGAATGAAAGAATGAAAAACGATAAACGATAAACGATGAACGATGGGTTACCTCCCATCTAGCGCTTGATTTATTGTCGCAGCACGACATAGTTACCTCGAGTACTTAGACTTCATCGAGATAGATGGTGGATCATTTTCTGAATGGATTCAGACGATAATGAGGCTTACTTGTAGGCATGCAATCTTCTTCGAGATGACCCTTGTGCATGCCTATCCCAGGAGGGATACCAATTATATCATCAATAGTCCAACCTATAGCTCTCATGTATCTCTTCAGAGCAGAGATGAGAGCCTCTACGTGCTGTTTACTTAAATCATCCGCACCCACCGGAAGTATATTTATACTTTCCAAGAACACATACCTTAGATAATCGGGGAGCTCTTTCGATTCTAGCATTGGTGGCTCTTCAAGGGAAGTCTTCGCTGTTGGTGACGGTTGATTCTTAAGATCATGGTCCGGTTGCTTAGGAGTATGGGAATAGGACTCTATTTCTGTTAAAGCACCCATAAGTTCTTCATAATTTTCATCGTCCTCATGCTCAACATTCAGTGGCGCAGCAGACAATGGCTCAACAGTAAGTTGTTTCTCTACAGATAATGCTTTCTTATCCTCATGATGAACATCAGCTACAGAGAACACATTCATATCGCTGGGCTGCTTCATTGCTTTGCATATATCAAAGCGGACCACTTCGTCATTCAACCGAAATAAAAGCTCATTAGCTCTCATGTCAATAAGCACACTTCCTGTTGCAAGGAAAGGACGTCCCAAAATTATGGGAACTTCAGAATCCACCTCGCAATCCAAAATCAGAAAGTCTACAGGAAAAATGAATGTAGACACCTTCACCAACACATCATTCAAGATACCCACAGGTCGTTTTACCGACCTATCTACCATCACGAGCCACATATTGGTTGGAGTAGGGTCGCCCAACCCCAACTTTTTGTAGACGGATAGTGGCATCAAATTGATGCTAGCTCCCAAATCGCACAATGCCTTAGCAAAATTCATAGATCCAACCGTGCAAGGAATAGTGAAAGCACCAGGGTCTGCCTTCTTCTGTACTAAGGACCTTGTGGCAATTGCACTGCAATGATGAATATTATCTGCCGGCTCATAGCTTACTGCCCGCTTCTTTGTCAAAAGATCCTTCATAAATTTCGCATACACAGGCATTTGTTCAAGTGCTTCCACCAATGGAACATTAATGGTCAGCTGCTTTAACATAGTCATGAATTTGCTGAACTTCGTATCATCCGCCACCTTCTTCAATCTTTGGGGAAAAGGTGATGGTGGGTATGGAATTGTTCTCTCCACGGCTTTCTTCTCCTCTTGCTTCCGTTTTTTAGCTTTTCCAGGCTGCACGTCGTGAGGAGTGACGTTAAGGACGTTAGGATCGGCTGCTGCGGCATCTTCCCCCTTCGCCTTATCATCAATTTCTGCTTCTTCGTCAACCACTTGCTTGCCTTTTTCTGAAGTTTCCAGCACCTTACCACTTCGAGTAGTAATAGCCATGCATGATCCCTCATTCCTTGGATTTTGCACAGTGTCGCTAGGTAAAGTGCCAGCCTTTCTTTGATTGAGTGCTGCTGAAAGTTGGCTCAATTGCTGCTCTATTTGCTTGATTGAAGTGGAATGTGGATCAAATAATTGCTTCATAGAGGACAAATCATTTATTACCTCCGTTACTCCCGCGCTAGTTGCTTCCACTCCTTTCAGTAGTTTAGCCATCATGTCTTCCATACTTCCAGAACTAGATGTGGTGGCGTCACGTCTTCCAGGGGGAACATACAAACCACTCTTGTCATTCTTATTCTTCCAACTACCTTGGTCCTTGTTTCCATATTTATCATAATAGTTCCGACCTTGGTTTCCTTGGGTATTACCTCGGAAACCCCCCTGATTATTTAAGTAGTTGGCTTCTTCTTCCGAATCAGATTCGTTTCTTCCTTTTGACGCAACAACTTTGACTTTTTCGGTCTTCCCTGATAATATATGCTTTGTAAGAAGATCCACATGTGTTTTCATGTGCGACATATCTTGATCACGTTCTTCTTCTCTTCTCCTTTGGTCTGCAGTCATGCCTATAGATAAAGTGGGGCTTGCTACCTCAAAATCCCTGGTATGCCAAGCTCTACTTTGTTTCATCATACGATCTAGCATATTGGTTGCTTGACCAAAGGTGAGATCCATAAAGGATCCTCCAGCCGCATTATCCACCACTGGTTTAGTTATTGAATTCAGGGCTCTATATAATATCTCCATTAGGTGAACATTAGTCATATGATGGTTTGGGCACTACGCTAGCTTTGTCTTGAACCTCTCCCATGTTTCATGAAGGGCTTCAGTTGGAAGCTGACGAAAGTTGCTGATTTCATCTCTCATTTGTGCTCTTTTGGATGGCAGAAAGAATCTTTCTAGGAAAGGGTCTCTCAATTGCCTCCAATTTGTAATAGAGTCAGGAGTCAGCCCATTCAACCATAGAGTTGCCTCCCCAGACAGAGACAATGGAAATAAGCGTAACCGAATTGCATTCTGACCAACTCCAGGATTGTCAAACGACTTGCATGTAGAAATAAAGTTGATGAGATGCATATTCGGATCATCGCCTGCTAGTCCACCAAATAATCCCTTGAGTTGCAATAACTGAATCATGGTGCTCGTGATGTTGAACTTGGCTCCGGGTGCCAATGGTGGAGGAATAATGGCTCTTGTGGCTCCGGCTCCATCAAGATCATCATCATCATCGTCGAAAGCTGGCTGCATAGCTTGGCGTTCAGGCCTAAACCTAGCTTGACGATCTCTTCTGTTGGCAGGTGTTGCGATCTCAGCGGCATGCCTAGGGTTTAGTAGCTCGTCATCACCTAGATCTTCATCGTCAGGATTTGTTGCTCGCCCAGGGTTATGAATATTCTGTTAATGCACTTGAGCGACGGCTAGCGCAGCTAGTCTCGCCTGTTCCTATTGAGTAGCCATCCTTTCAATTGAGTGTTGTGCCTCCATTCTGCCAATACGTTGTGGTTCAGAATTGATAGGTAATAACGGTTGACCAGAACTTCGGGTATGGGGCATGCACTGAATAAAAAAAACCTGCAGTAAACAAAAACAAAAACTAAAAGTAAAAGTATGAGAATGTTTGACCAAAGGGTCTAGTAATTATTACGAACTTAATTGACACTTGTATTCCCCGGCAACGGCGCCAATTTTTGATAATGCTCAATCTACAGTTCTCGTAGGAGTGTAAAGCGGTCGTTAGCAAATATAGAACCCAACTGGGTTGGGTATCGATCCCACAGGGAATAGCTTGGTCAACAAGTAAGTGAAGATTACTAGACTTTTAGTGAAAGTCTCGAAAAAGGGGGGATTCTTGTTGTGCAAGTAATGTAACCAAATAGTAGCTAAAAACGGCAATATCAAAGTAAAAAGAGAAAGAATGTTTAGTAGGTTGTGAAATAATGAGAATTGAGGAGTTGGGGTTATGTCCACCTTCTGAGTTATACGTCTCTATTGACTATGAGTGTGTTGAATTCAGACATGCATGTGCTTATAGAGAATTGTATTCGATGGTAAATCCAGGCGTCTTTCTACCTATTCGAGGATTATTTCACTTTAACTCTTTCGAGCTTAAAGCGTGTCTAACGGTACGAATTCTCCAAGAGGTTAATCCAGTTACGGCACTAACTTTTTAATAGGGGATGGGACCCTACTACCTTGACATTATCTCTTTTCCAGGCAGATAACCTTTCTTTCGAACAAGTTAAATGTTATACTGGCGTATTCTTGCGTTTGCAACCACAAAGAATTTAGATTAAGATGAAGAGAATAATGATATAAGCAACATACGTGTCACGAACTCACAAACTCACAGCAATAGATAGTATCTCATTCGGCTTCCATAACCCCAACAGAGAAGTTTAGTTACCCATGAGTGCGAAGGAAATCACAATTGACATTGTTGTTATACCACAATAAAGATTTCACGTTTGTAATGGTGTGGTAGGCGTTAGGCGTGAATCCCTTAGCAAAGTAACGTTTCTCTTGTTGTGGAATTTAAGAATAGATGAATAAAAGATGAAAAATAGAATTAATGGAAGAATTAGAAGAAGAGTTGTAGAGTAATAGAATTGAATGTAAGAAGATATAAGAAGATTTAAGAAGATGTAAGAAGATGTTAGAAGATGTCCTAAAATCTCTAGCAAGATAGGAAATTTATAATACCCATATCCTATTCCTACTAAGCTAATGAAATGCTTAACCAAATCCTACTAAGCTAATGAAATACTTAACCCAATTGTACTAGGTTAATGTATCATTATCCTAATCCTAATAAGCTAATGAAATACTTAACCCAATTGTACTAGGTTAATGTATCATTATCCTAATCCTACTAAATTACTGCTAGTCCCCAAAGTCTTCAGAAATGTTGTTTTAGCCCGGGACAGATTTTTCATGCGCCATTTTTAGTCCTTGGCGTCCAAGATTGGCTTTTCTCCTTTCGTGAAGCTTTCTTTGGCGTCAAGTTATCCATAAAATGCTGAATTCTGCATCATTTATACCTGAAACTTTGCTAATCATGTTCGTTAGCTCACTTACAGGAAAAAGGACTAAAAGTGCATAAAATATATAATTTGTTCTCGAAACTAGGCTAAAATATGGGCAAAATATAGTGCTATAGGCGTGTAAATTTGCCTATCATCAGTGTCGTCAAATTCATGTCAAGTAGAGTCACTTTTATGTGTGTGTAGCGCACCACACTTATAGGGGAGAGGCTACGTGGTATTTAGGAATATTTTCCTTTCTTTTATTCTATTTTGGGCTATAGAGACTGGTGTCTTGAAAATTCCTCTAATCTCTGGCTTACTCGTATTTCAGATCATGCATCCCGAAAGATCTGATCTTTGTAAAAACTCTGTCGGACCCTCTGTCCTACTTGAGGACTATGTGGATGGAACTTGACCTACTTATGAGGTGCAAACCTGGTCTATGGTCCCTGCTTCTGATTGCACTACCCCATGTGGAGTTCCATCGGTCCCCACTATCCCTCCACTGATCAATGATAGTCATGATCAGTCACCTTAAGGAGACATATCTAACACGAAGTTCCGTCATTCTATTTATCTGTTTACTTAGTTGGTGACTTCCTAGTCTCGCCAGTCAGGTCGGGGGGTTCTGTTTCTCCTTTTTTGGTGGTTACTTGAGTTGGTTAGTTCATGAGATTGAATCCCTCAATAGTCACAGGATTTAATATTGAGGAGGATCATCAAGGATCTATTGATGATATGGAGAAAATCCTTATGGTGATGCATGCTACTGATATAGAGGATTTGGAGTTTCTCGCATATCATTTGAAGGATGTTGCATATCAGTGGTATAAGAAGTGGGAGCAGTCGAGGGGAGATGACACTAAGCAAGGTTTGTGGAAGGAGTTCTCTGGTTCCTTTCTTGATCATTTCTTTCCTCAGGAGTTGGGGAAAGCTAAGGCAGAGGAGTTTATAAATTAGAAGTAGGGTAGGATGAGTGTGAAGGAGTATCCTTTGAAATTTCATCAGTTGTCCCGCTATGCTGCGCAGTTAGTGTATATCATGAGAGTTAGAAATAGGAAATTTATTTCTAGTTTGTCTCGTGACTTAATATTGGAATGTAATGAAATTCAAGAGGGGGATAAATTGAAAAATTCCTTTGAGTCGACTGATAAGCCTTTATAGTTGACTCAGCTGAAGATCAATATACTTAGCTGAACAAATTAGATTTAAGCGAATAAGAAAGTAAATAAGTAATTGAAATAAAGGCACAAAGATTTATCCTGGTACGGAACAGCAATGTGTTGCCTACTTCCAGTCCCCATGGTCTTTAAAGTTTCCTTAGATTTTTTTAAAGAGAATCGGAGTACAAGTGTAGTGAACAAGTTCTGAAGATTATTTTGATTTTCAGTTGTTGTGACACAACATCAATCGGTATGACTAAGTTGACTTGATCTTAATCTTTCGTAAATATTGTAAACTAAGAATTACAAATCTTTTGGGAGACTAAGATTCAGACACACTAATAATTTACTTTGAAGTTGGACTAGTGCATCGACCTTCAGTCTTTTCTTTTATACCCTTCAGCTACTTCAACATCTTTTTCATAAGGTAACCCAAGGGATTTTTTCTCATTCAAGGATTTGAATTGATTTACTGATAGAGTGATTGCACAATATGGTATGTCCATACCAGATATATGCATATGTGGTGCAATATTCTTTTCACAGCCATACATGTCCATATCAAATATCTCCATGTAGAGGTTGTGGTCTTCTTTCCTTTTTGCTTAGTCATGAGAGACGTTATAGTGATTGATTATTCAGACATCTGCCTTATATTTGGTTATTGATAAGATCTATGATTGATTCTATTTCCAAGTTCAGAGTCGGCCCCGTTTTGACTGGATTCTTATTTCCTTCATAAGATATTCTTAAAGATCCTAGTTTGATTCCTTAGGGATCTTTTTGATACGACTGTATCTTTAGTGTATAATGAAAATATTTGTTTATTAAATTGTCATTACTAAAACATACCATGAGAATATGAGGCTAGCAATCTCCCCCTTTTTGATAATGACAAACAATAAACATCAGTTGACTTCCTTGTTCCTACAATCAAATTGCTCACCATTTCTTACTGGCTTTGTTTTTATCTTGGAGCATCAGTTGACTCCCATACTTTTTGTACTCGACTTGCTTCCTGACTTGAATGCCTTTGATATTTCCTCTTTCTTCACTTTTTTGACATAATAAAAAAGAGCAACACAATAAATAAAACATACAGTCAAATAGATATAGAAAACACATAGCAGATAAATAGTTAGGGTAACTAACAAAAAAGAATTATGGTCGATAGTGTTTGGAAAATCATTTAACAACCCAAAAGAAAAGGTACAAACCTCCTTTTGAATAGCATTCATTATTTCAACACTTGGCAATAAAGTAGGTAAGAGTATTGTGCATCTAGTAGCAGAAGAGCTCATAATATTTCTCAATATTTTTTGAAAAAGAGAAATAGGAATTTCGGACTAATATTGGAAGGTCGTTGTTTGAGGATTTGTCTTCGAACTTGATATATTCTATGTGAGTAAACAACTTATTAAAAAACTTGACGTCTTCCTGCTTGGATTCATCAAAAGTTAGCCGCACCTTGCCTACATCAATGCTTGTGTCCTTTTCCAGCTGTAGTATCTTGGAAGTGGACTCCTGAAGTCGCATCAATCCTTCTTCAATTGTCTTTAGTCGATCCTTGAGATCCTCTTGTTCCTTTAACACAGGATGCATGGGATTTGATAATGACTTACTTACCTTAGGGAGATCTGATTTTTCCTTTGCAGAGTCCTTTTTGAACTATTCTTTGTCTACCAAGATGCATCCCATACCAACGAAGGTATTTGAATTATAAATGGCAGAGACTTCTACCATTGAGTATGAAGATAGGTCAATGGAGTAATATATGAGGATTCTGCTGATTAGCAGTCCATAAGGCAGGCTAGCGGAGGCATGAGCATCTTCAACACTTTCAAGCATATATTCCTGAAACCCAACGACCCAATTTATCTTGTACTTTTTCACCATGCAGAATAAAAAAAATATCATGACAGTTATATTGCTAAGAGAGGATATTCTAGGAGTCCAAGTGGTGGCGATGATATGAGCCATAATACGGTACCTAAAGTAGAGAGACAGGGGACCAAAGTTTGATGAAATTATGTTCGAGTCATACAGAACTTTTTTCTCTTCCTTAAAGCTGACTTCAAAATATTTGGGTCAGGATCCATTCATAAAAGAAATTACCACGGTGAATTGTTTATCAAAACATTTTCAAATAGTAAATCATTGAGAATAATTCTTGTTCCAAGCACACGAGTTTCTAATTCACCACTGTCGGGATAGAGGCAGAGGTTTGCATAGAACATATGAATAGGGTCCTCATAAAATTCAAGTCCAAAGAGATGACAAACTAGAGATAGTTCTCAAATTTCACAAAGAAACTTGCATTGTAATGTGCTTCCTTTAGTTGTTAGAGCTTGACTATTCGATCGGGCACGACTTAACAATTTTTAAAAGTGGTGAACTTGTCTTTTTATGAACAGGTATAAAATTTATACATGTCCTCTGGTGGGAGAGGATCTAGAGGAGTTGAACGAGGTCTCTTGACTAATGCATTGGGGCTTAGGGCATAGGATTTTTTAGTGATAATTGAGTGCCGAGAATGTGAAGAGGATTCATCAGAAGAGCTGAAGATAAGTACAGATCATGATTATCAGAGTGATAGTCAGGGAAGGGTTTGGTTAGATTATCCATGGAATGAGTTCTAGTCATTTGAGAAAGAGAGAGTCTAGAAAAGTGTTTTAAAAGGACAGAGAAGGAGATGAAAAGATAGATAGATAAAGAAGAGAGAAATGAATCTAAGGGAATATGAAATGATGTGAAGGGAATAGAGATGACTTACTAAAATAAAAGAAAGGTAGACGTGTGTTGGGAAGATAAAAGGATAAAGAAACGGTAATTGAGGAGAGAGAGAGAGAAAAAGATGGCGTGAAAAGAGGTAAAAGTAATGATGATGTTGATTCTAAAAACATTTACCAAAATTAAAATTTTTGAGTCAGTTAAAAAAATAATGATGCAAAATTTATCAAAAATAAAAATTACAAATCATTAATGCAGGTAATACCAAGACTTTTTCGTAAGGAACAAAATTTTTCTTCTAAAAAGGGTTTAGTAAAAATGTTTGCCTGTTTATTTTCAGAATCAATAAATTCTTGGATTTTTTTTTCATTCTTTACATAATCTCAAATAAAATGATATTTAATGTCAATGTTCTTAGCTCCAGATTAATGAACAGTATATTTGGACAAACTAATAACACTGGTTTTGTCACACATTATAGGCACAGATTCAAATAACAAATTAAAATCAAGTAATTGATGCATAATCTATATAATTTGAGTACCATAACTTCCGACGGCTATGCATTCAGCTTCAGTAGTTGATAGTGCGACTGAAGTTTGCTTTTTGTTATGACATGAAATCAGTGCATCACCTAGAATTTGACATGGTCCACTAGTGTTTTTTCTATCTTTTTTTTGACCTTCAAAGTCAGCATCTGATTATCTAATTAAGTCAAAAGAAGAGGAACAAGGGTATCATTGTCTAATATCTTGTATTTCGATGAGATATCAAATAATTTTTTTTGCCGCAGTCAGATAAGACTCTTTGGGAGCCGACTAGAACCTTGCACACTTACTCATGCTTAACATAATACTGGTCGACTGGCGATTAGGTAGAGGAGTGATCCAATCATTCCTTTATATATTTTTTCATAAATATTTTTTCCAGATGAGTTTGAATCAAGATTCGTGGAGGGGATCATTGGAGTTCCGTAGGCCATTCCCATTTCCATACCAAACTTTTTGATAAGCTCCTTCATATATTTGGCTTGACTAATGAAATTACCTTTGAGAGTTTTCTTGATTTGTAATCCCAAGAAAAATGTGAGTTCTCATACGAGACTCATTTCAAACTCTTCTTTCATCAAATTTGCAAAATTCTCACACAAGGAAATATTAGGACTACCAAAGATAATATCATCAACATAAATTTGCACAGTGAGTAAATTAGAGTCAAGCTTCTGGGTGAAAAGAGTTTTATCAATTTTACCTCTTTGGAAATTATTATTAAACAAGAAAGTACTCAACCTTTCATATCAATCTTTTGGAGATTATTTGAGAGCGCAAAGTACTTTTGATAGTTTAAAAACATGTTTTAGATAATATGAATTTTCAAAACTGGGAGGCTATTTTATAAAAACTTCTTCATGAATAGACCCATTTAAAAAGGAACTTTTGACATCAATTTGAAATAATTTAAAGCATTTGAAAGCTACAAAATCTAAAAGAATTTGAATTGACTCTAAACTTGCTACAGGAGCGAAGGTTTCATCATAATTAGTACCTTCTTTTTTAGAATATCCTTGAGTCACAAGTTTGGACTTGTTTATGATAAACTTACCTTCTTCATTAAATTTATTCTTGTAGACCCATTTGGTTCCAACTACTGAGCAGTTCTTGGGTATTTTAACTTTATTTTAAACATGATTTTATCCAAATTGATCTAATTCTCCCTTCAGGTCCTTAACCCAATACTCATCTTTGAGAGCTTCATCAACTTTCTTGGGCTTGATTTAAGACACAAGACATATAGATTCTTGCTTTTTCAATGAGGCTCTAGTCTACATCTTATCATTTAGGTTTCCAATGATAAATTCATTTGGAAAGCTAGTATTTTGTCTCCATTCTCTTGTAACATTTGTTTTAGTTGTTTCATCAGCAGGAGCTGACTCTGGAAGGGCTGTAGTCGACTCATTGTTAGGCAACTCAGGAGTTGTGCTTGCTTTTGTTCCTTATTATTGATCATTTACTTTCTCTTCATCAATATTCAAACTCATAGGAGAGTGTTTAGATTTATCAAATACAATATCCATAGATTCTTTAACACATAAAGTCCTTTTATTATAGGCTTTGTAAGAACGACTGGTGGGAGAGTATCCGGGGACAATACCTTCATCACTTTGTGAGTCAAATTTTCCTAAATTATTCTTACCATTATTGTGGATGAATAATTTACATCCAAAAGAATGAAAGGAGCTGATGTTGGGTTTATTCCCTCCCTATAGCTCATAAGAAGTTTTCTTTAGGATTGATCTGATGAATTATATATTGAGAATGTAACATGTTGTGCTTACTGCCTGTGCCTAATACTGATCTAGTAGATTATGTTCAAATAGCATGGTTCTTGCAGTTTTGTACAATGATCGATTCTCTTATTCCACCACACCATTTTTTTGGAGAGATTGAGGAGATGGGAAATTATGAGAGTATCCATTTTGAGCATAGTATTCCCCAAAGGCCTTGTTTTCAAATTCTCCTGCATGATTACTATGAACATAGGTATTAAAATGTTTTTCTTTGCTTTTTTACTTTTCTACAAAAGATCTCAAAATTCATGAATGTTTCATGCTTGTGAGCAACATTACCCAGGTAAAATAAGAATAGTCATCAACAATAACAAATATATATCTTTTTCCACCAATACTTACGGTATAGGTGGGGCCAAATAAATATATGTGGATTTTTTTGAAGGTGTTTGGTGGTAGTGAGAATGTATTTGACTTTGAACGATTTCTGAGCCTTTTTACCAAGTTGGCAAGAATCACAGATGTGATCTTTCTCAAACTTGAGTTTTGGCAGACCTTCACCTGTTTGAGTCTAGAAAGTTTTTCAATGACATGCATACTAGCATGTCCAAGCTTTATGTGACACAATCAATTATCATTGGTTTACACATTGATACATGTTAGAGTAGCACAGTTAGGATTATTAAGAACATAAATATTGTCAATACGTTCACCGATAAGAGAGATGTATCTCTCTTTATGTTTGATGGAGAAAATCTTAGCTTTGAAGGAGATTCTAAATCCTGCATCACACAGTTAACTGATGCTGAGCAGGTTGTATTTAAGTCTATCCATGAGATATAATTTAAGTAGTTCAAAGGAGGAGTTAAGATTTACTAGGCCTACTCCAATACATCACCTTTGGCGTTTTTACCAAATCTAACCAATCCTCATTCTATATTCTTTAGAGAGAAAAAAATTTCTTTCTTTATGGTCATATGTCTGGAACATTTGATGTCGCTGACCCACATTTCTTTCCTGTAGTTTTTGCAGATATGTCCCTCTAAAATAAGATGATTAAATTTTTAGGTACTAAAGTAGTCTTGGGTCCTTGAGGGTTAGATTTGTTTCCTTTGGGTCTCCAAAACCACAGAACTTTAGATTTTTGTTTACTGTTGTGCGATTTTTGCCCCTTTTTACCACAGGTGTAGAAGATTGGTTTTTGAAAAGAAAAAGAGGTGTTAGCTGACCGAAACGAACTTGATGAGCAACTTGATTTTGTTTCAAAAGAGTTACATATTATGGAACTGTGACTTGGTGATTTTTTAATGCTATTTAACTGTATTTTCACATTATCAAGTTCTTCTTGGAGCAAGTCAGTTTTGATTTGACATGCTTAAAGTTCGATTTATCGATTCTTATTAAAGCTTTTATTTTAGTCAAGATTTCTAGGTTTTATTTTCTTGAGAAAGTTTATTGTATTCATCAATAACTTTTTGAATCTCATCAGTAATCATATCAAGATTTGTTTGAAGAATGTAGCAATTATGAAGACTGTAGATTTTTACCTCGCTTGATTCACCTTTTCCCATGAATCACATGTTTGGTGCTTCTATTTCTTCTTTTGTTTCATCTTCATCACTCCATACCCAAAATTTTTTGTTTCTTCTGGATGATTTTCTTCTCAACTCTAGAAAAATTTGTTTAATGTGACCGGGATTTCCACGGTAATATCAACAATAATCATTCCGTGTGAATTTATTATTTTTGAACCCCTGTGGTGTCATTACCTTTGTTTTAAGATCTTCCTTACTCCACAATTTATAAGTGTCATACCCTCATTGTTGTCTTCTTCCAGGGATTCTTCTTCTTTAGTTGTTAATGAATTGAAGGCCACTGGTTTCTTCTTTTCCTCCTTATTGTACCCGTTGATATAGTTTTGTTCATGGGCAATGATATTACCTCATAGTTCACCGTAGGTCATATTATGGAGATCTCCATATTCTAGAATGGAAACATTGGTCTCCCATTCTTTTGGAAGGCTTGTCACAAGTTTTTGAACTTGCATACTATGTGGATATATCAACCCTAATGAATTCTATTGACAAACAATTTTACTGCATCTAGTAAACATTGATTCTATTTTTAATTGTCTTCTATCTTGAAGAGAATGTACTTATTGACCAGAGCACTGATTTTTTCCTTTGACTTTGGCGGTTCCTTCGTAAGTTACTTATAATTTTTCCCCCATTTCCTTTGTGGTTTTGTAGGTTGATATCTTGTCATATTATTCACTGCTAACTGCATAAAGAAGTAAACTTATAACTCTTGCATTAGTTTGAATTACCTCTTGTTGTTCCTTGGTGACTTAAAAGTTTTTATGGTTTTCCACGTCAGTACTACTTAATTTGTTGTCCATCTATTTTCTTTGAGTCCTAGAATGGGCTTTGGTACCTTCTTAATGACAACCCACGCCTGGAAATCATTTGATTGAAAAAAGATTCTGAATCTATTATTCCAATAGGAGTAGTGTTGTCCATTGAAATAGGGTGGTCTTATGGAGGAGTGACCATCTTGAAGAAGAGCTCCTAGAATTTGATAGTTTGGCATTGGATCTTTGCTCACATGCAGTTAAGTCACCTTGACTATGTTGGGTTGTTTGAACCCCCCATGAAAGGCATAAACGGATATGGATATTCACTTGTTCGTATGGCTACACGCACTGAGGCCATTCCATCTAGGGTAGTGCATGACCCATATAGCCCGTGGGTGCCTTGTTATATGAAGATTATGCTACAGAACCCAGGTTGAAGTTTTTAAAGTCCATACTCAACCTTTTTCTCCACCCCAACATATGAAGTTATATATATATATATTTCATATAATATCATGCTTTGGATGTTGTACTAGTTTTGAATAGTTCTCATGGCATTATTTTATTCCTTATCACTAATTTTCATGCCAGCGCTCCAACCACTAACCATCATTGAAAGCTGTATCCCCACATGATGCAGGCACAAGAACTTCTTCTACTTTTCCTATGCATTTTCAAGTGTTTGAGTTAATTCGCGAGTTGACATTGAAGTGGCGAGCTTCCATACTTTGGAAGGCTTTATTTTATGGTCCATATTTCCTATATCTTAGACCTTGTTTAGACTTTATTTTAGCTACTGTCGGGGGCATGTCCCCATATTTTATTGATTTTGATTTTATAGAGGCTTTGTTGGATTACTGTAGACTTAGGTGGTTTGGTTGATTGTTTTGGTGGCGGACTATTGTTTGGCTATTGGTGGATGGTATAGAAACATAATGAATTATTATTATATTATTTATATGTTATCTTTTTATATGTTTGGAATTCATTTGATACTTGAGGTGATTGTGCTAGTTAGGCTAGATGCAGGGGGTGATCTCTGGTTCACGTGGCACTTGAGATACCCGTCATAGCTAGGCCTTCATTCGGGCCATAAAAAAGTTGGAATCATAGAGTAGGTTCATGGTTAATTGGGTGTCCACAAAGTCATGTCAAGTAGAGTCTCTTTTATTAGTGTGTAGCATGCCACACTTATAAGAGAGAGGCTATAAGATATTTAGAAATGTTTCCCTTTCTTGTAGTCTTAGTTTTGGGATATAGACAGTAAGGTCTTTGATCTTTCTGAGTTTTATTTGTTTGTCTTTTAGATCATGTCTCCAATAAGATCTGATGTCTGTGGAATTCCTTTTGTCCCATCTGTAGATAATATGGATGGAGCACGTCTGACATCTGGTGTCCAGACTCAGTCAAGGGTCACTACATCTTACTGTCATCGTGGAGTCCCATCTGTCCCCACTGATTCTACTCTTTAGGGTAACACTCATACTTAGTTTCCTCAAGGGTAGGTTACTAATGCTGATTTTTGTCGCTCCATTAATCTATTGACTTAGTTAGTGACGTCTAAATCATAACAGTCAAGTTTTGCTGGTGTTGCTATGGGTTCGTTCGAGGCCACTAGAGTTGGCCAATTTATGAGGTTGCATCCACTGATATTTACTGGTACAAAGGTTGAGGAGGATCCTCAAAGTTTCATTAATGATATGGAGAAGATCTTTCGGGTTATCCATGCTTTGGAGGCTGAAGGTGTAGAGTTTTTTGTCTACCATTTGAAAGATGTGGCGTACCATTGGTATGAAAAGTGGGAATAATTGAGAGGCAAAGACGTTGGTTCTTCCTTATGGGATGATTTATTTAGTGCATTTCTAGATCACTTCTTTCCTTAAGATTTTAAGGAGGGTAAACGGAGGAATTTGTTAACTTGAAACAAAGAAGAAAGACAGTCAAGGAGTATGCTTTCAAATTCCATCAGTTGTCCTAGTATAATCGTAAGCTGTTATGTAACATGAGGGCCCGAATGAGAAAGTTTGCTTCAGAGTTGTCTCGAGACTTAATTTTAGAGTGTAAGGCTGCCTTATTAAATAAGTACATAGACATTTAACGACTTGTGGTTTATATTCATCAAGACAAAGAGGAGAAAAGAAAGCAGGTTGAGATTGGTCAAAGGTAGAATAAGAAATTTTGATTTTTGGAATAGGGTGGAGGCCAACAACAGAGTGGAAAGTGGTCTAAGAATAAGAGTTGGGGGAGTCTTAACTGCTATTCAAAGGCTAGTGCTCTCTACCCAAAGTCGTCTGGTGACTAACATTTTCAGGGTGGTGATTCTTCTAGGGCTAAAGGTACCCAATCTCAGACCAGTAGGGCGCAATCAGCACCGTTCTACTCTCCCTACAGATTCTGTGGTTAGTACTATTGTGGTCAAAGTGAGAAGAGGAGGAACTAATGTTTTATTTGTGGAGAGATTTAAAATATGCTCGATATTCTCCCTCTAGAGTTTCTTCTAGGGAAAACAAGGTTCCTGTTTCCTCTTCATTATCTCCTATAGCAAAAGTTGCCACTTCTGGCTCAGACACCGGTCAGAATTATCTTTATTCTCTCACTACTCAATACTAGTTTGAGGCATCTCCAGATGTTGTTACTGCTATGTAAAAACTCTTTTCCCATGATGTGTACTGTTTACTTGATCAAGGGTCTAGTCTCTCTCAATGACTATTTATGGTTGTGCATTTTTGTTTTGGCCTTGAGTGTCTGTCAGACCCATTTTATGTTTCTACCCTGGCAGGAGACTCTGTGGTTGTCAGAAGAGTCTATAGGGGTTGTGTGGTATCTATTGGTAATAAAGAGACTCTAATAGACTTGATAGAGTTAGACATGGTCGACTTTGATGTTATTCTGGGAATGGATGTTTCCTGAGACTGTCAAACCCATAAGGTCATGTTTAACTTCCCTAATGAGCCAATTGTTGAATGGGAGGGAAGTTCTCTAGAGACTAAGGGAAGGTTCATATCATATCTTAGACCTCAAAAGTTAATTTCCATTGGTTGTCTCTATCATCTGGTCTGGGTTAAGGATTCTAACTAGGAGGGTCCTTTCTTATATTCTAATCCTGTGGTAAATGAGTTTCCTGAAGTGTTCATTGATGATGTACCTAGTGTCCCTCCTAATAGGGAGATTGATTTTAGTGTTGCTCTTGTTCCAGACACTCCTCCTATTTCTATTTCCCCATATAGAATGGATCCAGATGAGCTGTTAAAACTTAAGGATCAATTGAAAAACCTCTTAGACAAGGGATTCATCCATCCCACTATGTCCCTAAAGGGTGCACCTATCTTGTTTATGAGAAAGATGGACGGTTCCCTTTGAATGTGCATTGATTACCGACAGTTGAATAAGGTTGAAGTAAAGAATAAGTATCCACTTCTGAGAATTTATAATCTCTTTGATCTTCTTCAGAGTGCCAAATTATTCTCTAAGATCGATCTTCAGTTCGAGTATTATCATTTAAATATTAGGGAGATGGATATCACTAAGACAACTTTTTGTACCCGGTATGGGGATTTTGAGTTTTTAGTGATGTTGTTTGGCTTGAACAATGCCTCTGCAGCATTCATGGACTTGATTAATAGGGTCTTCCATCAGTTTCTAGATTTGTTTATGATTGTCTTCATTAATTACATCTTAGAGTACTCTATGTGTAAAGAGGATCATGCTGATCACCTCCGCCTGGTGTTGAAAACCTTGAAATATCAACAGATGTATGCTAAGTTATCTAAATGTGAGTTCTGGTTGAATGTGATAACTTTTTGGGGTCATTTTGTTTCCAGTGAGGGGATCATGGTGGATCTTCAGAAGGTCTTTTTGGTTAATAAGTGGCCTAGACCCATAACTCCGATCGACATTCAAAGATATTTAGGTTTAGCTAGTTATTATAGGAGGTTTGTGGAAAGTTTTTTTCTATTACTGGTCATTGACCAAGTAGACTCATAAAAAGGTAAAGTTCTTGTGGTCTGATTCTTGCGAGGGTAGTTTTGAGAAGCTAAAATATAAGTTGACTTCAGTTACGGTCTTGACTCTACTTGAGGGTACCAAGGGTTTTGTAGTCTATTGTGACATATCTCGGGTTGATTTGGGTTGTGTTTTGATGTATCATGGAAAGATAGTTTTTTATGACTCCAAACAGTTAAAGGTTCATGAAAAGTAATATTTGACTCATGACGGAGTTGTTAGCCATGGTGTTTGCATTGAAAATCTAGCATCACTATCGGTATGGGTTCCATGTGATATCTTTTTTTATCATAAGATACTGCATTATGCTTTCACTCAGAAAGATCTTAATCTCAGTCAAAGGAGTTGGCTTGAGTTGTTGAAGTTATGATATGACTCTTCACTACTACCCAGGTAAAGCTAATGTGGTTGCTGATTCTCTAAGCAAGTTGTCAATGGGTAGCTTTTCACATGTGGATAAGGACACATGGGAATTGGTTAAGGATATTCATCATTTGGATAACCTAGGAGTTCATATCTTAAACTCTGAGGATGGTGGTATGTTTGTGCAACAAGTGGCATAATCATCTTTTGGTTCTGAAGTAAAAGAGAAATAGGTGTTTGACCCTCTCTTGATAAAGATCAAGGATGATGTGGTTAAGCAGAAGGTGATGGCCTTCGAGGTTGATGTTAATGGTATCATGAGGTACCAAGGGAGTTTATATGTTCCCAATGTTAATGGGTTGTGAGGAAGGATTTTGGTTGAGGCCCATGAATCGTGGTATACGGTTCATCCCAATTGAACAAATATGTATCATAATCTCAAGGATATGTATTGGTGGAATAACATGAAACAGGATATAGCCAACTTTGTGGTTATGTGCCTGGGGAGTCATCAACTGAAGGTGGAGCACATGAGGCCCGATGGGCTACTATAGGAAATTGAACTACCAATTTGTAATAGGGAGGTAATTAATATAGCTTTCATTACTGGTCTTCCACGGTTGCGGAATTAATGTGACTCCATTTCGGTCATTGTGAATAAGGTGACTAAGTAGGCTCACTTCTTGCAAGTGAGGACTATTTTTCATGCCGAAGATTATGCAAAATTCTTTTTTCAAGAGGTGGTAAAGTTACATGGTGTTCCTGTCTTGATTATTTTGGATCATGGTACTCATTTCTCACCGAACTTCTGGGGATGTTTTCAGCATGGTTTGGGGACTAAGATAAGTCTTAGTACTACATTCAACCCGCTGTCAAATGGGTAAGAACAAAGGACCATTCAGACCTTGAAAGATATATTGCGAGCCTCTGTAATTGACTTTGTTGGTAGTTGGTTTGACCATTTTCCTCTTATTAAATTTTCCTATAGTAAAATTTACCATTCTAGCATGGATATGGCCCCATTTGAGGAATTGTATGGTAGGATGTGTTGATCTTCTATTGGTTAGTTCAACAATAATGAAGCGGAGATGTTTGGCCCAGTTTTTCTTCACCAAGCTATGGATAAGGTGAAGGTGATTCAGGATACCCTTAAGACCACCCAAAGTTGCCAAAAGTACTATATAGACATAAAATGAAGGGACTTGGACTTTGAGGTTGTCGATTATGTGTTCTTAAAGGTATCTCCCATGAAGGGAGTAATGCTGTTTGGGAAGAAGGGAAGCTTAATCCCCGATGTGTTGGACCATACTTGGTATTGAGAAGGCTTGGTAATGTTGCATATGAATTAGAATTTCCTTCTAGCATGAGTTCCATTCATTCGGTATTCCATGTGCCCATGTTATGGATATGCGTAGGTGAACCTTCGTTGGTTGTTCCCTTAGAGATCATTAATATTTCTAATTCTTTATCCTATGAGAAGGTCCCAATAATGATATTGGATCGGCAAGTTCATTGGTTGCGGATGAAAAATGTGTCTTCGGTAAAGGTTCTATGGCGAAACCAAGAGTTTGAGGAAGCTACTTGGTATGATGAGGAGGACATGAAGTCAAAGTATCCATTCATATTCCCTATTATGGAAAATTGTGCTTAAGGAATGTGTTATTTTCAACATCTTTATTTTCTGTCTTTGTTAAAGGATAGGTTGATTTTCTTGGCATCTTTGTTTTATAACTTAGTTAATGGTAAGAGTAGAGATATTTTGGGTTTAACTATTCTAGTCAATGCCTTATCCCATCATTCAAGGATGAATGAGCCTAAGAGGGGGATACTAAAATGCCCCAGACTTTGGCCTTTGCAAATTTCCTGAGCTTTAGGATCTCTGCCATTCTTATGACTTACGCCATAAGTCGTACGGTGTGGTTACGGGTCAGGTTACCCAAGTTGTAACTTAACTAGTGTGCTATTGGCTAAGTTTTATCCTAGTTATAAGAGACTCCTCATGAGTCATAAGATAATATGATGAGTCGGTAGGGTCCAGTCGTATGTTTTCCAGTATCCAAGCCCTTGGCATTCTGTAATAGTAATGAATAGACCATACGAGTCATATGATCAGTGACGAGTGGGACTAAGAAGTCATAAGTTGGACAGTGTATGGTGTCTAATTCTCTGTCTTGGTGATGACTCAATGGTATAAGTCATAAGTTGTGGTGACGAGTCAAAGGAGATATTTTACAGCTTTAAGTTGGGGGTACTTTGGACATTTCCAACCCCAAGACCTTAAGACCCTAGTCTTATAACACCTTTTGGTCATCCATTATACCCTTTACAAGATTAAACACATTCTAAATTCTCTCTAAAACTTCTCAAGCAAGATTGAGCTAAGGTTTCTTCAAAGTGATCATCTAAGTGCTTAAGGACCGAATTCTCTTTGTGAATCTTCGTAACTCAGGCATGTGACTCTTCCTTCATTGTTAGTTTACTACAATTATATGTTTAAGACATTGTTCATCAGTCATTAACGGTGGTTTTGAAAATGAAGGTTGAGGGTTTCATTGAATATTGTTGGGTGTTTCTTTCTCATGATTTAATTTATGATTATGCATGTTTTGATAATGACTATGCACATGTGGGTGCATAGGAATTGTGGTTTAATAAAGGGTCATGTTTAACCCTAAATATGATGGTTTTTGGTTTTGATAATGGTATGCCCTCAACCTGTTTGTGAAATTGTTAATGAGAATGATCTTGTCACATATTGAATTGTGTTCTGAACAAAGGCATTGTCCTAAGAATGTTAATGATTGGTAAATAGTTTTATGAAGGGACTTTTTGTCCATTAATTGATTTGAAATACTAAATAGGTTCGAGTCCCTAAACATTGAGCTGAATTGATGTCTTTGTTTAGATAATTGATTCGAGTCCCAAGTTGATTAATAATGGTTATGGCATGTTGTACTCATGCAAGTGGGGTTGGTATAATGATACCAATGGGATGCCTTTGGTAAGTAATTGGATTAGTGGTTGTGTATGTGTAGTGAATATTTTAATTGGGATTTTGAGTGGGATGTGTAGCCAGGCCGTGAAAGTGGAGTTTAAAAGACTAATACTGGAAATTGGGCTAGCCGATGCGGGTGTCTATATGACCGGAAGGTTCTAGTCCCCCCAATAAATATATGAATGGGAGGTTCGAATCCTCCATATTGTATACATTGGTTCATAAGACACCTTGATAATGCCAGGAGGTTCGCGTACCCTATGAAATGTATAAACAAATATGGATATTCTCTAAATTGTATGGCTACACGTACTGGGTCCCTTCCATCTAGGGGAGAGCTGGGGCCATGTATCCCATGGGTTCTTTGTTATATGATGGTTATGCTACATAGCCTAGTTTAAAGTTTTCAAAGTTCATGCTAAGCCTTGTTTCCCACCCCGACATGTAATGTTATATTTAAATATATGTATATGTATTTCATATGTTATCATGCTTTGGATGTTGTACTAGTTTTGAACTATTTTCATGACCATATTTTATTCCTCTATCCTTGAGTTACGTGCTAGTGCTCCAACCGCTAACTATCTCCAGAAGCAGATGTTGTATCCCCACACGATGCAGGCACTAGAACTTCGTCTACTTTTCTTATGCAGTGATCTAGTGTTCAAGTTAGTTTGCGACAATTGACACTGCAGTGGTGACCTTTCATACTTTGGAAGGCTTATTTCATGGTCCTTATTTCCTCTGTCTTAGACCTTGTTTAGACTTTATTTTTTCTACTATTGGGGGCATGTCCTGATGTTTTATTAATTTTAGTTTTGTGGAGGCTTTGTTGGATTACTATGGACTTGGGTGGTTTGGTTGATTATTTTGGTGACAATTTCACCGTGGTCAATATGCTAAGGGAAGGAATCAGTGCGATAATTATGGTTAGTAGGGTCATATGCAGCAACATTATTCTACAACCAGAGTTGCCATGGGAAATAATAAGGTCCCAGTTGCTACTTCTTTAGTTCCTACACCAAAGGGTGTTATTTGGGTATCAGTACCAGACGAAATCATCTTTACACTCTAGCTCTAGGAATTCGAGACATCTCCTAATATGTTTACTAGTACATTACAACTGTTCTCTCGTGATGAGTGTTATTTTCTTGACCTGGGGTCTATCTTTTCTTCGGTGACCCCTTATGTGGTTGTACATTTTAGTTTTGTTCCTGAGACTATTCTCGAGCCTTTCTCTATGTCTACTTCGATGTTTGATTCTATTATAGTTGGAAAGGTATTTAGGGGCTGTGTGGTATCCGTCTTTCATAGGGAGACCTTGGTTGATGTGATAGAGTTAGACATAGTGGGTTTTTATATTATCTTAGGGAACAATTGGCTCTATTCATTCCATGTTTCCTTGGATTCTGGGACTTGTAAGGCCAGCTTCTAATTCCCTAATGAATCGGTTATCGAAGGGGAGGGAAGTTCATTAGTGCCTAAAGAAAGGTTTATTTCCTATCTTAGAGCTTGTAAGTTGATTTCCAAGGATTTTCTTTATCATTTAGTCTGGGTGAAAGATTCTAGCTCTGAGGGCCCTTTTTTTCAATCTATCCATCTGGCTAATAAGTTCCCCGAAGTATTTCCCGAGGATCATCCCATGACTTCTTTTGATAGTGATATAGACTTTGCGATTAATCTTCTACTGATACCCATCCTATCTCTATTCCTCCTTATAGAATGACTCTGGTTGAGTTAAAAAAGCTAACGGAGCAATTAAAAAATCTACTTGATAAGGGTTTCATTCATCCCAGCTTATATTCGTAGGGTGCTACTATTTTTTTGCGTGTAATAAAAATGGGTCTCTTCGGATGTGTATAGATTATAAGCAGTTAAATAAGGTGATGATAAATAATAAGTATCCCCTTCCTAGGATTGATGATCTTTTTGACCAGCTTTAGGGTGCTAGATATTTCTCTAAGATTAATCTTCGTTTGGTTTATTTTAAGTTAAAGATTTAGGAGGTTGATATTCCTAAGACCGCTTTCCAAACCCGTATGTTCACTATGATTTTTTGATGGTGTCATTTGGATTGTTTAACACTCCGGCTTCTTTCATGGATCTTATGAATCAAGTTTTCAGGTTGTTCTTGGACTTGTTTGTAATTGTATTCAAGAGTGAGTATGATCATGTCAATCACCTCTCAATTGTGTTGAAGACTATTAAGGATCACCCATCTTATGCTAAATTCTCTAACTATGAGTTTTGTCTTAATGTCGTAATTTTTCTTAGTCATATTGTATCTAGTGAAGGGATAAATGTAGATTCATAAAAGGTTGAGATGGTAAAGAGGTGGGATACACCCATGACTCTAACTGATATTCATAGATTTGGGGCTTGGCTAGGTATTATAGGAGGTTTTGTAGAGAGTTTTTCTTCTATTGCTGCTCTATTGACTAAGTTTACTCAGAAAAAGGTATAATTCTTGTGGTCTGATGCATATGAGGGCAACTTTGAGAAGTTGAACGATAAGTTGACTACCGCAATAGTTTTTACCCTACCCGAGGGTACTAATGGATTCGTTGTTTATTGTAATCCATCTCTTATAGGATTGGGTTGTGTTTTGATGCGGCATGGGAAGATTGTGTCTTTTACTTCTAGGCAACTTAAGTTTCATGAGAGGATTTAGCCAACTCATGATTTTTAGTTGGCGGCTGTGGTGTTTTCCTTGAATATTTGGCGCCATTATTTATATGGTATGCATATCGACATCTATTCAGATCATAAGGGCTTGTAGTATATGTTTTCTCAGAAGGAGTTAAATCTTTGGTAGAGTCAATGGCTTCAATTTCTGAAGGACTATGATATGAGTGTTCACTATCATCTAAGTAAAGCTAATGTGGTTGTTGATGCTCTTAGCATGTTGTTCATAGGGATTTTATCTCATATGGGTGAGGATAAATGAGGATTGGTGAAGGATATAGCTTGGGAGTTCATCTTTTGGACTTTAAGGGGGAGGAGTAATTGTGGAAGAAGTGGTTAAATTATCTCTTAGTGCTGAGATGAAGGGGAAGCAAACTTTAGATCCCTTTCTTATGCAAATTAAGGGTGGTGTGGGTCAACAAAAAGTTATGGCCTTTGAGATTGGTGGTGATGGTATCCTAAAGTAACAAGGTAGGTTATGTGTTCCTAATGTTGATGGGTGAGAGAATTTTCATTGAGGCTCATAGTTGAGGTACATGGTTTATCCGGGTTGGACAAATATATATCATAATTTGTAGGAGATTTATTGATGGAACAATATAAAGAGAGATGTGGGTAACTTTGTGGCTAAGTGTATGGTATCAACAAGTGAAGGTTGAGCATTTGAGGCCTAGTGACATGTCTCAAGATATTAAGTTTCCCATGTTGAAATCGGACATGATCAATATGAATTTTGTTATGGGTCTTCCGCGGTATCATAATCATTATGATTCGATTTGGGTCAATGGATAGATGATTAAGTAGGTTCACTTGTTGTCTTTGAGGACTACCTACTCCGGTGAAGACTTTGTCAGTTGTTTAACAATGAGATAGTTAGATTGCATGGTTCTCCAATTTATATCATTTCAGATTGAGATACATAATTTTCTTCTCGGTTTTGGCATTTGTATTAGAAAGGTTTAGGGACTAAGGTGAACCTTAGCTCCATTTTTTTCCCTCAATTGGATGGACAAGTTGAATGGACTATTTTGACCTTTGAGAATATGCTAAGGGCTTGTATGATAGATTTTTTAGGAAATCGGGTTGATCACTTGCCTCTCATTGAGTTTGCATATAATAATAGTTATCACTCTATTATTGGGATGGCTCCTTTTAATGATCTTTACAGTAGAAGGTGTAGGTCTCCCATTAGGTGGTTTGAGGTTGGTGAGATTAGGTTGTTTGGTCCTGACTTATTTCACCAAACAATGGAGAAAGTTAAGTGATTATAGAGAGACTTAATATGCCCAAAGTTTTAAAAAGTCCAATGTGGTTGTGAGACGGAGGAAGTTAGAGTCTAATGTTGGAAATTGGGTATTCTTCAAAGTTTCTCCTATGATAGGAGTGAAGAGGTTCGATAAGAAGGGGAAGATCAGTCCCTATTATATGAGTCTGTATTTGATTTTGAAGATAGTGGGGAATATTTTTTATGAATTGGTATTGTATACGAGTTAGGGTTTTATTCATTCGATTTTCCATGTGTCGATATTGAAGAAGTGCGTCGGTGATCCTACTTTGATTATCCCTTTGGAGGGTGTTGGTTTTTTGGATTCCTTGTCCTATGAGGAAGTTCCAATTAATATTTTGGATAGGCAAGTTCTTAGGCTGAGGACTAAGGATGTGATTTCAGTAAAAGTCCTTGGGAGAAATCAAAAGGTAGAGGTAGCTACTTAGGAAGCTGAATAGACATGAAGTCCAAATATCAATTCTTGTTCCCCGCATTGGATGACAATACTTAAGGTATTATTACGATTTGTTTCTTGTGGCCTTTTGAACTTTTCATTTGGTTTCTCGATTGTATTCTTTCTTATATCGGGTAAATGAGTGCCTTGATTCGTCATTTGGGGATGAATGATCCGACAAGAGGGTAATGTAACACCCCAGGTTCGAAACTCTGAAATTCTTTTGATGTTGTGCTCACTGCTCAGGCTACGACTCAGTTGATGAGTCATGAAGAATCCTCATGAGCTGTAAGGTTCTAATCATCGCCTAACCAGTAAGTTTGTCCATGGTTTGTGTTAAGGCAACGATTTGGACCTTACGAGTTGTATGGTGATGTTACAAGTCGCGATGAGGAACTCATGACCAAACCAGTATAATGGTTGAAAATTTCTTCCCAGACCACGAGTCGTGGTGACGACTCACAACTAGTCCTCACTAGTCATAAGGTGTAAGACCCCGCAAAATTCTAAGCTTAATTCAGCCCTTTAGGCTTATCAAGGGGTCCCAGACTTAGAATATTTTAGCTAAGTACTCAGACTTAGTGTCATTTTAGACTACTAAGGTTAGCAATCTTATTTCGTGACCTTTACATCATTAAATGTTGATGTTTAGGTTGATTCATGATCAGGGAGGTCCATAGGTGTTCCTGGATGTGTTTCGGATTTTTCGGATCTCATTTGAAACACGTTTGAGTGCCCAAAATAGTGGGTCGACGCGATCTTGGCGCGTCACGTCCACTATCGCATCGATGGATGATTTTCCCCAACTTCAGTAAAAATACTAGTGAACCAATGCGAACTTGGCGCATTGAACTGCGCATCGGTAAACCAATTTTCAGTCATTAAAAGACCGCGTTCTTGGGGGTATTTGGGTCTTTTTTCCTCGACCCTCGTCCCACAAAACACGAAATTAAACACCCTATTGAGCAAATATAGTCATTCTTTTTCAAAATCTCTCAAGAACAAAACCCTAGAAGCTTCAATTTTAAATCAAGGGCACAAGATTACACCATAAACTTTCAGAAATTCTTCACCAAAGGTATGTAAAGTGTTTATCCAAGGGTTCCTTCCACCCTTGGAGTCCAAGAATCTCTTTCGAACTTTAAGTAAGTGAGTTTTTGATTTCTATGTTTAGAATTAAAATGTACCCATGATTGATATTTGGATTAAGTTCCTAATTCATGATTATATATATATATATATATATATATTTCATGTGAAATTGATCATTATGTGTATGGATTCATGTGAATCCATGATAAACCCTTGAATTGTGAAATTAGAGTTGAATTATGATGCTCATTTGTTGTTCAATACTAGGTGCATATATTGTTCTCACCAAGTGCTTACTAAATTGTCCATGTGAACTATTAAGAGAATGAAATCATGTCAAGTTAGCTCATTTGCAAGTTATATTATACAAGTGTTTTTCAAAATGCCCCAATGAATGAATGATGATCAAGTACTTAGCTTATATGCTTCAAGTTTTGCCATGTCTCTTAATTTATGCAATCGAGTCCTGTGGGTACTTGTACCCAACAATTTAGCTAATTACCTAGAGTCATGGCACGATCAGTTGTACTCTCAATCAGTTACAGAACTCAGGAAAACTCAGTAGAATTAGTATTAGTCCTATCTAATTTAGTATCCAGTTCAGACCTCAGTAAAATCAGTCAGCTAACAGGATTCAGTAGTATTTCGTCAGTCAACGGAACTCTAAACTCTATTCAGTCTAGCTAAATGTAATCTCAGTAACCATTTAGTCCAGCCTAGTACAGACTAGATATCAGTTCAGTGTCTATTCAGTTGGGAGTAGGATTAGCATAGAGTTAACCCAAGGATTGGGGCATTCCTGTTAGCAGAGGGTTTGACCCATAGAAGCATTCCCTGTGTTATAAAACTACGTAGACAACGTAGGTTGAGGTATCTTCCTACCAGATATTATGAGGGTTGATATTTCTCATCTCAGTTATCCTGCCAGAGAGGGTTGACGAAAGAGATTCCTATCATAGAGGGTTAACTCATAGCTTGTGCTTACCCATGGCACGATATTGACACCCTTCAACTTAGGCTACAAGTTGGACCCCAATCAATTTAGAGAGGGGTATGTCGGTTAGATGATTACCTCCAATACTCTCAGTTCCAGTCTCAATCTCAGTATAGAAATTTATTGGGGGCTTGTCCCATCAACTTCACAGTTCAGACAATTAGAGGCTTTTTAAACTAGAGTATTTTCAGAAAGTTGTTCAGTTTTGCAGTACTTATATTAAATTTTAGTATTTTGATGCCGCATTCAGATTTATTTATTGATTTGAACCTTATGTCATATGTTTTTGCCTATTTCCATAATCATTACAGTATTTATTACACAGTTATTGCAGCAGGTACAATCATGGGTTAGCTTGTGGTCCTTCGGTATTATGAGCACCGTGTAGCATCTAGCGTACAGACTCAAGGAATTACAAACTTGGTATCAAAGCCTAAGGTTCATCAGTGTCCTCGTAAGTCTGAAACCCGCATCTAGTAGAGTCTTGTGCATGGGCGTGTTGTGCGCCACACTTATGGACAGGAGGCTATGAGATGATTTATGAAAAGTTTCCCTTCTTTCAGTATTCATGTCGTGCGAGTGATCACAAGCTCCAGTTACACTCTTTTTCTAATCCTAGCTTCTCTTTCGTTTACAGAATATGCCTCCAAAAGGGACTCAGGGATGTAGAACGGGAGACCAGTCAGCCCCTCAACCCATCCATCTAGATCCTTTGGGTGAGAATGTCTCCCACGCAGAGTTCAGGGCAACCTTTACCACACTAGCTCATTCTGTGGCAGCCTAGAAGGAACGCCCAGCTACCATTTCGGCCAACCCAGTGGCCAATACTGCTGCTTCCAGAATTCCTGACTTCACCCCGAGGAACCCTCCATCATTTACCGAGTCTAAGTCAGACAAGGACCCTCATGAATTTCTTGATTAGGTGTAGAAGGTTACGATATCATGTGGGTGACTGCTATTGAGAGCGATGAGTTGGCCGCATATCAGTTATAGGATTTGGCTCACTCGTGGTTCAAATAATAGAAGTCAGAGAGGGCCACAGATGCAGGACCCATAGAATATGAGGAGTTTGTAGTTGCTTCTATAGATAGTTTCTTCCCGCTAGAATTGAGGAAAGTGAAAGTTTTGGAGTTTTTAAACCTGAAGCAGGGCAATATCACAGTGCAGGACTATTCCCTCAAGTTTACTCAATTGGCCAGATATGCCCCACATGTTGTATTAGATAGCAGAGCGAAGATGATGATAGGCGAATTTACACGCCTATATCAATATATTTTGCCCATATTTTAGCCTAGTTTTGAGAACAAAGTATATATTTCATGCACTTTTAGTCCTTTTTCCTGTAAATGAGCTAACGAACATGATTAGTAAAGTTTCAGGTATAAATGATGCAGAATTCAGCATTTTATGGCTTACTTGACGCAAAAGAAAGCTCACGAAGGAAGGGAAGGGAGTTTACACGCCTAAGGACCAAAACTGCTGCATGGAAAATCTGTCCCGGGCTTAAACAATATTTCTGAAGACTTTGGGGATTTGCAGTAACTTAGTTGGATTTGGACAATGATACATTAACCTAGTACAATTGGGTTATGTATTTCATTAGTTTATTTGGATTATGATAATGTTACATTAACCTAGTACAATTGGGTTAAGTATTACATTAGCCTAGTAGGATTTGGTTAGATATTTTATTTATCTAGTAGGATTAGGATATGGATATTATAAATACCCTATCATGCTAGAGATTTTGAAGAATCTGGGAGACCACAATACTTCCTTACATCCCTCTCATCTTCCACTACAAACAATTCTACAACTCTTCTAATCTTTCCATTAATTCTATTTTTCTTCTTCTACTCTTCTATTCTTAAATTCCACAACAAGAGAATCGTTACTTTGCCTAGGAATTCACGCCTCACGCCTACCACCTAAGCTACATGAAATTACTTAATCTTGTGGTATAACAATAATGTCAATCGTGATCTCCTTCGCATTCATGGGTAACTAAACTTCTCTGTTGGGGTTATGGAAGCCGTATGAGATACTATCTATTGCTGTGAGTTTGTGAGTTCACGACACGTATACTTCTTATATCATTATTCTCTTCATCTTAGTCTACATTCTTTGTGGTTGCAAACGCAAGAATACGCCAGTATAACATTTAACTTGTTCGAAAGAAAGGTTATTTGTCTGGAAAAGAGATAATGTCAAGGTAGTAGGGTCACCCCGTAAAATTCCCTACTAAAAAGCTAGTGTCGTAACTAGACTAACCTCTTGGAGAATTCGTACCGTTAGACACGCTTTAAGCTCGAAAGAGTTAAAGTGAAATAATCCTCGAATAGGTCGAAAGACGCCTGGATTTACCATCGAATACAATTCTCTATAAGCAGTTGCATGTCAGAATTCTACACACTCATAGACAATAGAGACGTATACCTCAGAAGGTGGACATAACCCCAACGCCTCAATTCTCATTGTTTACAACTTACGTAACAATCTTTCTCTTTTACTTTGCTATTTTCAGCTTTTATTTAATTATTTTGGTGACACATTACAAATCCCCCCTTTTTACGAGACTTGCACCAAAAGTTTAGTAATTTTGCTTACTTGTTGGCCAAGCTATTCCCTGTGGGATCGACACCCAACCCTGTTGGGTTCTATATTTGCTAGCGACCGCTATACACTCCTACGAGAGCTGTAGATTGAGCGTTATCAAAAATTGGCGCCGCTGCCGGGGAATACAAGTGTCAATCAAGTTCGTGATAATTACTAGACCCTTTGGTCAAAGATTCTCGTACTTTTACGTTTAGTTTTTGTTTTTGTCTACTGCAGGTTTTTATTTTAGTGCATGCCCCATACTCGAAGTTCTGGTCAACCGTTATTACCAATCAATCCTGAACCACAACGCATTGGTAGAATGGAAGCACAAGCTGAAATCGCAAGGATGGCTGCTCAATAGGAACAAGCAAGATTGGATTCACTTGCCGCAGCCCAGGTTCAACAGCAGAACATTGATAACCCTGCACGAGCAACAAATCCTGACGATGAGGATTTAGGTGATGACGAATTACTAAACCCAAGGCATGATGTTGAAATCACAACACCTGCCAACAGAAGAGGTCGACAAGCTCGGTATAGACATGATCGCCAACCTATGCAGCCAGCTTTCGACGATGATTATGATGATCTTGATGGTGCCGGAGCCACTGGAGCTATAATTCCACCACCATTAGCGCCCGGAGCCAAGTTCAACATCACAAGCACCATGATTCAGTTATTTCAGCTCAAGGGATTGTTTGGTGGACTAGCAGGCGATGATCCGAATATGCATCTCATCAACTTTATTTCTACATGCAAGTCTGTTTACAATCCTGGTGTTGGTCAGAATGCAATTCGATTACGTCTATTTCCATTGTCTCTGTCTGGGGAGGCAACACTATGGTTGAATGGGCTGACTCCTGATTCAATTACAAATTGGAGGCAATTGAGAGACGCTTTCCTAGAAAGATTCTTTCCGCCTTCCAAAAGGGCACAATTGAGAGATGAAATCAGCAACTTTCGTCAGCTTCCCACTGAAGCTCTTCATGAAATATGGGAGAGGTTCAAGACAAAGCTAGCGAGATGCCCAAACCATCACATGACTAATGTTCACCTCATGGAGATATTGTATAGAGCCTTGAATTCAATAACTAAGCCAGTGGTGGATAACGCAGCTGGAGGATCTTTTATGGACCTCACCTTTGGTCAAGCAAGCAATATGCTAGATCGCATGACGAAACAAAGTAGAGCTTGGCATACCAGGGATTCCGAGGTAGCAAGACCCATTTTATCTATAGGCATGACTGCAGACCAAAGAAGAAGACAAGAAGAACGTGATCAAGATTTAGCGCACATGAAAACGCAAGTGGATCTTCTGATAAAGCATTTATTATCAGGGAAGACCAAAAAAGTAAAAGCTGTGGCGCTAAAAGGAAGAGAAGAATTTGATTCGGAAGAGGAGGCCAACTACTTGAACAATCAGGGGGGTTTCCGTGGGAATACCCAAGGAAACCAAGGTCGGAACTATTATGATAAATCTGGAAGCAAAGACCAAGGTAGTTGGAAGAAAAAGCTAGAAAAGAGTGGTTTGTATGTTCCCCCTGGTAGACGTGATACCACCACATCTAATTCTGGAAGTATGGAAGACATGATGGCTAAATTATTGAAAGGAGTGGAAGCAACGAGCGCGGGAGTTATTGAGGTAATTAATGATTTGTCCTCCATGAAACAACTAGTTGATTCTCATTCCACTTCAATCAAGCAAATAGAGCAGCAATTGAGCCAACTTTCAGCAGCACTCAATCAAAGAAATACTGGCACCTTACCTAGCGACACTGTGCAAAACCCAAGGAATGATGGGTCATGCATGGCCATGACTACCCGGAGTGGTAAGGTGCTGGAAAATCCATCCCAAAGCAAGCAAGTGGCCGAACATAAGGAAGATGATGATGCCATAGAAGCTGACCATGACGTCCATGAAGTTACCCCTAGTACTTTGAAGCTTGAAAAGACCGAAATATGGAAGCAAAAGGAGAAGAAAACTGTGGAGAGAACACTTCCCTATCCACCACCACCTTTTCCTCAAAGATTGAAGAAGCAGGCGGATGATACAAGGTTCAGTAAATTCATGGCAATGTTAAAACAGCTGACCATTAATGTTCCGTTGGTGGAGGCACTAGAACAAATTCCCGGATACGCTAAATTCATGAAGGACCTTTTAACAAAGAAACGGGAAGTCAGCTATGAGCCGGCAGATAATATTCATCATTGCAGTGCAATTGCCACAAGGTCCTTAGTACAGAAGAAGGCAGACCCTGGTGCTTTCACTATTCCTTGCACGGTTGGATCTATGAATTTTGCTAAGGCATTGTGCGATTTGGGAGATAGCATCAATTTGATGCCACTATCCGTCTACAAAAAGTTGGGGTTGGGCGACCCTACTCCAACCAATATGCGGCTCGTGATGGAAGATAGGTCGGTAAAACAACCTGTGGGTATCTTGAATGATGTGTTGGTGAAGGTGTCTACCTCCATTTTTCCTGCAGACTTTGTGATTTTGGATTGCGAGGTGGACTCTGAAGTTCCCATAATCTTGGGACGTCCTTTCCTTGCAACAGGAAGTGTGCTTATTGACATGAGAGCTAATGAGCTTTTATTTCGGTTGAATGACGAAGTGGTCCGCTTTGATATATGCAAAGCAATGAAGCAGCCCAGCGATATAAATGTGTTCTCTGTAGCTGATGTTCATAATAAGGATAAGAAAGCATTATCTGTAGAGAAACAGCTTACTGTTGAGCCATTGTCTGCTGCGCCACTGAATGTTGAACATGAGGACGATGAAGATTATGAAGAACTTATGGGTGATCTAACAGAAATAGAGTCCTATTCCCATACTCCTAAGCAACCAGACTGTGATCTTAAGAATCAACCTTCACCAGCAGTGAAGACTTCCCTTGAAGAGCCACCAATGCTAGAATCGAAAGAGCTCCCCGATTATCTAAGGTATGTGTTCTTGGAATGTATAAAGATACTTCCGGTGAGTGCGGATGATTTAAGTAAACAAAACGTAGAGGCTCTCATCTCTGCTCTGAAGAGATACATGAGAGCTATGGGTTGGACTATTGATGATATAATTGGTATCCCTCCTACAAGTAAGCCTCATTGTCGTCTGAATCCATTCAGAAAATGATCCACCATCTATATCGATGAAGTCTAAGTACTCGAGGTAACTATGTCGTGCCGCGACAATAAATCAAGCTCTAGATGGGAGGCAACCCATCGTTTATCGTTTATCATTTTTTCATTTTTCATTTCGTTCTAGTATGTGTTTTGCTTTTGATAATGAAAATCCAAAAATAAGAGTCGTGCCACTACCAAAACTAAGGCGCTTGGTGGGAGGCAACCCATCGTACTAATCGTTTTCATTTGGTTTTAAGCAAAAATAGGTGCAAGAGGTATTCAACGAGGAGATTGATTTCAATTGACGATTGGTAATTTAGGAATAGTGATACATAAGTCTATGGATTGAGCATTGCTCATGCCAAACTAGGCATCGAGGAAGGCTAGGCCTAGGTAAAACTAGGCCACGAACGATGCATAACCTATCCTATAGCCTAAGGTCTCAGAATCTAGTGTGCTATACACTATGCGCCGCTCATTCCTAAGTGTGCTTTTGACTATGCGCCGCCTATGCTATAGCATTAGGTCTCAGGATCTCATATGCCATAGACTATGCCGCACATATGTCCCTAAATGCCCTAGACTATGCGCCGTATATACCATGACTATGCCGAGCATTATGCACCGCATATGTAGCATTTTTGTCTCCAAAACCGATTGTAAATGGGTCAAAACCCGACCCATTATCTTCCTATATAAAGGGGACTTAGTCTTGAAACATAACCACACTAGAAATTAACCTAAAGGTGCCGCATTCCCTCTCCAAACCATCCCAAAATTTTTCTTTTTGCTCTTCCAATTCACAAAACCATCTCCAAAAGCTTCAAGCAAGTAAGTACTCTCTTATTCTTCATTTATTTCTCGTAAGTACTACGTTTCTATGTCTATTATAAATTGCTACATCGTATAAGATTGATTGGTGATGTTCATGTGTTTTGATCATTGATACAAAATCATGTGAGTAAACATATACGTAGGAAAATCTTGACTTGTTTCCGACTTGAATTTGGTTTTAATAGCATTGTTATACGATTTGTGGAATTGCTATGGTGACGAACATTGACTATCATGTTATGATCTTGTTACTTGGATACTTACATGCTAGACTATCCCGTTCATCGGGATAAGCCTTATAGTTGCCTACCGACTTAGGAGGTTGCGATTGTTGAAAACGTCCATACCATGTTACAACCCCTATGTAGTAGTGTTGTTATATCTAACATGAAAGTAGTGCAATGGCTGCAAGTAGTAATACATTACTGATTTTCTTGTCGAAATATAATCCTAAAACGTATGTCGACGAAATCTGAGTAATCGACCATTTTCACTTCACTGATTTGTGTCAACAAAACTAAGTGTGGGGTGGTACCCCTACTGCTTGTTTATAGATTGTATCGACTGAGATTGTGCTGCCATTAACACTATTTCTAGTCTCAGGTACAATGGCACCTAAAGCGAGGCAAGGCAAGGAGAAGGCTACCACTTCCCAAAAGGGCAAGAAGAGAGGTAGAAAGGACCAAGGAGAATCATCCTCAACACAACTACCCCGCAGAATGTTTGGAATAAAATGGGTTCTTGAGGAGGAATCCAAAGAATGGTACAGGAACAACAAAGAAAGAAGATATGTTCACGTCAACCTGATCAACAAGGACACCTTAGCGAAGAAGGAGTCGCGTATGTTGGCGAAAATCATGGCATTGAAGCCGGATTTCATCTTCCGCGATATGGGAGAATGTAATATTAATTTGACAAGAGAGTTTTACGCCAACTGGTCGCCGAAAACAACAAGCAACGAAGTCAAAATTCGGGGCCAAGTGTTACAGCTCAACGCGGACTGGATCAACTCTTTTCTTGGCTTACCTTCGGTCGACCCAGCACCATTCAAAGAGCTGTACAGCAGGCCTCCTTATAGAGCAATTAGACACACACTTTGTGGAAGTAGATCGATGGCAAGGTGGGGCAAACATAAAGACATAGGACGACACAACACCTTCCCCTATACTTCACTGAATAGGGAAGCAAGAATCTGGATGCGTATTGTCAACTCATGCCTTATTCCTGGGACTCAATACACCAAGATATCAAGAGATAGAGTGTGTTTGGTCTATGCTTTGATGACGAATGTCCCTATCAACTTTGGGGCAATCATTCGCTCTACCATGAGGAAGGCCAGACTCCACAAAAGGTCCCACTTCACGTTTGGAAATCTGTTGACAGCAATCTTGCGGAAGGAGGATATCGAAGAGGAAACAGCTGACCACAAACTCCCACATAACCCAAAGAAGGTTGACTTTACTAAGGTCAAAGATGCTGAAACAACTCATGGTGTCAACCTTACTACTGCAGAAAGACATGCTCATTATGAGAGTTTCTTCCGTCATCTTTATGGCATGACACGATTTACTATGATGAGTGGTGGACGTGTTCCAACTGCTGCAGAGCTCCAATAGCTGGACCACAACTATCCCATGAACATGCATGCACGGGAGATGTATGGAGTGGGCGTATACTTTGAGGAACCTCTAGATGATGATGTGCCGACTGATGACGATCGACGCTTGCCAGACTCTGACGAGGAGAAGAACTCTGACGACGACTCTTATGATGATTCCGATGAAGGGGGTATGACCCCCGACATTGAGGAAGAGTCCGACTAACCAGGTTCCTCATATTTATTTTCCACTGAGGGCAGTGTCCCGTTTAAGTGTGGGGTGGCGGTATCGTATGCTATACTTCTCTATCGTATCTATGTTTGTTTATTTTGTTTTTTTTTTGTTGTTTTTTTTTTGTGTTTTAGTTCTTTTGTTTTTGTTGTTTTTTCTAGCTTCGCATGAAATTATTTTGATAGGCAGCATGAGATTATAACAAGAGTATGTGCTACAATTGTGACAATTGAGACGTTTAGGCTCTAATTGTGACTCATTATGTGATATTGTGTGGTTCAATTCCTTCACTTGTTGGGTCGAGAGTCTATATTACTTCCAAGAAAGTCGACCATGTGCCTTGTGTGTGTGAGATAATCGTATATTCTATGTGTGTGGCTAATGCTAGAACTTGCCTGGTATGTATGCAAAGTGAAAATAAGGAGTGTAAGTTTAGGATATGATTTAGGCATTTCTTTGGCAACCTATATTTCTTTACCTTCAGTTTTACCTACCCATGGACATCATCCTAGTTAAACCCTTTTGAGCCTTTAGCCTATTTTCTTTGACAACCTTGTATGTAAGCCTAATCCATTTTTTTTCAAGATCGTAATTTGATCCAAATTCCTAAGTGCTTTAAAGTGAAAAAGTCATGTGACAACATAAGAGGAAATTGGGTGAGTATGATGCTATAAATTGTAATGGTGCTTGAATGTGTTATGAAAAAGAAAGTGTTATCATAAGAAGTATGTTGTGAAAACAAAAAGGAAAAGAAAGCTGAAAAGCGAGTTGTGCTTAAAATTGAAAAACAAAAGAGGAGAACAAGGGTGGTAGAATAAAAGAAATAAAGGTTGAAAGAAAAAAAAAGTGTCAATGATACAAAGTGATGTATTAAAGCGCTTAGGAACTTAGTCACTATTCCTGGCCAAAATAGTCCTACCCGTCCCTTAGCCTACATTACAACCATCAAAAGACCTACTTGATCCTAAGCTTAGCATTCTGACATTTAGTAGAGTATTACATTAAGGGCAAGCCTATGGTCATCAGTTTCTACATATGAATTCTTTGTGAGAGTGAGAGCAAGGACATTTTGATACCCATGTTTGAAAAATATGCTATACTTGTGAGTGATTATGGGTACTATAGTGTGAGACACACATGGTTGATGAGTTTTGGGTAGTTATATATGATTTCTTGTACCTTAACGTTTGCATGCGAGTTGATCACCATCACGAGTCTATGCTAGAGGTTAAATTGTTTCTACCTATAATCGAAAAACTACTCTTTGTTGATAAATGTTGTGCTTGTCTTGACAAATGTTTTGTGTTGTTGCTGTGAAACCCTAAGTTGATGTTTAGAAGGACATGGTATTTCGTTCGAGGATGAACAAAGCTTCAAGTGTGGGGTGTTGATGATAGGCGAATTTACACGCCTATATCAATATATTTTGCCCATATTTTAGCCTAGTTTTGAGAACAAAGTATATATTTCATGCACTTTTAGTCCTTTTTCCTGTAAATGAGCTAACGAACATGATTAGTAAAGTTTCAGGTATAAATGATGCAGAATTCAGCATTTTATGGCTTACTTGACGCAAAAGAAAGCTCACGAAGGAAGGGAAGGGAGTTTACACGCCTAAGGACCAAAACTGCTGCATGGAAAATTTGTCCCGGGCTAAAACATCATTTCTGAAGACTTTGGGGATTTGCAGTAACTTAGTTGGATTTGGACAATGATACATTAACCTAGTACAATTGGGTTATGTATTTCATTAGTTTATTTGGATTATGATAATGTTACATTAACCTAGTACAATTGGGTTAAGTATTACATTAGCCTAGTAGGATTTGGTTAGATATTTTATTTATCTAGTAGGATTAGGATATGGGTATTATAAATACCCTATCATGCTAGAGATTTTGAAGAATCTGGGAGACCACAATACTTCCTTCCATCCCTCTCATCTTCCACTACAAACAATTCTACAACTCTTCTAATCTTTCCATTAATTCTATTTTTCTTCTTCTACTCTTCTATTCTTAAATTCCACAACAAGAGAATCGTTACTTTGCCTATGAATTCACGCCTCACACCTACCACCTAAGCTACACGAAATTACTCAATCTTGTGGTATAACAACAATGTCAATCGTGATCTCCTTCGCATTCATGGGTAACTAAACTTCTCTGTTGGGGTTATGGAAGCCGCATGAGATACTATCTATTGCTGTGATTTTGTGAGTTCGCGACACGTATACTGCTTATATCATTATTCTCTTCATCTTAGTCTACATTCTTTGTGGTTGCAAACGCAATAATACTCCAGTATAACATTTAGCTTGTTCGAAAGAAAGGTTATCTGTCTGGAAAAGAGATAATGTCAAGGTAGTAGGGTCACCCCCTAAAATTCCCTGCTAAAAAGCTAGTGCCGTAACTGGACTAACCTCTTGGAAAATTCGTACCGTTAGACACGATTTAATCTCGAAAGAGTTAAAGTGAAATAATCCTCGAATAGGTCGAAAGACGCCTGGATTTACAATCGAATACAATTCTCTATAAGAAGTTGCATGTCAGAATTCTACACACTCATAGCCAATAGAGACGTATACCTCAGAAGGTGGAAATAACCCCAATGCCTCAATTCTCATTGTTTACAACTTACGTAACAATATTTCTCTTTTACTTTGCTATTTTCAGCTTTTATTTAATTATTTTGGTGACACATTACAAATCCCCCCTTTTTACGAGACTTGCACCAAAAGTTTAGTAATTTTGCTTACTTGTTGGCCAAGATATTCCCTGTGGGATCGACACCCAACCCTGTTGGGTTCTATATTTGCTAACGACCGTTTTACACTCCTACGAGAGCTGTAGATTGAGCGTTATCATAAGATGAGTAAGTTTTTGTCAGGGGTGTTTAGCAGCATGGTCAAGGAGAGTAGGGCCACAATTCTTATTAAGAAGATAGACATAGCAAAGATCATGGTCCATTCTCAACAAATAGAGGAGGCCAACAATAAAGAGAAAGAGAGGGGGAATAAGAGAGCAAGAACAGGTTGTTTCAATTTATCTCAACCTAAGTTAGAGGGCAGGAATCAATTTTAGTTCCACCCGAAATACTCAGATTTAGCTCCGTCCTCAGCCAGTGCTCCAGTGCAGAAATTTAGAGATGGAAATAGAGATAACATGTCAGGCCCTAAACCCCAGGGTAGTGTTAACAGTACCCGAACCAATCCCCTTTGCCAGAAGTGCGGCAAAAACCACCACGGTATCTACAGAGCTAGTAGCGATGTGTGCTTTGGATGTGGCAAGCCAGGCCACAGAGTTATACAGTGTCCTTAGATAAGTTCGTAAGTTAGCATGCTCGTCCCCCAGCTTAGTCCGGTCACCCGAATCAGCAAGGTTCCTCATCCAGTGCCACCAATGGGCAGTGCCCAAACAGACTCTATGCTCTTCAGCTCCGATAGGATTAGGAAAGTTCTCCTGATGTGGTCACTGGTACATTATAAGTTTTCCATTTGCATATTTACACTTTGCTAGATCCAGGAGCTTCTTTGTCTTTTATTACTCCATATATAGTAGTTAATTTCAGAGTCAATCCCAAAATTCTAGAAGATCCCTTCTCAATTTCTACCCTAGTGGGTAAATCTATCATATCCTGGTAGGTTTACAAGAACTGTTTGATTATGATATCTCAGAAAGTCACTTCAGCAGATTTAGTCAAATTAGAGATGACTGATTTTGATTTAATTCTCTGCTTGGATTATCTTCATTCCTGCTTTTCCTCAATCGACTACAGAAACAGAATTGTCCAGTTTCAATTTCCAAATAAACCCGTCCTAGAGTGGAGGGGTAGTACTTCTGCACTTAGGGGTCAACTTATTTCTTACCTTTGGGTGAGAAAATTAATAGTTAAGGGATGTGTATACCATCTCGTTTGAGTCCAGGCCTCTAGTTGAGAAACCCCTACTCTTGAATCAGTATCAGTAACATGTGAATTCCCTGATGTGTTTCCCGAAGATCTTCCCAGAGTTTCTCTCGAAAGGTAAATTGATTTCGGAATCGATCTCCTTCCATATACTCAGCCCATATCTATCCCTCCATACAAAATGGCACCATCAGAATTTAAAGAATTAAAGGAGCAGTTAAAGGATCTCTTAGATAAGGGATTCATCAGACCCAGTGTATCCTCGTGAGGCGCACCAGTGTTATTCATGCGTAAGAAAGATAGTTCCCTCAAAATGTGTAAAGATTACCGTTAGTTAAATAAAGTTACGGCCAAGAACAAATATCCACTCCCTTGAATCGATGACTTATTTGACCAACTTCAGGGTGCCAGTTATTTCTCTAAGATAGACCTCAGATCAGTCTATCATCATCTCAGAGTCAAGGAATGTGACATCCAAAAAATAGCTTTCAAAACTCGGTACAGTCACTTTAAATTTTTAGCCATGTCATTTGGTCTTACCAATGCCCCAGCAGCCTTTATGGACTTTATGAACATGTGTTCAAGCATTACTTGAACATGTTCATCATAGTCTTCATAAATGATATTCTTATTTACTCCCGTAGTGAACATGATCATGCAAACCATCTCAGAATAGTATTGTAGACTCTCAGAAACCATCAGTTATTCTCCAAATTCAGTAAATACAAATTTTGGCTAAGGTCACTAGATTTCCTTGGCCATATAATTTTTGGCAATGGAATTAGAGTTGATCCCCAAAAGACCGAAGCAATGAGAAACTGGACTAAGCCCATCTCTCCATTAGATATCAAGAGTTTCTTGGGTTTGGCCGGCTATTACTGATGGTTTATTAAGGGATTTTCATCTATTGCATCCCCTATGTCCAGATTGACTCAGAAAATAGTAAAATTCCAGTGGTCAGATTTTTATGAAAAGAGTTTTCAGGAGTTGAAGACTCGACTCACTACAACTTCAGTTTTAACCCTACCAGATGGTTCCGAAGATTTTGTTGTGTACTGTAACGCTTCTAGAGATAGATTGGGTTGTTTTTTGATGCAGAGAGGTAAGGTCATAGCCTATGCCTCTAGTCGTCTTATGTCCCATGAGAAGAACTACCTTACTCATAATCTTAAATTGGCAGTTGTAGTCTTTGCCATAAAGATTTGGAGGAACTATTTATATGGTGTGTACGTTGATGTGTTCAATGATCATAAGAGCCTGCAGTATGTGTTCTCTCAAAAAGACCTCATCCTCCGTCAGAGAAGGTGGTTGGAGTGGTTGGAGTTGTTGAAAGACTATGACATAAGTATTCTGTATCATCCGAGCAAGGCCAATTTATTGGATGACACTCTCAGTAGAATGTCTATGGATAGTTTTTCCCATGTTGAGAACAGTAAGAAAAAGTTAGCCTAGGAAGTTCATCAGCTAACCCGACTAGGTGTTTGCTTAGTCGATTCAGTAGAAGGTAGTGTGTAGGTGCAGAGTAGCTCAGAATCATCCCTAGTTTTTGAAGTAAAGGAAAAGAAGGATAGGGATCCTAGTCTAGTCCAGTTGAAGGAATCATTCAGAAATCAAAAAGTAGAGGTTTTCTCCCAAGGGGGAGATGGTGTATTGCGTTGTTAGGGTCGTCTGTGTATGCCAGGTATAGATGACTTGAGGCAGCAAATTCTTGTAGAGGTTCACGGTGCGTGTTTCTCTATTCATCCAGGGGAAACGAAGATGTACCATAATTTGCGGGAGATTTATTGGTGGAGTTGGATGAAAAGAGACATTACAGAGTTTGTCTCTAAGTGCTCAACAAGTCAGTAGGTTAATATTGAGCATCAGAAGCCTAGTGGGTTTATACATGAGTTTAGTATTCCCACCTTGAAATGGGAAGAAGTGAACATGGACTTTGTGACAATTTTTCCTCGTACTCATCGTCAGCATGATTCAGTTTGGGTCATTGAAGACAAGATGACCAAATAAGCTCATTTCCTTCCAGTCCATACCTCTTATTCAACCAAGGATTACAGCAAACTCTATATTAGGGAGTTGGTCAGATTGCACGGCGTTTCATTGTCCATTATCTTAGATAGAGGTACCCAGTTCACCTCTTATTTTTGGAAAACAGTCCAAAAGGTCCTTGGTACCCGAGTTTACCGTAGTTCAACTTTTTATCCTTAGACAAATAGTCAAGTAGAAAGGACCATTCAAAATTTAGAGGATATACTGCGAGCATGTGCAATAGACTTTAAGGGTAGTTGGGATAACCACATGCCTTTGATTGAGTTCACATATAACAATAGCTATCACTTTAGAATTCAGATGGCTCCATTTGAGGTGTTTTATGGGAGGAGATGTAGATCTCCCATTAGTTGGTTTGAAGTGAGTGAGCCCATAGTGGTAGGTCCTAACTTGGTGTTTGATACCTTAGAGAAGGTCTAGTTGATTAGGGAAAGGCTTAAGACAGCTCAGAGCCGACAGAAATCATACACAGATGTGCGAAGGAAGGATCTCAAATTCGATATTCGTGACTATGTATTTCAAAAAAACTCTCCTATGAAAGAAGTGAAGTGTTTTACCAAGAAAGGGAAACTTATTCCCCGATATGTCGGTCCTTACCGAATTCTCAGTCATTTTAAAAAAGTATATTACGAGCTTGAGTTGCCTTCAGATCTATCTTCAGTCCATCCAGTGTTTTATGTCTCCTTTCTAAAGAAATTCATAGGTGACCCATCAACCGTAATCCCCATAGAGGGCATAGATGTTTAGAACATCCTCTCTAATAAAGAAATCCCAGTCGAAATCCTTTATTATTGAATTCGCAGTTTGAGGAACAAATAAATACCTCTAGTCAAAGTTCTATGGCGGAATCAGTCAATTGAGGGAGTTACTTGGGAAGAAGAAGCAGATATGCGGACCAAGTATCCTCACCTCTTCTCCGCAAACTCAAATTCAGCTCACAGTAATAGTTTTCCTTAAGCTTAATCAGTTTCATGTTTAGATTTTAGTTATAAACTAGGAATCAGTTACCTATGCATGTTCAGTCATGTGTTCAAGAATCAGACATGCATGTCCAGTATTCCCAATTATGCATTCAAGAATCATGTTTAGCTATGTACTCATACATCAGATATAAACGCTTAGTATGATAATTTAGTGTATCAGTGATCTCAATCATGAAAGCATGCTTTATTTGTGCATGCCCGGTGTCTAAGTCCAGTCTCTTTGTATTCTCAGTCTCAACAGTCTCATTCGAGGATGAATATTTCCAAGGCGGAGATAATGTAAGATACCACAAAATCCTAAGCTTAATTCAGTCATTTAGGCTTGTCAAGGGGTCCAAAGCTTAGAATATTTTAGCTAAGAACTCAAACTTAGTGTCATTTTATCCTACGAAGGTTGGCAATCTTATTTTGTGACCTTTTACGTCCATTAAATGTTGATGTTTAGGTTGATTCATAATTAGGGAGGTCTATAGGTGTTCCCGGATGGGTTTTTAATTTTTTGGACCTCGTTTGAAACATGTTTGAGTGCCCAAAAATAGAGGGTCGACGCGATTTCAACACTTCTCATCGACCATCGCATCGATGGATGATTTTTTCTTTTTCAGTGAAAATTCCAGTGAACCAACCTGAACTTGGCACGTCGATCAGTGCATCGGTAACCCAGTTTTCAGTCATTAAAAAACCGTATTCTTGGGGGTATTTAGGTCTTTTTTCCTTGACCCTCAGCCCCCAAAACAAGAAATTAAACACCTTATAGAGCAAATATAGTCATTCTTTTTCAAAATCTCTCAAGAACAAAATCCTAGAAGCTTCAATTTCAAATCAAGGGCACAAGATTCCACCATAAACTTTTAGAAATTCTTCAACAAAGGTATGTAAAGTGTTTATCCAAGGGTTCTTTCCATCATTGGAGTCCAATAATCTCTTTTGAACTTCATGTAAGTGTTTTTATGATTTCCATGTTTAGAATTAAAGTATATCCATGATTGCTATTTGGATTAAGTTCCTAATTCATGATTATATATATATTTCATGTGAAATTGATCACTATGTATGTAGATTCATGTGAATCCATGATAAACCCTTGAATTATGAAATTAGAATTGAATTATGATACTCACTTGTTGTTCAATACTAGGTGCATATATTGTGCTCACCAAGTTCTTACTAAATTGTCCATGTGAACTATTAAGAGAATGAAATCATGTCAACTTAGCTTATGTGCAAGATATATTATGCAAGTGTTAGTCAAAATGCCCCAATGAATAAATGATGATCAAGTACTTAGCTTATATGCTTCAAGTTGTGCCATGTCTCTTAATTTATACTATTGAGTCCTAAGGGTACTTGTACCCGGTAATTTAGCTGATTTCCTAGAGCCATGGTCAGTCATAGAACATTATTAGTCACGGCATGATTAGTAGTACTCTCAGTCAGTTACGGAACTCAGGAAAACTCTATAGAATTAGTATTAGTCCAGTCTAATTCAATATCAAATTCAGACTTCAGTAAACTTAGTTAGCTAACAAAATTTAGTAGTATTCCGTTAGTCAACAGAACTCAGTAAACTCAGTTCAGTCTAGCTAAATAGCAATCTCAGTAACTATTCAGTCCAGCCTAGTATAGACTAGAAATCAGTTTAGTGTCTATTCAATTGGGAGTAGGATACAACACCGAGTTAACCCAGGGATGGGATCATTCCTGTCAGTAGAAGGTTTGACCCTTAGAAGTAGTACCTGCATTACAGAACTATGTAGCTAGTGTAGGTTGAGGTATATTCCTGCCAGACGTTATGAGGGTTGATATTTCTCATTCGAGTTATCCTGCAAGCGAGGGTTGATGAAAGAGCTTCCTGTCAGAGAGGGTTAACTCACAGCTTGTCCTTACTCGTGGCATGGTATTGACACCCTTCAACTGGGGTTGTAGGTTGGACCTCAATAAGTTTAGAGAGGGTCATATTGGTTAGATGATTACCTCCCACAGTCTTAGTTCCCGTCTTAGTCTCATAATAGAATTTAGTTCAGTTCTATAGATTCAAGACTATAAGACATAGTCACTCAGCTCAGTACGGAACTCAGTATGGTTCCATAGTATTCAAAAATGTCAGATACAGTCATTCAGATAATCAGTAATACATTATTCATAAACTCAGATATCGGTTATCAGTATTCAGATTTAGTACTCAATATTAGCACGATCTCAGTTACAGTCTATGTATTCATTCATGTACTCTTATACAGTCAGACTCATGTTATTCAGTTATTGTTGTGCAAGCATACGAACCCATGCATATCAGCCTACCTCACTGAGCATACCAGTATATTCAAAGTACTGACACATGCTTTTCTTTGCGCTATGATGTCTTATTTCATAGGTTCAGATGCACGAGCTCTAGAGCATCCTTATTAGTACAGATTCTCATCTTTCAGAGTAGTGGTGAGTCCTCGTAGTTTGAGGACATGCTTATTATTTATAGTACTTTAGTTTTATTTTAGTATATGGAGTTAGTTGGGGGCTTGTCCCTTCAACTCCACAATTTAGAAAGTTAGAGGCTTTTTAGACTAGAGTTTTTCATACAGTTGTTCAGTTTTTCAATACTTAAATTTATTTTTGGTATTTTGATTCTGTATTAAGATTTATTTATAGATTTGAACCTTATGGCATATGTTTTCGCCTATTTCCACAATCATTACAGTTTTTATTACATAGTTATTGAAGCAGGTACCAGTCATGGCTTAGCTTGTGGTCCTTCGAGATTATGAGCATCGTGTGGCATCCAAAGTACAAACTCAGGGTGTTACATGAGCTGATCCATAGGACTGCGACAATTTTCTATACTTTTAATTAAGGGAACTTGGGTAATTTCCCTCCCTTCTACACTTAACTTCCACGACCTAAATACCCTAGGACCCTATTTTTCATTATTTAAAAAGTCATAAACACTCTTCTCTTTCTCAAATTTCCCAATCAGAAGGAAGGTTAAGGTTTCTAGGGATTGGTCATCTTGAGCTTCAAATAGTGTCTTCTCTCTAATTTCATGGTATTCTCTGGTATTTATTTCTTCCCTAAAACTTATATTATGAAAAACATATGTTAATTATGGTTTATGTGGATTTATAGTTTGATTTTTAATGATTGGTTGAGGGTTTTGAATCACTACTACTTAGTTGGTTATTCCCATGGTTTTGGATTTTTTTATTCATGTTTTATCTCATGGTTTTGAATTGAGTTTGTTATAAGTCATGGGCATTGGTATGAGGGTCGTGGATTCCCCTAAATTGACTTGATAAATTATGGGGTCTGTGAATTCCCCAAACAAATGAATTTTCATATTGGAATTGGTAATAACCTCAACCTAACTTTATGAAACTGGATTTGATACATGAATAAATGCATAACTTATCCATTTTGAAACTATTTCATAACATAAAAGATGAATGGAATATCAAAGGTTTTAAATAGGAGTTTGGGGGTCATGGATTTCCCCAAGTCGATGGATAATTGGAATGGCATAATAAATTAGGTTTAAAAGCTTTTATTGGTATGACAATACCATTGATAATGCCTTAATATATGATTCCTTGGATAAATGGATGGGTTTATGTGTAAAACATCTTAATTGGGCTTAATGGAGATTTTGTAGCTCAGCGTGAAAGGTTGAGGTCTTGAGGGGACCAATACTGAAAATCATATTTTCCGGCGTGGGGCTCTTCATGGTCGTGTGCATAGTTCACTGTTGATATATATATATAGACACATACACATACACTCCTTAGATTAGAGTTGCATCATAGATTCCCAAGCATTTTCTTGGACTTCTCTGGTTCGTGTGGCTAACACACACTAAGGCCCTTTTGGTAGGAGGAGCCAGACCCATATAGCCCATGGGTGCCTTTATTATGGTTGAAGCTACACAATCAAGATAAATGATTATAAATCTTATGCTAAACCTTGTTCCTTATCCTAGAATCTTATATATGTGTGTATGCATGTATGGGAACATGTACATTGAGATGAACTTGATTTTGAAATGGCATTATTTTATCCTTATCCTGAGTTAAATGCTATTGCTCACCTCACTAACTGTCCTAGGATGCTACATTATTTTATAATATTGGGTTTGAGGGTACCTCTTTTACCCCTGTGCAACATTAGGTGGATCCTGTTTTGTTGGTTGGTCTGCATTGAAATGGTGAGCCTCTATTTTTTGGAAGACTGGACATTTCATTGCTTTTTTATGAGTATCAAAATCCTATTGATATTTGTTCATATTCTAAATTTTTTATTGGCCACGGTCGGGGGCATGTCCCGATCTAGTTGATATTCGGACTGTTTAGAGGCATTTGTGGACAATTATGGATTGGGATATTTTTTTGGGATCTTCGAACCTTTCCCTTTGTTATTTTTCTTCCATAAGTTTACTTGAATTATTTCCTCTATTATACTATATCATGTTTGGATTGGACATACTATGGGGGTGGTCTTTAGCCCACTGTGAGTTTAAGATACCCGTCATGTCCCGGCTCTCAAGGAAACATTTTTTCTTCCCCAAGACCAAATTCAAGATTCTTTCTCAAAAAATTAAGATTCCAAGCTTCCAATCCATAAAATCTTCAATAATTTAGTTGTTAAAGTATGTGGGATATTCATCTATGGGTCCCTATCACCCATGGAGTTCAAAAACCCTCTTTTGTTTAAATTATGAGTTTTTACATGTTTAAGATGATCTAGCTCACTAAATATCTTGTTAATTCAAGTACAAGATATGCTTACAAGTATTTCAATTGGAGTAAACCATTTCATATGTTGAGTGTTGATATTTCTATGTTAAATCCCCAGGTTAAAAAATTTGCCATGTAATCATGTCGTTTCCATATTTAAGGCCTTCCCATGTTTAGTGTTCATGTTCCTCTCATAATTGGGAAAGTGTCCATGCATTATGTTTTGAACTTTGATTTCCATATTACAGTTAGAAAATTTGATATCATATTATTAATGTTTCATTCAGTGATGGAGGGTTATGAACACATGATACTTATGTGTTTTACAAGATTTTAGCTTTTCAAGTACTCAAACAACTAATTCACAAAATTTATTAGTAGTCTTACAAATTTGTGATCATGATGAGCACCAGTTAAACTCAATTTAGTCTAGTATTAGTGTAAGTTCAGTTGGGAGTAGGCTTTATGACCGGGTGAACCTAGGGATGGGGGCTCACTCTCTAGTTAGGACTGGGTCCTTAGTAGCAGTTCCTAAGTTTCAGAACTATGTAGCAACCATAGGATTATGAGATGACACCTACCAGTTTAGGACTGACATTCTCTTAGGGGTCACCAGCCAGTTATGACTGACTCCTTAGTCCTTTTGGACATTGATACGCCCAAATTACAACTCTCGTTAGAAAGTGTAAGAGGTCGCTGTCAAATATAGAACCCAACTGGGTTGGGTGTCGAATCCCACAGGTAATACTCTGGTCACTAAGTGTTGCAATTATTAGTAGACTGTTGGTCGAAAATTCCAAGGAAAAAGGGGGGTTTGGTTTAGGCGTGAACTAATATTATCAAGTAACAATGGAACGATTTGAGTAGTAAGATTTAATCACAGAGATTGATAAGTTAGGGTTATGTCCACCTTATAAGTTCTACTTCTCTATTAACTATGAGTAACGCGGAATTTAGACATGCATGCACTTATAGAGAATCGTATTCTAATTCTAAATCCAAGTGTTTCTCAACCATCAAGGATTTATTTCGCTTTAGCTCTCTCGATCCTAAAGTGTATAACAAATGGTACAAATTCTCCAAGAAGTTAATCCGGTTAAGGCATTAACGAGTAAATAGGGGTTGGAAACCCTATTTCCTTGTCACACTCTCTTTTCCAAACATATAACTTTTCTCTCGAACAAGTTAATGCTATAATGGCGTATTCTCTATGTTTGCAACCATAAGAATTCAATCATAACGAAGAGAGTAATGATATAAGTAGCATAACACATCCAGAATTCACAAACTCATAGTAATAGATAGCATCTTACAAGGTTTCCATAACCCTAACAGATAAGTTTAGCTACTCATGAATACAACGGAAATCAAAGTAGACATCATCATCATACCAAAACTTAGAGAAATCTCGGATATGGAGATGAAACGTGTTTTCTTTCTCCGTTTCTCAAGTGAGCCATTTTCTGCTCTCAAAACCCGTACAAAATCCTCCAAACGTGAATTCCCCAAAATAATCGAATGATAATGATAATGATAATGATGCTGAAAAATTCAGCAATAAGGTTTTTAATAGCATCCTTGTCTAATAAGTTGCTATTGCATCCTTAAGTATTTAAAAATACTGGGTTTGCCCGGGAAAAAGTTCCCATGCATCACATTCAGTCCAAAAAGCTGCCTTCCCTCTTATGTGAAGTTTTCCTTTGTTGCCCACAAGTCCACAAAGTGCTGAAATCTTCATCATTAGTACCTAAAAATATGCTAATCACATAGGTCAGCTCACTTAAAGGAAAATGGACTAAAAGTGCAAGAATTATATATTTTATCCTCAAAACTTAGCTGAAACATGGGTAAATTATGGTGCTTAGGCGTGTAAATACGCCCAACATCACCACCCCACACTTAAAGCTTTGTTTGTCCTCGAACAAAATATTACATCCATGCAAACACCTAACTAGAATTTCACAATAGCAACACGAAATTTTCAACAAGACATGCACAACAATATTTAACAAAGAGTAGGTTTCTCGATCACTACTAGAAACAACTCAACCTCCAACATAAACTCATTAGGATGGTTAATTCGTATCCACAAGTTAAGCCACAAAGAAACATATAAAACTACCCAACAACCATCAACCATGTGTGCTCACACAAGATATCACCCATAATCACTCATAGTTTTGCATTTTTCGAAACATGGGTATAAGACTCTTCTTGCTCTTGCTCTCACAAAGAATTCTTATATTGCAACTGATGACCATAGGCTTGCCCTTAGTGTAATGCTCTACCAATATCAGACTGCTAAGTTTAGGATCAAATAGGTCTTTACAGGTTGTAATGTAGGCTAAGGGATAGGTAGGACTATTTTGGCCAGAAATAGTGACTATGTTCCCTAAGCGCTTTAATACACTACAATACGCCATTTACACTATCTTTTAACAACCACTCTACCTCTCTTTCATCTACCAACCCCTTTTCACCCATTTTGTTATTCAATCATAAACACAACTATCTTTTTGTTTTTCTAAATTTTTTTATTTTATTTTATATATATATTTTTTTTTATATTAAGCAAGCATCCCTATAATAGCCACTCTTTTTCACAACAATTTCAAGTACCAATACACCCTGAGGCATCACTTTCACCATTCTCCTTTTATTTTTCCACATGATTCTACAATTTTAAAGCGCTTAGGAGTTTGGATCAAATTATGGTTTTGAAAAAAAATGGATTAGGCTACATATGAGGCTGCCAAAGAAAATAGCTAAAGGCTCAAAGGGGGTTTACTAGGACAATGTACAAAGGTAGGTAAAAAGAAGGTAAACAATTTCAGGGCTGCCAAAGAAATGCCTAAATCATCTCCTACACTCACAATCTTTATTTCACTTCACACACACACCAGGCAAGTTCTAGCATCAGTCACAACAAAGAATATACAATATCCTCACACACACAAGGCACATGGTCAACTTCATTGGGAGAATTATAGATTCTTGACCCAACAGATGAATGAATTAAACCACAACAAAGAATATTACAAACTCTTGTTGTAATATACCATGCCGTCTATCAGAACAATTTCATGCAAAATCTAAAATCTAACTAACTAATTACGACTAACTAACTAAGACTAATTCAAACAAACAAGAATAAATGTAGGCAAAGAAATACAATACAGCAGACATATACCCGCACCCCACACTTAGACGGGACACACTCTCCTCAGTGGAAATAAATAAGGAAAACCTGATTTGTCGGACTCCTCTTCTATGTCTGGGGTCATACCCCCTGCGTCGGAATCATCATCAGAGTCGTTGTCATCAGAGATGTCCTCTACGTCTGAGTCTGGCAGTCGGTGATCATCGTCATTCGGCACGTCATCGTTGAGAGGTTCCTCAAAATGTACCCCCACTCCACATATGGCCCGCGCATGCTCATTAAGCGGGTAATCATAGTCTAAATGCTGAAGCTCTGCATCAGTCGGAACACGACCCCCATTTATCAGTGTAAATCTAGTCATGCCATACAGATGGAGGAAAAAGCTTTCATCTCGAGCATGCCTCTCTGCAGTGGTGAGGTTGATGCCTTGACCAGTTTCTAGCTTTTTAACCTTCGTGAGATCAACCTTCTTCGGGTTGTGTGGTAGCTTATGATCCGCGGGTTCCTCTTCAATGTGTTCTTTCCTTAAGATCGCAGTCAACAAGTTGCCGAAACTGAAATGGGACCTTTTGTGCAGCCTAGCCTTGCGCATTGACGATCGTATAACCGCACCAATGTTGATGGGAATATTCATCATCAAAGCGTACACCAATCAGACTCGATCACGTGTGATCTTAGTATATTATGTCCCAGGAATCAAGCAAGAGTTGACTATCCTTAACCATATGCGAGCTTCCCTATTCAAAGAGGCATATGGGTAGGTGTTGTGGAGACCATTATCCTTGTGCCGAATCCACCGTGCCATTGACCTTGATCCGCACAGTGTATGTCTGATGGCCCTGTAGGGAGGTCTGTGATAAAGCTCCTTGAGCGGTGATGGATCCACAGATGGAAGGCCCAGAAAAGAGTTGACAAATTCCGCATTCAGTTGCAAGACTTGGCCCCGAATCTTTACTTCACTTCCAGTAGTCTTTGGGGACCAATTGGCATAAAACTCTCGCGTTAGATCAAGATTGCATTCCCCCATATCTCAGAAAATGAAATCAAGATTTAGTGCCAAGATTTTAGCCAAAATGCGGGGGTCTCTCTTTGCTAGACTCTCCTTCTGCATCAAATCCACGTGAACATATTTTTTTTACTTTGTTGTTCTTGTACCACTCCTTTCCTTCCTCCCCTAGGACCCACTTTATCCCGAAAGTGCGTCGAGGCACTTTCAAAGAGGAGGACTCAACCTGATCTTTTCTTTCCCTTTTCTGACCTTTTTGGGAGGTGGACACTTTTTCTTTTCCTTGTCGTCCTTTTGGGGCCATTCTACCTGAGATCACAATAAAGTTACGTTAGTTTCATCATGGAAGATTTACCATAGTCGGAAAAGAAAATCATGATGATACCACCCTACACTTAATCCGTTTGCACAATGTTAATAATCATGTAATCTTGACTATCCTTTCCGACTTTATTTCATTGGATTTAGGCAATGTTTGAACAAGACTACCACATAGCAATCTTATCAGGTTTTTGCATCGAAATAATCAAACCATGTTATACTTGTGGTCAATCATGATCAATACCTTCGATGAACGAGTCGTTCAAACATTCAATATTACAAATTTCAAGATTATGCATTAACTTCACAATTTCGACTTCATAAAAATACAACAGTGAATACCAATCAAATACAAGTCGGAGTAAAGTCAAGAATACCCACAAAAATCCTTTCACTCAATGAGACGCATCATAATAAACCAACCATATTCTCATCACCAAGCACTACTTCAAAATCTAATTCACCATTATAAGCGTAGCACTACAACAACTACGGAATATAAAAGAGCAACTTACTTGTTGATGGATCGGGAAGGTGAGTTCGCAAGATTAGATGAGAAAAGAGGAAAACTTGGAGAGGATAAGGGAGCTTGGACGGAGCCTATCTTGAGCAAACAATGGAATTGTGTTCTAAGGTTGAGGATCTATTTAAAGGCTAAGCCATGGGTCGGGTTTGATCCATGTACAATCGGGTTAGGAGGCAAAAAAGGATAAATAGGTGGCGCCTATTGCTTTGCCTATGCTTAGCATAGGCGGCGCCTTTAGCAATGCCTAGATAGGCATAGGCGGAGCCTTGCCTATCGCCTAGATTGGCATAGGCGGCACCTATGGCATTGCCTATGTGAGGAAGTGAGCATAGGCAATGGCATAGGCGGCGCCTATAGCATTACCTACATTGGTATAGGCCTTGCTTTGTCCATTGCCTATGTGAGGCAGTGAGCATAGGCAATGGCATAGGCATTGCCTTGTTCGTTGCCTAGATTGGCATAGGGATTACCTTGGTCGTTTCCTAGATTGGCATAGGCAATGCCTAACCTATAGCCTTTGCTCCATCATTCCTCACTTACCACCTTTAGCATGGCTCACTTTCAAATCAAAATTTTGGACTAATCTCCTCCTTTGTATATCTTGCACCTACACTTAATCAAAAACAACAAAAATGATTAGAAGGATGGGTTGCCTCCCACCGAGCGCCTTAGTTTTGGTCCTGGATCGACTCTTCTTTTTGAACTTCTATTTATCAAAAACAAAATCCTAATGAAACAAACTCCTAATGATGGGTTGCCTCCCATGTAGCGCTTGATTTATTGTCGCGGCACGACATAGTTATCTCGAGTACTCAGACTTCCTCGAGATATATGGTGGCTATATATTTTATCGAATCGGTTGGACCGATATATAGCTTCACTCTTTGGAAATTCACCTTAAAGACACCACCATCATTGTTTTCTAATTTCACTACTCCAGATGAGTAAACTTGGCTGATTTTGAATGGACCAGACCATTTAGATTTCAACTTACCTGGAAACAGCTTCAGTCTGGAGTTGAAAAGAAGTACCAAATCACCCTTCTAAAAATTTCGTTGGACAATCCTCAAATCATGGTACTTTTTCATCCTTTCCTTGTAGAGATATGCTCTTTCATACACATGTAGATGGAATTCATCCATCTCATTCAGCTATTCCAACCTCAGATTAATAGAATCATCCCAATTCAAATTAAGTCGCTTTAGTGCCCACAGTACTTCATGTTCTAGCTCAATTGGCAAGTGACAAGCCTTCCCATAAACTAGTTGATATGGTGACATGTCAATTGGTGTCTTAAACGCAGTCCTATATGCCCATAAGGCATCATCCAGCTTTTTGGACCAATCTTTCCTACTGGCATTCACAGTCTTCGCAAGGATTAGCTTGATCTCCGGATTAGAAACCTCTACCTGCCCACTAATTTGTGAGTGATATGGTGTAGCTACCTTGTGTTGCTTAACCCCATATTTCACCAATACGGCTCTGAACAGCTTGTTGCAAAAATGTGAACCTCCATCGCTTATGATGGTACGAGGTACCCCAAAATGAGAGAAGATATTTCTCTTTAAGAACGCTACAACACGCTTACCTTCATGATCAGCTAGCGCTACTGCTTTGACCCATTTGGATACATAATCCACAGCAACTAGGATATATTTCATCCCAAACGAACTCATAAATGGGCCCATGAAATCAATACCCCATACATCAAATAGTTCTACTTCAAGAATTTTAGACATGGGCATCTCATGGTGCTTCGAGATAGAGCCTTGCCTCTGACACTGATCATATCTTCTCACAAAATCGTAAGCATCCTTGAATAATGAAGGCCAGTAATAGCCACTTTGGAGTACCTTCCTTGCCGTTCGATTACCTACATGGTGACCCCCAACTTGGGAAGCATGACTTGCTTCCAGTATGCTAGGCACCTCCACATCTGAGATGCATCGCCTAATAATACCATTAGCACATCGTCGAAAGAGATACGGTTCATCCCAGAAGTAGTGTTTCACATCATGCATGAACTTTCTCTTTTGATGAAAGGAGAGATGCTCAGGAATCACTTTACTTACCACGTAGTTTGCAAAGTCTGCATACCACGATAAGTCTTCCACCATAGTGTCTAGGATTTCTTCATCGGGAAATGCATCATCAATATCAAGGTCGGGTTGCACTATGTGCTCACTCTCAAGTCTAGATAGATGATCAGCTACTTGGTTTTTGCAACCTTTTCTATCCTTTACCTCGAAATCAAATTCTTAAAGCAGTAACACCCACATAATTAGCCTTGGCTTAGCATCCTTCTTTGCCATTAGATATCGTAGAGCCGCATGATCTGTATGAACCACTACTTTGGTTCCTAACAAGTAAGCACGGAACTTTTCAAAAGCATAAACAACTACTAGAAGCTCTTGTTCAGTGACGGTATAGTTCTTCTGTGCTCCATTCAAGGCCTTTCTCGCATAGTAGATTGGATGAAATAGCCTTTCTCTTTTCTGACCAAGTACAGCACCCAAGGCTACCCCACTTGCATCACACATAACTTCAAAAGGTAAAGACCAATCGGGTGCTACAATAATAGGAGCTTCAATTAGCTTTCCTTTGAGACATTCAAATGCCTTCAAGTAATCTTCACCAAAGTCAAATTTTGCCTCCTTCTCCAAAAGTTTGCATAATGGGCTAGCAATCTTGGAGAAGTCTTTAATAAACCTCCGATAAAAACCTGTATGACCGAGAAAACTACGCACCCCTTTTACAGAAATTGGAGGTGGTAATCTCTCGATAACTTCAATCTTGGCTCGATCAACCTCAATTCCCCTTTCAGAGACTTTATGCCCAAGAACAATGCCTTCCTTAACCATAAAGTGACACTTCTCCCAATTTAACACCAGGTTGAATTCAACACATCTCTGCCAAGCCATACTCAGATTTGCCAAGCATGATTCAAATGACTCACCTACAACAGAAAAGTCGTCCATAAACACCTCCAAGGTGTCTTCTACCATATCAGAAAAAATGGACATCATACATCGCTGGAAAGTAGCAGGTGCGTTACATAGCCCAAATGGCATTCGTTTTAAGGAAAACATACCATACGGGCATGTAAAAGTGGTCTTCTCCTGATCTTCAGGAGAAATGCAAATCTGATTGTATCCGGAATAACCATCTAAGAAATAGAACCATACCTTCCCTGCCAATCGATCAAGCATTTGATCCATGAATGGCATTGGAAAGTGATCCTTTAACTTCCACGAATTCAACTTCCGGTAGTCCATGCACACTCTCCACCCTGTGACAGGTCTGAGTGGAATTAGCTTATTCTTTTCATTTGTAACTACTGTCATGCCCCCTTTCTTGGGCACACATTGCACTGGACTCACCCATTTACTGTTTGAAATTGGGTACACCACCCCTGCATCTAACCACTTAATAATTTCTTTCTTCACCACCTCTTGCATAGGTGGATTCAAATGACGTTGGTGCTCAATGGTGGGTACGCAATCTTCCTCGAGCTGAATCTTGTGCATACATATCCCAGGAGGGATACCAATTATATCAGCAATAGTCCAACCAATGGCTCTCTTGTACCTCTTCAGAACAGAGATGAGAGCCGTTACTTGCTGTTCACCTAAATCAGCCGCAACAATAACCGGAAGTGTATTCCCACTTCCCAAGAATGCATACTTTAGATAACTGGGGAGCTCTTTCAATTCTAGCACTGGTGGCTCTTCAATGGATGGTTTCATTGGTGGTGACGGTCGATTCTTAAGGTCAAGTTCCAGCTATAGAGAACACATTCATATCTTTAGGCTGCTTCCTTGATTTGCATACATCAAAACGGACCACTTCGTCATTCATCCGAAATAAAAGCTCGTTTGCTCGTAAATCAATAAGCACACTTCTTGTTGCGACGAAAGGGCGTCCTAAGATTATGGGAACTTCAGAATCTACCTCGCAATCCAAAATAACAAAGTCTGCAGGAAAAATGAAGGAAGAAACCTTCACCAGTACATCATATAAGATACCAACAGGTCGTTTTACGGACCTATCTGCCATCACGAGCCGCATATTGGTTGGTGTAGGATCGCCCAACCCCAACTGTTTATAAATAGATAGCGGCATCAAATTGATGCTAGCCCCCAAATCGCACAATGCCTTAGCAAAATCAAAGGATCCAACCATGCAAGGAATAGTGAAAGCACCAGGATCCGCCTTTTTATGTACTAAAGATCTCATGGCAATTGCACTGCAATGATGAACATTATCTGCCAGTTCATAACTTGCTTCCCTTTTCTTTGTCGATAGGTCCTTCATGAATTTGGTGTATCCTGGCATCTGCTCCAGTGACTCCACCAAAGGCACATTAATAGTCAACTGCTTCAACATATTCATGAATTTACTGAACCTGGTATCATCATCTTTCTTCTTAAGTCTCTGAGGAAAAGGTGGTGGTGGAGTTGGAAGAGTTTTCTCCACCACTTCCTTTTTATCTTGCTTCCGTTTATCAATCTTTTCAGGCTGGTGACATCTAGGTGTAGTGTTATGAACGTTCTCATTCTGATTTTCAGCTTCTACAGAATCATCACAATCTTCTTCAATAACATTCTCTTCTGTAATATCAATCACCTGCTTGCCTATGGATGGATTTTCCAACACCTTACCACTCCTGGTAGTAATAGCCATACATGATCCATCATTCCTTGGGTTCTGCACAGTGTCTCTAGGTAAGGTACCAACTTTTGTTTGATTGAGTGTCGCTGATAGTTGACTCAATTGCTGTTCCAGCTGTTTTATTAAAGTGGAATGCGAATCAACCAATTGATTTATTGAGGACAAATCATTTTTACCTCAGTTACTCCCGTGTTGGTTGCCTCCACTCATTTCAACAACTTAGCCATCATATCTTCCATGGACATCTTTCCAGAGCCAGATGCCGTAGCCTCACGATTTCCAGGAGGAACATACAAACCACTCCTGTCAGTCTTATTCTTGAATCCACATTTTTCATAATAGTTCCGACCTTGGTTTCCTTGGGCATTGCCTCGGAAACCACCCTGATTATTCAAATAATTCGCTTCCTTCTCAGAATCGGATTCATCTCTACCTTGTGATACAACAACCTTGACCTTCTCTGTCTTCCCTGATAATAAATACTTGGTAAGAAAGTCCATCTGCGTTTTCATGTGAGCCATATCTTGGTCACGTTCCTCTTCTCTTCGCCTCTGGTCTACTGTCATTCCAGTAGATACAGTAGAGCTTGCTACCTCAGAATCCCTAGTATGCCAATCTCTACTCTGCTTTGTCATACGATCCAACATATCACAATCCTCAATAAAAGTAAGGTCCATGAATGACCCACCTGCAGCATTATCAACCACTGGCTTAGTCACCGAGTTCAACGCCCTGTATAATATTTTCATCAAGTGGATGTTGGTCATCTGTTGATTTGGGCACCGCATAAGCTTCTTCTTGAACCTCTCCCATGTTTTGTGGAGAGCTTCAGTTGGAAGCTGTCAAAATTTGTTGATCTCATCTCGTAACTGTGCTCTTTTGGATGGCGGAAAGAATTTTTCTAGGAAAGTGTCTTTCAGTTGCCTTTAATTAGTAATAGAGTCAGGAGTCAGCCCGTTCAACCATAGAGTTGCCTCTCCAGATAGAGACAATGGAAATAAGCGCAGTCGAATTACATTCTATCCAACTCCTAGATTGTCAAACGACTTGCATGTTAAGATAAAGTTGATCAGATGCATATTCGAATCATCACCTGTAAGTCCACCAAATAACCCTTTGAGTTGTAATAGTTGGATCATGGTGCTGGTGATATTGAACTTGGCTCCGGGTGCCAAGAGCGGAGGAATAATAGCCCCTATGGCACCAGCCGCATCCAAATCGTCATCATCATCATCGAAAGGGGCCTGCACAGCTCGGCGTTCAGGTCTCATTCTAGCTTGACGATCTCTCCTGTTCACAAGTGCTGCCACCTCACCAAGACGCCTTGGATTTAATAACTCATCATCACCCAGGTCCTCTTCATCAAGATTTGTTGCCCGACCTGGGTTATCAATATTCTGTTGATGCACTTGAGCAGCTGCCAATGCAGCTAATCTTTCCTGCTCCTGTTGAGCAGCCATCCGTTCAAGGTTTCATTGCGCATCCATTCTTCCAATAAGATGTGGTTCAGGATTTATAGGTAATAACGGTTGACCAGAACCTCGTCTATTTGGCATGCACTCCAATAAACCTGAACAAAACAAAAACAACAAACAAAAAGTAAAATTCGAGGATCTTTCACCAAAGGGTCTATTAACTATCACAAACTTAGTTGACAACTGTATTCCCCGGCAACGGTGCCAAAATTTGATACGCCCAAATTACAACTCTCGTTAGAAAGTGTAAGCGATCGCTGTCAAATATAAAACCCAACTGGGTTGGGTGTCGAATCCCACAGGGAATACTCTGGTCACTAAGTATTGCAATTATTAGTAGACAGTTGGTCGAAAATTCCAAGGAAAAAGGGGGGTTTGGTTTAGGTGTGAACTAATATTATCAAGTAACAATGGAACGATTTGCGTAGTAAGATTTAATCATAGAGATTAATAAGTTAGGGTTATGTCCACCTTATAAGTTCTACTTCTCTATTAACTATGAGTAATGCGGAATTTAGACATGCATGCACTTATAGAGAATCGTATTCTAATTCTAAATCCAAGTGTTTCTCAACCATCAAGGATTTATTTTGCTTTAGCTCTCTCGATCCTAAAGTGTATAACAAATGGTACAAATTCTCCAAGAAGTTAATCCGGTTAAGGCATTAACGTGTAAATAGGGGTTGGAAACCCTATTTCCTTGTCACACTCTCTTTTCCAAACATGTAACTTTTCTCTCGAACAAGTTAATGCTATAATGGCATATTCTCTATGTTTTCAACCATAAGAATTCAATAAAAATGAAGAGAGTAATGATATAAGTAGCATAACACATCCAGAATTCACAAACTCATAGTAATAGATAGTATCTTACAAGGTTTCCATAACCCTAACAGATAAGTTTAGCTACTCATGAATACAACGGAAATCAAAGTAGACATCATCATCATACCAAAACTTAGAGAAATCTCGGCTATGGAGATGAAACGTGTTTTCTTTCTCCGTTGCTCAAGTGAGCCATTTTCTGCTCTCAAAACCCGTACAAATCCTCCAAACGTGAATTCCCCAAAATAATCGAATGATAATGATAATGATGCTGAAAAATTCAGCAATAAGGTTTTTAATAGCATCCTTGTCTAATAAGTTGCTACTGCATCCTTAAGTATTTAAAAATACTGGGTTTGCCCGGGAAAAAGTTCCCATGCGTAACATTCAGTCCAAAAAGCTGCCTTCCCTCTTATGTGATGTTTTCCTTTGTTGCCCACAGGTCCACAAAGTGCTGAAATCTTCATCATTAGTACCTAAAAACATGCTAATCACATAGGTCAGCTCACTTAAAGGAAAATGGACTAAAAGTGCAAGAATTATATATTTTATCCTCAAAACTTAGCTGAAACATGGGTAAATTATGGTGCTTAGGCGTGTAAATACGCCCAACATCAGACATTAGATTAGTTGATCCACACAAACAATGTTAGTACCTGTGGCACGATACTGATAACCTTTTATCTGGGATTACAGATTGAACCCCCGATTAGCTAAGATTGGGGCATATTTGTTAGATGATACCTGCCACAATATGAGTACAGTATTCAGTGTGTTTGGACTCAGTTTTGCTTGAGAAAGTGTACAAATTTTTAGTTATTTAGTTATACAACTTTCAGTCTTTTAGATTGCAGATTTGTCTTAGTAACATATTTTTTATTGGTCTTGCACCTTCAGATATTATATGTTTATGAAGTTGTGCTCAGTTATCCTATGCATTCTAGAAAATCCTCATCTCATCTACTAGTATATTCAAAATACTGATCACATACTCTTCATTGCGCTATGTTGTCTTATAACATAGGTTTGGATGCTCAGTTTTCCGACCGTACTTAGCCATCCTAGCATTACTCAGCAGTAGTAGTGGTGAATCCTCATCCATCGAGGGAATGTTATTTCTTATGCAGTTACTTAATTATTTTATTACGTTCAGTCTGTCGGAGTTAGTTGGGAGATTTTCCCATCAACTCTTCCGTCAGTTAGAGGGTTTCAGACAATCAGACAGTCAGTTAGGTAGTTTGTCAGTTATCAGTTTTTTTCTGTATTTTTCCATCATTCAGATAAACAGTTGGTCTTTTAGTACTTATCAATGAATTATACTTGTGATGTAATTATATTTTAGTAGTTAGATTGGTATTACTTCAACAGTTTATTTTCTGTATACGTGTTTTATTATTGTTTTAATCAGTGCTCATAAAAGGTACGTGCTCATGGGTTAGCTTGTGATCACTTGTGTTTCTAAGCACTGTTGTCGCAAGTATGGGATAGTCTCGGGTCGTGACAAAACTTGGCATCAGAGCCTAAGTTTTTAGAGTTTCCTAGGGAGTCTAAAAGCCACGTTGAGTAAAGTCTTGTGTAGAAGTTTTAAGCACGCCACACTTATGGACAAGAGGATACAAGTCAATTTAGGAAAGTTTCCCTTATTTTAGTGCTCATTTTAAGAGAAAGAGAATGGTCTGTATAAAATTCCTTTTACTCACCTATCCTTCATTTCGTTTACAGACAATGCCTCTCAGAACAAATAATGAAAGAAGGAATGGGGATCATCCCGCACCCCCACCTGTTCAAGAAGATCCCCTGAATGAGCATATTTATTTCACTAAATTTAGTGTTGCTTTCATGAACCAGGTCCATTCAATATCTTCTTAGAACAACCAGCAGGTTGTTGCCTCAACTAATCCATTGGCAAACACAGTTGCTGTTAGGTTTCAGGATTTCACTCAGATAAATCCCCCTTTGTTTATGGGATTCAAGTCAGAGGAGGATTCGCAAGAGTTTCTGGATCTGATATAGAAGGTGACTAATATCACAAGAGTCACTTAGAGTGTGAGTGTAGAGTTGGCTGCATATCATTTGCAGGACCTAGCTCACACATGGTTTAAGTAAAGGAAGGAGGACCGAGGTGTGCAGGCAGGACCTATTGAGTGGGAGGAGTTTTCCACGACTTTGTTAGTCAGGTTTTTACCATTAGAGTTGAGGAAAAGTAAGGTGCATGAGGTCATTAACTTGAAACAAGGTATCATAAGTGTGAAGGAGTACTAGATTAAGTTCACTCAGTTCGCGAGGTATGCTCCGACTATGGTGGCAGACAATTGGTCTAGAATGAGTAAGTTTGTATCTAGTGTAGATGATTGTGTGGTTAAGGCGTGCAGGACTTCCATGTTGATTAAGGAGATGGACCTATAAAGACTTATGTTTCATGCTCAGAAGATTAAAGAGGAGAATCTTAAGGAGAAAGAGAGAATAAGAGGGACAGAACAGGTAGTTTCAATTTTTCTTATCCAAGTTCAGAAGGTGGTAATCGCTCTTAGTTCTATTAGAAATTTCCAGCCCCAATTCCATCTTTAACTTGTGTGCCAGTGCCTAAGTTCATGCAAGATAGTTAGGATAGATAGCCAGGCTCTAAGTCCCAGGGTAGCATGAAAATGGCTATACTAATCCATTCTGCGGGAAATACGACATGAATCATCAAGGTGTATGTAAGACTAGTAGTGTGTAATGACTTGAGGCTACCCCCTAGTAGTCACATGGTGCGTAGGACCAGAATTTATCCCAAGCTAACCATTGTACTGGCATAACTCATGATCAACTGAATAAAATACATAAGCCTAAAAGAATAAAGATAAATTTTTTTTGAATATGATCAATACAAAACTATATTGAAATGATTACATCTATATGATTATATAAATCAAAACTGGGATCAAATACATTAACTTTACTAACTATCTATGAATCCTCTACTAGTATTGACTATAGGTAGGCAGAAAATGACCCCCAACTATCTCAAATCAATACGACTGAATAAACAAAATACAATGTTACTCGAAATATGACTAACTCGAACCCTTGAATAAAAAGGGATCATCACTTGCTGACTAGGAGCTGCAATTGTCTTATTATGATGTACACACTATAACTTGTACCTATATTATTAAAAATAGCTCATAGACATATATGTGGATCAATACTTTTGGAATGTACTGAGCTTGTGGGGGTGAATGCATAAGTAAAACAATAATTAAATATTCTTACAAAACTTTCAAGGATGCATGCTAAGTATAAAAGATTCACCTTGGATAGAATAAAACATGTACTGCGAAATAATAAAACATCAGTATATAAATCATAGAAAATTTTTGGGAGTCATAACACTTAGTTCTAAAAATTGTACCTTTATTCTTTCTACTGAGAGTTTCTTCTAACCGACATAAGTCATGTGAGTTGACATGGAGTCTAACATCTTACCCACATTGGGTAGAGTTGTTCTACCTTTGCCATCGGAATAGAATCTTATCTTAAGTGATCACCGACCTTGGGCATGAGACCTAGGAATCATACCCAACTTCGTGCTAAATACTATTCCCATACTTATATGCTCAGACTTTTAGTAAATCCTCCTTAGAATAGCACAAGAGTTTATAATGAAAACTAATTATGCTTCTCTATCTTTAAATTATGATCAAAATGAATAATTGTGGATTCCAATCTTAGATTAGGATCAAAAGATAAATTCTTATTTTTAAATCTTAAAATATACTCCTCAAGAGAAACTTAAGAGAATGATCTTCTTGAAATCTCAAAAAAATTCAACTTACGGCCTAAAATTCAAGTTTTAAATTCATGATAATTCATAAACAAACTTCATGTTCAATAAAAATATTGAAATACTTCAACAATATCAAGTCAAGATAATGACATTCAATTCTAAACATAAATAGTCAAGTCACACGCATAAATGGATGAGTAGTTGTGCAATTCAACACTTAAATTTCTTTGTAACTTCATAAACTAAAAACAATGACATTTGGGTATGAACCCTAAATTGTAAATCAGGTAAATTTAAATTTAAAACATGTTTTAGGCACAAGGATGACAGAGTATCCTTATTCATAACCCCACATACCTTATTATGCTTGTTTTTATGTTAAAGCTTGACTTTGAACCCCTGGGAATGTTCTTGAAGGATTTTCTTGAAGTTCTTGAATTAGGAACCTTAAATTCTTGATTTTTCTTGAACAGGACGTGATGGAATGGGTGATCTTGAGAAGGAATGATTAGGGTTTGTTCTTGAGAGTAAAATAGGAGAATGAGGGAAAATAATGCCCTAATAAATGCTTCGCATCATGTTTTTATGACCTGGGTTGAGATGGGAAAAGACTCAATTGACCCTCACTCATTTAAACCAAAAATTCATAACTCAGATTGCGGTTTGAAGGCTCACAGCGATGCGGCAGAATTACGGTGGCTTATTAGTTCTGACAAAAATGATCATAACTTTCTTCTCGAATATCGTATTAAGGCAAAATTGATATCACTAGAAAGCTGACTGAAATATCTACAATTTTGTTGATCTTTAGCTGAAAAATTCTATATACATAAAAAGTTATACACTTTCAAAGTTGACCCTTGTAGAATCGAACACCAAACTTTGGACGAATCTAAGGTTCTTAGATCAACTTGGCTCTAAGTAATTTCTAAGAACTTTACATACTAGGATAAAGATCATAACATCTAATCAGCTCAGAGTCAGAGAATATGATATTCTAAAGACAATCTTTAGAACTTGATATGGTTACTTTGAATTCCTAGTTATGTTATTTGGACTAACGAATGCCCAGTAACTTTCATGGACTTGATGAACAGAGTGTTCAAACAGTACTTGGACATATTCGGTATAGTCTTTATTAATGACATCCTTGTCTATTCCTGTAGTGAGACTGATCTTGCAGACCATTTGAGAAGTGTGTTGTAGACTCTTTGAGATCATCAGTTATTTTCTAAGTTCAGTAAGTGAAAGTTTTGGCATAGATCAGTAGCTTTCCTTGGCCATATACTTTTCGGTGATGGCATATGAGTTGACGCTCAAAAGACTAATGCAGTACGAAACAGGACCAGACCTATCTCTCCATCAGATATCAGGAGTTTCTTAGGTTTTGTTGTCTATTACAGATGGTTTTTTGAAGGGTTTTCTTTAATTTCCTCCCCTATATCTCAATTGACTCAAAAGAAAGTCAAATTCTAGTGGTTAGAATCTTGCGAGATGAGTTTTCAGGAGTTGAAGACTCGACTCACTTTTTCTCCAGTCCTTAATTTTCTAGATGGTTCAGTTGGATTTTTAGTTTACTATGATGTATCCAGGGTTGTTCTTGGTTGTGTTTTGATACAGAGGAGAAAGGTTATCACCTACGACTTTAAACAACTTAAACCCCATAAAAATAATAATCCTACCCATGATCTTAGGTTGGCAGCTGTTGTTTTTGCCTTGAAAATTTGTAAGAACTATCTTTATGGGGTTTATGTTGATGTGTTCACTGATCACAAGAGTTGTCAATACGTGTTTTTGTAGAAATATTTGAACCTTCGTCAGATAAGGTGGCTGGAATTGTTAAAGAATTATGATATGAGTTTGTTGTATCATCTAGATAAGTCCAATGTAGTGGAAGATTCCCTTAGCAGATTGTCTATTGGTTGTGTTGCCCATGTAGAGGATGATAAAAAGAATCTAATTCAGGAGGTTCATCAACTTGATAGATTGGATGTTCTGTTCATTAATTCGGCCAAAGGTAGTGTATGGGTTAAAAATCTTCATTGGTTACTGAAGAGAAAGAAAAACAAGACAGAGATCCTAGTTTGGTTAAGTTGAAGAAGGTAACTAAAGAGCATAGGGTAGAGGTTTTCTCCCAAAGGGGAGATGATGCGCATTTTTATCAAGGCAAGTTATGTGTTTTGTCTGTTGATGGTTTAGATAGCGGATTTTAGCTAAAGCGCATGGTGCGGGGTACTCTATCCATCGAAAAGCCACTAATATATACGATGATTTGTAGAAGTCTATTAGTGGAGTGGTATGAAGAAGGATATTGCAGAGTTTGTGGACAAGTGTTCGAACTGTCAGTAGGTTAAGGTCAAACACCAAAGGCCCAGTGGTATGCTTAACGATTTTAGTATCCCCACTTAGAAGTGGGAAGTGGTGAACATGGGATTTGTGATAGGATTGCTTCATACTTGTTGTTAGAATAATTCAATTTGGATTATTGTTGATAGAATGAGAATTTCAGTCCATTTCTTACCTGTTCATACTTTGTACTCAGCTGAGGATTATGCCAGGCTCTATCTCAAAGAGTTGGTTAAGTTGCATGGGATTCCTTTGTCTATAATATCAGATAGAGGTATTTAGTTTACTTTTCACTTTTGGAAGGCTATTCAAAAGGGTCTTAGAACCCAAGTTCATCTCAATACATCTTTTCATACTCAGACAGATGGTCAGGCAGAGAGGACCATTCTGAATTTAGAGGACATGTTTAGAGCCTGTGTCATGGACTTTAAAAGTAGTTGGGATGACTAATTACCTTTTATTAAGCTTTCCTATAACAATAGTTATCACTCCAGTATTCAGATGGCTCTATTTGAGGCTCTCTATGGGAAGAGATGTAGATCTTCTATTAGTTAGTTTAAGGTAGGCAAGGCTGCCTTGATAGGGACCGATTTGGTATTTGAAGCAATGTAGAAAGTTTAGTTGAATTGAGAAAGGCTGAAGACAACCCAAAGCCATCAAAAATCTTACACAGATGTGAGAATAAAGGATCTTGAATTTGAGGCTTATGATTTGGTCTATTAGAATATTTCTCCCATGAAGGGAGTGAAGCGATTTGGAAAGAAGAAGTAACTCATCCCCACCTATGTTTGCCCTAACAGGATTTTGAACCATTTTGGGAATGTAGCTTATAAGCTAGAATTACCTACATATTTGGCGTCAGTATATCCGGTATTCCATGTTTCCTTGTTAAACAAATGTATTGGTGACTTAGTTGTCGTTGTTCCTTTAGAAAATATGGATGTTCATGATAGTCTTACCATCCAAGAAGTCCCAGTTAAGATTATTGATCTTTAGATTCGTAGGCTAAGGAATAAAAAAGGTCCCTTGGTTAAAGTTCTTTGGAGGAATCTATCGGTTGAGGGATATACTTGGGAAGTAGAAGCAAATATGCAAACCAAGTACCTTTATCTTTTCTCTACTAACTCAAATTCAACTTAAGGTAAAGATTTTCTTAGAGTGACTCTTTTCCGTTCTTAGTTTTCGCTATGTGACCCTTCTCATGTCATTGCATACATTCAAAAATTAGTTTAGTTCTTGTATCATATATCAGACTCAGTTAGATAATCATGTTTCAAGTCATGCATGATTAGTACATGATCTCATTTTTCCTAGTATCCTTAGCCTAACTAGTCTCATTCGAGGATGAATGTTCCCAGGAAGGAGATATTGTAATACCCCATAGTATTCTAAGATTGATTTAGCTCTTAGTTACATGCTTAAGTTGTCCAAGGATTGATCATTTCACTAAGTGTTGAGGAATTAGACATTTTAAGGACCCCAAACTTTACAAATTTTTATTTTCATCTTACCAACCTCGAATTATGGGTTTATGAGTTGGTTAGTGTTCAGGAAGGTTGAAGGTATGATTTAGGAGAGTTTTTGGAATTTTGGATGGGGTTTAGGACTTGTTTGGATCCCTAGAACAATGAGTCCTCATGATAACCCCACAGATTGTTGGTTGCTTGAATCAAGGAGGGGTCATGGTGTGCTGGCCGCTTGACCCAATCAGAATTCACGATGCATTGGTCTGTTGACTTAAGCAGGGGTCACGTCGCGTTGAGGTGTCTTGCCCAGATTTGCATGTTAAGTACCCAAGGGGAATATGGGTTATTTTCCCTCATCCTATTTCATCCATAATACGAATTGGGGCTTCCAAAAGGGCATTATTTCCTTCCTTTACTCAAATTGCTCCTAAAGTAACCCTACTTCTTCCCTAAGATCAAGTTCAAGTTTCATTATCAAGAAATTTAGAGTCCTTGCTTCCAAACCCTAAAATCTTCAAGAATTATACTAAGGTATGTGGGATGGGCATTTATGAGTCCCTTTCACCCATGGATTCTAAACTCCCTCCTTTGTTTAAATTTTGAGTTTTTACATGTTCAAGATGAACTAGCTCCTTGAATATCTTGTTAATTCAAGTACAAGAAATGCTTACAAGTATTTTCAAGTGGAGTAAACCATTTCATATGTTGAGTGTTGATATTTCTATGTTAAATCGCCAGGTTAAGAAATTGTCCATGTAATCATGTCATTTCCCATGTTTAAGGCATTCCCATTTTCAGTATTCATGTTTCTCTCATAATTGGGGAAGTGTCTGTGCCTTGATTTTTGAACTATGATTTCCATTTAATAGTTGCAAGCTTTGATATCATATTATTAATGTTTCATTCAGTGCTGACAGGTAATGAGCACCTGATACCTTTGTGCTTTACATGATTTCACCTTTTCAAGTACTTAGACAGTTAAATCATGAATTTTATCAGTATACTTATGCACTTATGATCATGATGAGAACTAGTTAAGCTCAATTGAGTCTAGTATTAGTGTCAGTTCATTTGGGAGTACGATTTAGTACCGAGCAAACATAGGGATGGGGTCTCACCCACCAGTTAGGACTGGGTCCTAAGTAGCTGTCCTTATGTTCCAGAACTACATAGCCAGTGTAGGATTATGATATATCAACCACCAGTTTTGAACTGAAATTTTCTTAGGGGTCACCCGCCAGTTAGGACTGACTCCCTAGTCCTTTGGGACATCAGATTAGTGGATCCACACAACCAGTGTTAGTACCCGTGGCACGGTATTGACACCTTTCTAAATGGGGTTACAGGTTGGACCTCGATTAGATAAGATCGGGTCATTTCATTTAGATGATACCTCCCACAGTCTTAGTACAATATTTAATGTGTTTCAACTCAGGTTTTCTTGACCAAGTGTACAAATTTTCAGTTATTTAGTTATATAACTTTCAGTCTTTTAGATTACAGATTTGTCTCAGTAACATATTTTTTCTTGGTCTTGCATCTTAAGATATTATATGTTTATTCATTCATGCTAAGTTATACTATTCATTCTAGAAAATCCTCATCTCATATACCAATATATTCAAAGTACTGATCGCATACTCTTCTTTATGCTATCTTGTCTTATAACATAGGTTTGAAAGCTCAGTTTTTTTACCGTACTTAGCCAGCTTAGTGATACTCAACAGCAGTAGTGGTGAATCCTCATCCATTGAGGTCATATTATTTGTTATGCAGTTACTTCAGTATTTCATTATGTTCAGTCTGTCGGAGTTAGTTAGGGGACTTTCCCATCAACTCCTCAGTCTGTTAAAGGCTTTCAGATAATCAGACAGTCAGTCAGGAAGTTAGTTAGATATAAGTTCTTTCAGTATTTTTCCATTGTTTAGATATATAGTTGGTATTTTAGTATTTATCAGATGTTTTTGACTTGAGATGTAATCACATTTTAGTATTTAGATTAGAATTACTTCAGCAACTTATCTTTCGCATAAGTGTTTTATTATTATTTTACTCAGTGCTCACGCAGTTATCAACTCATGGGTTAGCTTGTGATCACTTGTGACTGTAAGCACCGTTGTCACGACTAGGGGTAGCCTCGGGTCATGACATTACTCATTCCGAAAAATATTTAGTGACCAAAATATAACTACTTTTTAACATGAAAATCATCTATTAGGGACGAGATATACGGTCTCTAAAAGAGTTTTTGAGATAGTTATGTTACCGCCTCTAATGAAATTTAATGATTAGCTAGAGTACCTCATTGTAATAGAAGTTTACTGAAGGAGTCTATAAGGATGAGCCATGAACAACATTTTCCCGTCCTAAAAGATCATTTGCGACCAAAATTGGACTTTTAGGGACAGAAAATCCCTTCCGTAGAGGCTATTTTTCTTGTAGTGATATTACCTATAGGAGAGTAGTTCTTTTTTGGCTAGTCAAGTTCCAAACTGACCTTCATACTGTAATAGATCCATTGAATCCTTGCATGGATCCTATATTTCATCGCTATGAAAATCCTGACAAACACCTTACAAAAAATACCACTAGAAAAATTCTATTTATAGTGAGTGGAATGATGAAGTTACTAACAATGAGTTTTAGAAGTATGGAGTTAGAGAGAGGTATGGTGGTCCTAAGGATGGTGTACAACCTTATGGCTTTGGATGTAACTAAGGAACAGAAGGGAATGAAGATGGAAATAAAGGTGATAGGTATAGGAATAGAGGAGATAGGTATTCTAATAAAAGTTATAGGAATGGTAATCGACGACAACAAGACTAGTGATTGAAGATAATCAAGGTGACACTTCCAAGGTTCAAGGGAAGGAGTAACCTAGAGAAATTTCTATAATGGAAGTTACAAAGTGAAAATATATTCCTCACCCACAACATTTTTGAGTACTTAGAGGTGAATTATTTCCTTACTCTATTTAGGGCCTATGCTTCTACATGTTGGGAATCCAAGAGCTGGAAAGATAGAGTCATTACATCTATGTGTTACCCTACTAGGAAGTGTTTATTGATATCATAGAGTGTCGATACTTGACTCCAAACTACTACCAGGGGTACTTAAGAAGGTATATATGTTGAGGCAACACAACAAGAGTGTTGAAGGATACTATGATGAGTTCGATAATTTGAGGATGAGGTTGAAAATTTAGGAACACGTGCAATACATGGTGATAAGTTTTATAGATAAGTTAAGGCAAGATATCTTGAACCCTTGAGTCTTAAGCACTATAAGAACCATGATAGGACTTCCATAATGTTTCAAGATAGAAGATGATTTGAAAGAAGAAAGATCCTATAAGGCTAAGAGTTTTTCGACCTATTCATGGAGCAAAGGTAAGGTGGAAAACCTCAACCTCTAAAGAGAAAGTAAAGAGTAGTGGTCAAGACACTCAATTAAATACTGACTACAAGTCCCATGAGGTTGAAAAGAAGAAGGTAACTTCGTAAAACCCAATATTATTCGAACCTACACTATTCAATGATATAGGTGCGAATAAAGAGAACATATTACAATTTAATAACCCAATAGACTAAACATTATTGATTTTTGGATTTGTAACACCCCAAAAATCCAAACCAATATTTGAACCATGCTTCAAGCATATGTAAAATTAAATATAGTGCTTTGGTAGTTGTATGAGTGATTAGGATGTATATTAAGGCCTAAAACAACTCCTAACTTTTAGATAAGTCAACATATCCCTTACTAATTCAGTTCTTGGGAAGAATATTGCTATAGTCAAATTCAAAGAAGCATAACTTTTTAGTTACTAAGAGTTTTTGAGATCAAGACCCACCAACAAATAGATAGGGAATTATCTTTCCAACGCTACTGGTTTTGCCTTAATCCTATACCGAAATAAAAAGTTATTCCATTTTACCAAAGGGGTGTTTTCCTCCAAGGAGTGACGACCAAGGTGACGGACGTCGCATCAGTGATGACATGTCGCACCAAACTGTCACCCTTAAGCAAGAAGATCAAAATTTGGTCACTTTGTGATGGTTGGAGTGATGGTCAGTCACGAAAGTAATAATCCATCACCAAAACAATCGGCTGGGATAGTTCTAAACTGCCACAATGTTCTTAAAAGTGTTTTTGGTCTTTTTCCAATCTTCTAACCCTAAAACTATGTAGTTTCACCCTCCAATCAACAGTTATCAAGCGTAAATACTACCCTAACCTATCATATCTTAGAAATCATCCATCACAAATCAAAAAGAGGTGATTTCTTTTCCCTCAAAAAGAAATTTATCCAAGGCTTCAACATTCATGTATGTGAGGTATTCATCAATGGGCTCCTTCCACCCATTTAGTCCTAAAATTCCTTTTTTATTCAAGTATGAATTATTAATCTTTTTTTTATGAAATTATCCATGTAAATCATAATGTTATCTATGTCTTCTTTGAAATCTTAATTCAAGCAATGTCAATATTTTACCCATGTAAATTAAGTTATTTCATGCTTTAAATTTCAATTTCCCATGTCATCTTCAAGTGATTTCATGTTACAATATCAAAATATGTATTAAACCATGTAAATATGTTTTCCTCTCATGTTTAACACATTTCCATGTTCAAATTCATGTTTCTCACTTATTTGTTGAAATGTCTTATGTTTTGGGTCTTTTAACTATGATTCTACACCACTGTTTTAAGCATTGTTATCATATTTTTATGATCATTCAGTTCAGACGGGTAATGAACGCCCGATACCTATGTGTTTTACATATTTCTGTTTTCAAGTAACAAGTCAGTCAAACCATTGTTTTATTATCATATTCAGAATATCATGTTCATGCTAAGCACTTATAAGCACAATATCATGTCTTTTTAAACTACTAATAACACCAATGTCATTCAATTAGGAGTAACACTTAGCGATGAGCGAACATATAAATAGTGTCTCCCCTGTCAGTTAGGCATGAGACATTAGTACCAGTACCAAAATTCCAAACCTACGATGCCACCATAGATTATGAGGGGTCCCTTATCAATTAGGAGTGAAACCCTTGTCCTTCGGGACATCAACTTTATGGATCCACATAGCTAGTCATGTGTTAGTACCACTGACAAGGTACCCACACCCTTCCAACTGGGGTTACAGGTTGGACCTCGAAAGCTCAAATTGTGGCATGTCAATTGTAGTTAGCTGTAAAGACCTGAGACTACCCCTTGGACGTGACATTGTGCTTAGAACCAAAAATGATCCTAAGCTAAAGCATGATACTTTCCTAGCTCATCAATATCGGAATTTGTTACATAAATCTGAAATAAATATGAAGAAGAAATGGCTTTGCTAAATATATTCAATATAAGACTGTTCAAAACATACTTTGGTTATACAAAATAAAACTGAAAAAATAAATACATCAACTCTGAATGACTATCTATGAAGCCTCTAATAATAATGACTATTGGTAGCCTGGACCTAACCCCAGCTATCTTTAATCAATATGGCTGAATAAAAAATTCTACTAGAACTAGAGTTGACTCGAGTCCTCAAATCGAAAGAACTTTTCACCTGCTAACTGGATGTTGCGAACTGTCTAATTAAGATGTTCTACAACTAGTACCTACATTATGAAACAATATAGAACATAGACATATATATGGGTCAGTACTTCTGGAATGTACTAAGTATGTGGGGGTGAATGCATAAGTAAAACCACAACTGAATATTCGTATAAACTTTCATATGATACATGCTAAGTGTAAATGACTCACCTTTAGATTGAATAAAACAAAGACTGCAAGATCATAGACATGAGTAATGAGGCATAAAAATAAACTTTGTGAGCTATAACACTTAGTTTCTAATAGCTTTAGTTTTTATTATTTCTTTTGAGATTTTTTTCTAACATACATAAACCATGTGACCTATCATGGATTCCAATGTCTTACCCACATTGGGGAGAGCTGTTCTACCCATTCCATCGGAATAGAACTTTAACTTAGTGATCACTTATCTTAACCAATATTGGCACTCAAACCTATGGTGGGACTTAGTTCTGGGGAATTTGACCTCGGACTCATACCCAAATCAATTCTAAATACTACTCTCATGTTACTTATATACTCATACTTTAGGAAATCCACCTTAAAATAGAATAAAGGTTTATATAATGAAAACCACTTATGCTTCTCTTTCTTTAAATCATAATCAAGATGAACAAATTTGGATTTCATATCTTATCTTAGGATCAAAAGATCAATCTTTGTTATAAATCATGATATAAAGCTTATCAATGGATCTTAAGATCATAATCTTCTTGTAAACTCAATACTTGTACTTAGGACTTATAATATATGCTTAAATTCTTAGAAATTCATGACAAAACTTCATGCTCAATAATCATTTTGAAATCGTTCAACAATCCTAGTCAAAATAATGAAACTAAAATCAGAATATGAATCTTATAAATTAAAACATGAACATGATCAATCTTGATATACTTAAAGCTTTCAATCTCAAGGTAATAACATTCTTCAAGAATATAGCAATTTGGGTATGAATTCTAATTTAAAAACAAGTAAATTAAATCTAAAAATCATAAAGTTTGGGTAAAAGGATGAAAGGGTACCCTTGTTCATAAATCCCACATACCTTAAGTTTCTTGACTTGTGAAGAAAGTTTGAAGCTTTAGACTTGAATGATGAACTTGTGAAATAAAAACCTTATTCTTGATATTTCTTGAAGATATCTTGAACTTGGAATCTTGAACTCTTGGACTCTTGAAGAAATCATCAATTTGAAACTTAAATCCTTGTGGTCTTGAGAGAAGAATCTTGAATTATTGTTCATAGAAAATAGGAGGTTTTTTTACGTATGTTGTTTTAAGGAAGATAGGTAAATAATGCCCATTTTGTTTGGATGGATGGGGTTGAGGGGAATGGACTAAACTGACCCTTGGCCTCTTTTTCTCATGGGAATAGAACTCATGGAGAGAACCCTAGTTAGGTGAAGCATCCCCCGCGACGCGACTCCTAGTTAGGTGGAATAGCCCCCGCGGCGCGGGGCTATCGCGACCCCTTACTGTCTCTCACAAAAAAGGTCATAACTTTTCGCTCAGGTATTAGATTAAGGAAAACTTTGAATTCTTGGAAATCTAAATCAATTATAGATCTTTAGGTGGGTATAGATCTGAATAATTCCTCCTATGTCAAAAGTTATTCACGTTTAAAATTGATCCTTGTAGAATCAAATACCAAAAATTGGTTGAATCAAAGGCTCTTAGTTCAACCTTGATCTAAGTGATTCCTATGAACATTTTTCACCTAATAAGCACTCTTAACACTAGGATAATGATCATGGCACATGTATTCAAAATATAAATAATGGGATTTGAGTTTACAAACGTAGGAGTGATGATTCAATTTGTAGTCCAAAAATTTGAGAGGTCACATTATCTCTCCTTGGAATCATTCGTCCTCGAATGATGGATAGTAACTTATTGAAACCTTAGAGGTATGGAATAATTTACACATAACATGTTTGGTAATGCAGGATATAGCTGAGCTGAAAATATTATAACTTTATCATGAAACAGATTTCTGATCTGACTTGACTTTACTTACTATAAGGAGATGATCCATAGTGAGAGTTTAGAACTCACTTGAAATGTTCATGATATGAACTTACATATAAAACTGAGAAGTAATAACTGATCCAGTAAAATTCCAAGAGTTACTAAGGATGGAATAAACTACGTATGTTCTCATTAGGAATTGTTCCTCCACAAAATCCAAATAGGTATCAAAAGAAAATGACTTCATGAAATCTCCAAGTACATTATGTAAGCACGAATCATGGGATAACGAGACCAAGGTATTACAATGGGTATCACAATGTCTAAGTTGGAATACTTGGAAAACTGTGATCATGAACTAAACACTTATGAACTGAATCATGAGTAACTATCTAAATAAGATACATGATGCATGAACTGAACTGAATTCACAATTTATATGGATGTGAACAAATTAACTCATGGAATATCCATATTCATGAAACTATAGAAGGAAAAACTAGATGGAAAGATGAAAAATAATAGGAGCTTATCTGTCCAAGTGCTAAACTAAATTGTTGGCTATAAGGAATGAATCATATTGAAAGCTTATACTCAACTGGAGTATTTCTTTAACACTCTTTCTAATAAGTTCTAATAACATTAGGTAGCAAAGAATTCTTAGGCATTCTCTGAATAAGATATCTGAGTATGGAATCTTAATATGGATATAACTCTGTAAAAGGGAACACATGCGTATGAAACATAAGATAGGATAGAACTACGAAGCCTTATTCAATGAAACTGTAAATTTTCAAGCTTAGCCACACTTCTCAAATATTCCTCAACTATACTATCCCCCTAAATACCCTACTCATTTGATTCAACTTATAATTCTCACATGGGCATTGATAACTTCATCTACTAAGTTCTGAACTGAACTAAATTCTCTCACCATGTTCAAGCCTAACTTGAAATCACAAGGTACTACATAGAACACCACAATACTAGTTTGAACCACTAATTCAATACCCTATCTATTATCAGAACTCTCATTTCAAGATTAATACTCATTACCACTCCAACAACTAACTTAAACCTCTTATTATCAATTCACTAGCACATAATGTATTCATCAACTTATACACCAACTTAACATTAAAGAATATCGTTATAACCATATATGAACATCTAGTCAACCAACCCTCCTAGGAAATTTTTTTCTCATATTCTCTAATATTTCTATCAATAACAACTTTCATACACTATCCTCAAGAAGACATACCTAGAATTCTCAACTAACAATGAAATATACTAAAAATTTTACCTCAATATTACTTCACACTTATAGACTTACATAGAACAACCATACAATGATATTTTCCTACTACGAAACATTTACTCTCTCCCATCTACAAAATTGTTCATCACTCTATCATTTTATAAGGAGATGTCACTAAAAGGTTAGAACATGAGAACTTGAAGCATGAAAGAACACTATGTATCACTTTAACACTTAAATAAAACTTGAAAAATAGAGTATCAAAAGCATTAATATATTAAAGAGATCTAATATGAGGACATGTATGACATAATCTGAATATCACTGATCATTAGGAGTGTAGCATGAGTTATCGAAACAAAACACTTTTTAAAGCATAGGTACATAAGTCACGAGATGCATGACCCAAGTTTAGAGATCATAATTTAATGGAATATGATTCGTACCACTGAGTGATTTGGGACTCCAAGTACTAGGGACTGAGAGAACACACAACTCTCTATGATGTGCATGAACATGTCTTATGATCATGAAGATAACGTGTATGTCATGAGTAGACGTCACGATGAATGAAGTACACAAATTTGCACTATGATTATAATGGATAGGGCATCTTCCTACCCTAGAATTTTTCTACAACACACTGACATCACTACTGGAATCTGGGAGACTGACTTGGTCACTTATTCTATCATCTCCCCCTTATCTTTAAGACATCATTCAAAGTTTGTAGGCCCCTTTTATAAACTCTAAACTGAACTGCAACCACTTTACTCTATTGTTTTGGATATTATAATACATATCAATAATAAACTTACTCTAAAATACTACACCTAAAATTGCAAAATGTGCCACTAGTACTCCCTTCTGAGATACAACTCTTAACTTTCTGTAGCCCCACTATTCATCATATAATAACTTGAACACTTATTAACTTAGAATCTTTATGATTATCACCATACCCGGAGTTCACACCATCTAGATCTTTAAATCTTCCGTCTATTAGATCAATCATCAAATATTCAAACTTAGATTCTAACACTTAACATGGATATCTCCTAACATTTAATGAAACATAATAACTTCCTTCATACACCACTAATATCATATCTTTAAACTTATACTTTTCAGAGAATTACCATTACAATGAAATATCAAACATCATCAACCTACAACCTATAACTTAGCTGGAAAGAATACCACATACTAAATAACTAGCTCCATTCGCACTTAGAAACTAAGGGTTACTATCTAAGTGCACATACTTCAAAAACTTAGAAATAATAAAATCCCATATCACCTTAGGCACACCTCTAAATCACACCTACACTATCATACTTAATTCTGAATAAGTAAACTTAAATTCTTACATACACTGTTTCAAGCCTACTTGCTCACTTTTCATACAACTATCCCCATGGATACATAATCTACTAAATTCAGATAACACTATCCCCACACTACTACTGCTAAACTTCTAGATTTATTCTTCTAACTCTTAATCATGTGCTATCATAGGATTCTGAGGAGGTATCTAAAAGCACATCTGACTTTGGCTTAGTGTATAATTTTATGATCATGAATAAAATCTTACATACTTCAAACCTTAAAAGTACTGATGGGATACTTTTAGGCCTATGTGTAATCCCATAACCATCTGTGGGGACTATCTAAGAAAACTCTATCTGTAAGGATTTAAGCTTGACTATTTCTGTTGCATCAAGAATAAGAAAGAGTTGGCATGAATAAAGCAAAGTAAGAATCTGCATAAGTTTCTTAGAAAAAACTTCTTTTGCACGATCTGAGACATAAAAAAAGGGAAAAAATTCTTAAATGTCTTGTAGCCTCTCGAAGAAAAGTACAGACGTCTCCATACCGTTCGCCAACATTCTACTAGACACGACTTCACGGACTCTCTAGGACACTTGAACTCTGTGCTCTGATACTATGTTTGTAATGACCTGAGACTACCCCTTGGATGTCATACGGTGCTTAGAACAATAAGTGATCCTAAGCTAACTCATGATACTTGAATAACTCATGAGCAAATAAATGTGTTACATAAATCTAAATTAAATAAGCAGAAGAAATAGCTTTGCTAAATATATTCAATAGAAGACTGTTCTAAACATACTTTGGTTATACAAAACAAAACTGAAAATAAATACATCAAATCTGAATAACCGTCTATGAAGCCTCTACTAATACTGACTATAGGTAGCTGGTACATGACCCCAACTATCACTAATCAGTACGACTGAATTAGAAAATGCTACTAGAACTAGAGTTGACTCGAGTCCTCAAATCTAAAGAACTCTTCACCTGCTAATTGGAAACTATGAACTGTCTAATTATGATGTGCTACAACTACTACGTACATTATAAGACAATGTAGCACAAAGACATATATGTGGGTCAGTACTTTTGGAATGTACTGAGTATTTGGGGGTGAATGCATAAGTAAAACCATAACTGAATATTCATATAAACTTTCAAATGATGCATGCTAAGTGTAAATGACTCACCTTGATCTTGAATAAAACAAATACTGAAAAATCATAGACATGAGTAATGAAGCATAAAAATAAACTTTGTGATCCATAACACTTGGTTTCTAAAAGCTTTACTTTTCATTCTTTATTTTTGGATTTTCTTCTAACTGATATAAACTATGTGAGCTATCATGGAGTCCAACGTATTACCCATGTTGGGAGAGTTGTTCTACACTTGCCACTAGAATAGAACCTTAATTTAGTGATCACTTAGCTTAACCCATATTGGGCCTTAAACCTATAGTGGCACGTAGTTCTGGGGCATGTAACCTCGAACTCATACCCAACTCGGTGATAGATTCTATGCCCATGTTACTTATATGCTCATACTTTAGGAAATTCACCTTAAAATAACATAAGTTACATGACCCAAACTAGGGCCTTGTCATAATGGGCAATCTCAAGTCCAACTAGGATCGAAGACCACCCCAATACCCACCCCAACCAACCAACATATACCCTCAGTCGGATGAACTCCGAACATATAACAAGATAATGTATTAACAATGTGGTGATTTTGGGATAAGCCTATATTGGAGGCCAACCCAACCAAGTTGAACCACCCAATATTTGAAACTAACAATCCAAGCCAACGAATAACCAAGCCAAAACCATAAATCAAAATCAAGATAATAACCCAATGTGTATACATATAAAATAATAACTAGTTTATACCATACCCAAGTCCTCAGTTATCCATATAAAGCCTATAGACCAAACCAAAGACTACTTAGTAGGGACATGCCCCCGACATAGCCATAGACCATGTCTATAAAAGGCAAAAGTACATAAAGTAACCCCTAACATGAAATAGATTCTTTCCGAACAATGAAAGCTCACCACTTTAATCCAACAGTTGATCCCAAAGTTCGATTGCTAATTAGGAAGAGTGGAATTGTTGGTTCCTACATCACGTGGGGATACAACCGTCCAAAGACGGGTTAGCGGGTGAACGCTAGCATGGACTCAGGATAAGGATAAAATAGTGTAATTTACAAAAACTAACTAAAACTACCCATAATGCATACAACAATACATATATATATTTATATATCTATACTGGGAAAGGGAACCTGGTTTATAAAGAATTTTAAACCATCAACCTGGGTATGTGAAGATTAATCATCCATAACTACCTACGGACTATTTTGGTTCAGTGTAACACCCTAAACGGGCCTCGATGTATGTAGCTGCATGAAAAAAAGATACCATAAGTATAAGGGATTCCCATGTACCCTCACCCTCCATGATACATACGTACAGTGTACTTAGAGGATTCTCCTATTTCTCATGGTATCATATAAGGTCACCATGACCTACCCCTTATGTCAGCAAATATGAGTTTCTACTATTTATCCATTAGAATCCCACCTTCAGGGTTAGCTATCACAACTCGCCATTATTGCCTAATTAAAATTATTTCCATCCAATCAAACCATTAGTCTATTATTATTACCCAAGGCTATTAGACAGTGGTATAATCAAACCGACTATAACTTGCAAGTATTTCCCTTAGCCAAACCTTTTAGAGATCAAGGGATTCTCATGTACCCGTAGATCACATTATCAAATTAACTTGGTGGATTCCCATGTACCCCACAAGTATTAATTTCCATATTAGAGTAGGGGATTCCCTTGTACCCTAAAAGTATGTTCAATTAACCAATTACCATTATTCAAACAAATTTCATTAATGCATTCACTTAGAGGATTCCTACGTAACCCACAAGGTTTTCAAATGGTCCAACCATAACCACCAAGACCTCACCAATTGACCATTCCAAAAATCTAAAGAATCTATACAATACAAACTATTTAATACATGCAAAACCATCCAAATCCAATTAGGGTTCCAATACAAAACCAAACCATGCAAGACTTCTAATGAAAGTTCAACAATACAGTGAAAACATTCTTTTAGGCATTTTATCAAAAATGTTGAGGACATACCTTCACCAAGACCAAACCAAAGAATAAACCATCTAGATTAGGATTATCCATGACCCATTTATTAAACCATAACCAACAACCATCCACATATGCAAACCATTACCAAAAACATGTAAAAACGTGATTTAAACCACTACTAAACAACATGCATAAAAAACCTCAACATATGTTTCGAAAACTACCATTTATGATTCCTAAATTAATGTTTAAAGAACATTAATCATTCCTTTAGTTGAAACTAATAATGAGGGAAGAAATACGTGACTTATACCAGAGGATTCCAAAGAGGAACATGACTCTTGATCCCCTTGGGGAAAACATGTAGAAACCCTAGCCTCCAATCTTTAAAAGTAAGTTTTGAGATAGTATTTGTAATGCTTTCATCCTTTAACAAGTGTTATAAGAGGAAACCAAGGGTTATATAACTTGAGGACATAATAGTTTTGAAGTAGGATATGTCTGGACTACCCTTGACATAAAATTATAGCAAGAAATGATGTAGGGTTTGACTCACCTATGGAATCCGTACCCTAGGGTATGAGCGGTACCCTAAATTATACCCAAGACCTTTCCAAGACCCTATACACTGGTTCCTATATGACTCTGCCATCCTAACTCATACCATAGGGTTTGAGTGGTACATAAAACCGTACCCACATCTCGTACCTTGTACAGTTTTACAAGACCACACCAATCAAGCATCATACGGCATGTCTTTTACCCCTCATATCCTTCTATTTGACTCGATCCTTAATGAGTCATACTTTGGGTAGAAACCAAGACAAGAATACTGCCTAGCATATGATTAAACCCTCAATCTAACCCATAAATCTTATCCATAGGTACGAATGGTACCCTTGAGTCTTACCATGTCTAAATGGCAAAAACCAAGGAAATTTTGCAAGGGTCCAAATCCTAGGGTGTTTTAGTCTCTCCCACTAGGATCATTCATCTTTGAATGACCGATAAGGGTAAGGAACAAGCACGAGATAACATATTAACACCCATAAAACTTTTCCTCAACCAAAATAGAAGACAAGGACCTAACCCAAGAGGATAAGGTCACCACATAGCCCAAACATGATTTACACCCCAACACCTCTATTCCAACCTCTAACTAAGTTAGAAAACAAGTACATGTTGATAAACAGACACCTTACGCACGATTTTCTAACAAAATAACCAATGTGGATACTTGGACTACTTGTCCTCTTCCACATCCCAAATGGCTTTCTTGGACTTTTGGTTTCTCCATGGAACATTTATCGAAGCCTCACCTTTAGTTCGCAACCAGTGACTTACCGATCCAAGATTCTCATCGGGACCTCCTTAAGGAACAAGGATCCGAGATACCAATACCACCCAAAGAAACCAACCAACCATGGACAATCCTCACCTTACCTACAATACAAATACATCGATTACCAAATGAATGCACTCATGATAGAGAATAAGTCCTATTCAACTTAGAATTTACCGAGACACATCACTACGAGAGGTTGAGTCTAACTATACACTACCAATTCAATGTTCAAGCCTATCAAAAGCTAAAGGGAGTTAACTTAGGCCATCGGGCTTTATTACTTACTTCTATCCCAAAACACAACCTCCCTTCCATTATAACCAAAACCTCCATCCTATAATTAAACACCCAAAACCATACAATAATCAAACCATGAAAGCATTCTATAAAATAATGCCTTTCCAAGCCCCTTAAGTACCTACACAACTACAGGTATATCTAGCAGTTACAACATTGAAGCCTACCGCCTATATACCCGCAATATGATCTATCCTTCCAAAGATCTAGCACTCTTTAAAACCTTCACAAAGCTTTCATCACCTATTACTTTTCTAACTATTTCCCATGACAACACCCAAGCCTCATCTTCCAAACCTTAACTATAGTAGTCATCCTAGACTCTCCCCCATTTAGGGACTTCTATATGCCTTGTTTTAAAACATCACCATACTCTCCAAACCACTACCATCCTAACATAAGAAGAATCATTTAAGGAACTGAATTACATAAATTATCTATGCCACCTAAGGCAAGTCCTCCGAAACATGACAATACATTAAAGGCATGAAGTACTTCATAACAACTACCTATGTCATATTGAAGAATCAAACCGACCAAACCATACCATCAAAGAAGTCCTTAGAATTGGACACCACCTATACCATAAGTAATGCAATGTAGGCCCAGGACTCATACCTAGGGAATAAGTCAAATGCAAGATGTGAACCTTAGGCATAAGCACTATAAGAATGCATGCTACTCCCATAACTGAAAGAGAAGGGTATCACTAGAATATACAACCTGACCTTCGCTTAAAGTCTATCATAAGAAAGAAACTTAATATTAACCATCAACATTTATCCTATTACACCTATAATATTCCACTCTAATGGGGGCCACGAAGGATGTGCACTAGGGACACTTGGTTTTCCTATAGCAAAAGTCCATCCACTCTAAGGTTGCCTAGAGCCTAACATAGGAATACGAGCTTTATGCTTTAACCCCATCCCATGACTCAACCCCTAACCTACTAATTCAGCTATAACTTCTGGCCTATAAGCCACATCTTTTCCACTATTTTTTTCCCCAAGTCATCAACTTCACTACTTTTACATACGACATCCAACCTACTAATTTACCTCCACAATTATTGCATGCTATTCTCAAGATAACATACTCCTTTTATCACAATCAACATCTAAGATAAACACTTAGTGTCTATCAACAACCATGAACTACTATCAAAGTACCCCATATAGAATAGAATATACATATAAGGTCCTTCTCTACTAGAAGGACACCCTAAATTCCATAGTAACCACCGAAAAACTCTACATATCAAGGGGACCATTCCTCTTATTCATGATAGACCAAAATGCACTCCATGGGAAAACTCTAGAATAGATGGATTCTCTATCTAAAAGATCCTCTAATTGCTCCTTAAGCTTCTTTAACCCAACTGGAACCATTCTATAAAGAAAAAATAGAACACCAACCAACCTCCTCATTATAAATACACCATAAGGGTCATCAAGGAATACCTCAAAAGATTTATTCACTACCGAAACTAAACCAAAGAAGGAACTTCCTAGTTAGAATTTATAAATCAAACCAAACAAAAATAAAGACAACTATTTGAAGACCAATCTTTGAGCTTTAAGATACGATATAATATTTCCCTTAATAGCTAGGGAACAAAACCATCCTCCCATTCCATGAATGACTCACTATGGAGACTAAAGACAACATTATAAAGGATCCAACCATCTAATAATAAATGGCACGAGTGAAACCAATCTAATACAAATAATGACATCAAAATCCACCATATTCGAGTCACACAAATCAACCAAGACCACTTTACTACTAACAGATATCACATACCCCTTATAGACCCTTTTAGTAATTACAGATCCACCTACCAGTGTAGAAATAGAAGAAGAAGAGAGTCCAAAGTAACCTTAATACAAAAATACACAACCATAAATAGGGTCACAAAAGAGAGGGGACCCCGAACTAAGTAAACCATACATACCACAAGGAAAAGTTTTTTTAATACACCAGTGTCGAAATCATAAGATATCCCAGACTTTTGAGTAATAGTAAGAACATTGACATGATCTTGACCAGTTCCAGAGCCCGAAGTAGCAACCAATACTCTATTTCCCAAGACGACACCCTTAAGGGATACTCTAGTTGCATGTAATCTAATTTACCACAACTAAAATACCAATTCCTTCCTTTCTCACAAAAACCATGGTGCGAATGACCATAATATCTATAAAAAAGATAGGATGATACAGATTAGGCCCCATTGGCCTAAGATTAGGCATCTTGTTTCCTAGAAGAATGTACCAATCTGAAAACACCTTCCTCCCAATAAATTTGGGTAGGGAGCACAAGCAACAAAATAGGAGTTAGTACCCACCCAACTCTTCCTCTTAAACCACTTACCACTATACCATTGGCCCCTCTTTTGTTCAGAAGATTGATATTCCTTACCTTTCTCATTTGCCCACCTTACCTCACTCCTTCTCGTACTAATAGGACAGGATTAGTATGATAGAATTCTCACTATCTAGGTTAATATATTAATAGATTGTTAAAACTCAGCATTGCTAACCTCTCCCTGAGGTAATCAATCATGAGTACCACCTTTTGAGATAGGGTTAGTGGAGATCGGTGGGATACTATGGGGAAAGCCAAAAGAGGGGAACCTTGGATGGTTCTATGCCCAATGAGTTGGACTATTTCTATCCATATTATCCTATATTAGGAAAGGTGAGTTTCCATGAACTTTAGATTGTTGAGAAGATATGATTCGAAAAGCTAACCAAAGAAGATTCAGAGAAGAATTCAAGAACTTAGACTCCATAGCCCAAACATAGAACACTAAGAAAGTGAAACATTCTTAAATGCCTTATAGCCTTCCAGATTATATGTGTGGTGCACGACACACTCATAAGAAAGACTCTACTCGACACGGCTTTATGGACACCCCATAACACCAAATCCTAAAGCGTTGATATCAACTTAACATGACCCAAACTGGGGCCTTTTCTTAATGGGCAATCTCAAGTTCAATTAGGACCAGAGACCACCCTTAATACAGTAACGACCTAGAACTACCCCTAGTTGTCACACGGTGCTTACGACCCCGAAGGACCACAAGTTAACCCATGAATGATATCTGCTATGAGCACTAAATAATAATACTGTAATTAATGCGTAAAATGGGCTAAAATGCCATAAGGTTCAAAACATCTAAAATACTGATAAAATATAACATCTATAAAACTAAATATTGTCTGAAAATCTAGTCTGAAAAGCCTCTAACTGAATCTATCTGAAAGTGGAGTTGATGGGACAATCCCCCAACTAACTCCATCTACTGAACTACTATATCTATTGAAAATATAAAATAATAGAATATCCTCGAATGATGAGGACTCACTACTAAATCTACTACTGTTGGTTGAATCTGAATCTATTATGTGTGGTTGGGAATTTAAGCGTTTAAACCTATGATGCTAGATGAGGTAAGGCTAAAGGAAAGGGTTCATATGCATGAACAAGAACTGACTAAATGATGTAGAATAACTGAACATGAGATTACATGGATAATCTGAACTATGGCAAGTATTGAGTAAGCAATATTGTACATTTATATACGAGATTTTCTGAAGCTAAGTGCTGAATTTAAATACCTGAGTAACTAATATCTGAGTTACTGATAACTGAATTACTAGTTTTGAATCGACTATGTCTGACAATCCTAATTCTGTAGAACTAAACAGAGATCCCTACTGAAGAGAAAAACTGAAACTAAAACTGTGGGAGGTAATCATCTAACCGACATGCCCCTCTCTGAACTGATTGGGGTCCAACTTGTTACCCCAGCTGGAAGGGTGCTAATACCGTGACACGGGTACTAATACTACAAAACTAGGTTGACAAGACTAACTGACGGGTGGCACCTGGGCAGAGCCAAGCCTAATCTGATGAGTGACCCCTAGGAGGTAGTCAAGCCTAGTATGACTGGTGACTCCTCATCCTGTGTAGGCTACGCAGTACTGTTGTACAAGGACTACTACTAGCAACTATGCCTATCTTATGGGGAAGCCATCATCCCTGCACTAGCTTGGTGCTAAATCCTACTCCCAACTGAATAGACACTGATTTGTTATACTGAACTGAACTGGACTAAATTCACTGAGTTTATTGAGTGCTATAACTGAGTGAGTTCTACTGAGTTCTTTATCTAACTGAGAGTACTATTGACCATGACAAGACTGACACTATTCTTTAACTGACATAGGTTCTAAATAAACAACTAAATTATCTGGTATTAAATACCCCTAGGACTCGATAGAATTAAAAGTAAAGCATCACATGATCTTGCAAAGCATAACAATATGTACATGTTCATATATCATCTATAGAGACATTGTATCAAACACTTGTAGGGAATAAACTTGTTCATATACTAACATGTCATGATTTTATCACTTTATTCACATGGACATTCTATCAAACACTTAGGGAGCACAACTTCATGCACATAATCAGGGATAACATAGAAACATGGCAACTACAATGCCCAACTTACAATTCCATAGGTTTAGCATGCGATTCATATAATTCCCCATAAAATATTAATCTAATTTCATGAATAATATAATGATCATGGATTAAAACACAATTAACATCATAGACACATTAATCACTTTGTAAATTCAAGGGTTTATCAAGATAATCACATATTCATCACACATGCTATTCAATTTCATGAAACTTGCACTTAAATCATGGATTGAAACCCAACTACTATCATGAACATGAATTCAATCTAATTCAAACATGAAAATAATAAATTTGAGATCTTGTATATATAAAAACGAATTCTTGGACTCTATGGGTGAAAGGAACCCATAGATGAACACCTAACATACCTTAATTTGTGAGATTCTTGAAGTCCTTGAAGGATTTTTTTGGGTTTGACCTTGATTTCTTAAACTAGGGTATTTACCTCTTGAGAGAGAATGATTTTTTTCTTGAGAGAAACTGCAGAAAAATGACATAATAGGGTATTTAGGGCATAATTTCGTGTTTAAAGGCTGATCTTGTCATGGAAAAAGATCCTATTTCCCCTAGAAAGTTTTTAATTTTCATCTTTGAAAACCCGAGTTAGGCACCTGGTGCGACACATCACTATCACACCGTGTCACTGGAAACTAAAAATTGGGAACTGGACTGATGGCGCGATGCGGTGCCATCGCGGTGCCTCACTGGGTGCAAATTTTCCCTTTGGCGCGATACACCATGATCGCGGGGTCACACTAGAAAATGATAATTGGGAAAAAGGCTAGTAGTGTGATCGGTGGTATCACATTGACTCACTGGAAAATGACGAATGCCATTTGGACTACCTGCGCAATGCGCTAGAGTACCAGGTGGTACACTATCTTACTAAAATGGCTCTAACTCTTCGTTCTGGTATCAAATTTGGGTAAATTTGGTATCGATGCAAAGTTTATTCAATTTGCAATGAAAAGTCAAAATCTTGAAAATGCCATATGTATAAAAGTGTATTCATATTTAAATAAAGTCTTTGATATTTTTGGGATGAATTTAAGCTAGGGAAAAGTTCGGGGTGTTACAATATCTCCATCTTGGGAACATTCGTCCTCGAATGATACTGATTAAGTTGAGTATTATTGATAGACTAAGTTTATACACTGGACATGCATACCTGATGCATGGAATACACGACTGAACTGATTAATAAATACGTGACTAAATATGCAATGATAACTGATACTAAGATTATAGATGTAACTGATCATGGAACTAAGTAAATCTAAGGAAGACTATTACCTTAAGCTGAGAACATCGATAAGACTATGATTATTTACTGAACATGTATGAACAGGAATATGAGAAGATAAATAAGTTTGAAATGTGATACATGAACTGCATAGCGTGAACTGAACTGAGCCTTTGAGTACAAAGCTTACTGCTGAGATTGGAACTAGAGGGTCAACTGTGAGGACCCACTACTCCAACTGGATTCGTTACGTAAAAAGAAAATGTAAGGTTCAGATAATGATAGCTCGGGGGTTATAGTGCATCTCCCCCCTTAGGACACTATGTCTCTTGAAGAATTTTGACTTGACTGAGCTACTAAGGAAAAGTTGAGACAATGCACGGGGCACCTACGAACTAAATCGTAATTGAATATCTGGGATCTAAAACTGAGACATGATACGTGAAATGGGTTGAACTTGTTACTACTAGGATGCTCTATCTTGGAATGGTCATATTCATGAAACTTCATTTAGTACAAATAGATGGAAAGATAGGAAACCATACAAACTTGTCCGCCTGACTGCTAATCGAATTACTAACTTTACGAACTAACTCATACTGAAAACTTATACTCAATTAGAGAATTTCTTGACACTCTTTCTATAGAGTTCTAGTAAATTTAGGGAGTAAGGAATCTGGACATGGTCTGAATAAGACATCTGAATCACAATATGGCTCCAATTCTATAACATAGAGTAAGGCCTACAAAACACCTTCTAAGATCGAGTTGCTAAGCCTTTTGCACTACATCTACAAATTTTCAAGCTTAGACACACTTTTTTTTGAATACTTTCTCAACTATACTCTCCACCTTAGCATAATAATTCACCTCAAAACTACTGAAAATATTTACACGGGCGCTGAGCACGAATGCATAAACTTAATAGCTTATATGATTAACTTAATGGCTGATAGATGAATACTGGTCAGGTAAGATTGAACTATTTTTAACCTGAATAACGGGGTGGTACAAATACCCACCCCAAAAAAACAACATGTACCCTGAGTCAGATGAACTCTGAACATATAACAAGACTATTAATAATATGGTAAGTTTAGGATAAGCCTATATCCGAGGCCAAACCAACCATGTTGATTCACCTAATAACCAAAACGAACCATCCTAGAAAACCAATAACCAATCCAAAACCATAAATAAAAACCAAGTCATAACATACTGTAAGACACCACAAAATCCTAAGCCCAACTCAGTCTTTTAAGAATGCCAAGGGGTCCCAAACTTATAAAATTCCAGCTAAGTATTCAGACTTAGTATTATTTTAGCCTTCGTAAGTTGGAAACTCAATTGCACAACTCTTATGACCTTAAAGTATCGATCTTCAGGTTGATTCATAATCAGAAATGTCAGTAGGTGTTCCTGAATGAGTTTTAGATTTTTTTGGACAACGTTTGACATATGTCTGGGAACCCAAAATAGTGTATCAGTGCAATCTCGATGCAGCGCATCGACCATCGCGTTGATTAATATTTTTTGGCTCCCAGTGGAAAATTCTAGTGAATTGATACACACTCGATGCGACACATTAGCCATCGCATTCTACGCATCGACTGTTCAGTTTTCAGTCATTAAAAGTTGCATCCTCAGGGGTATTAAGGTCTTTTACCCACACCTATCATCCCCAAAACACGAGATTAATCCCATTTAGAGGCTAAATCCATTCGCTATTCTCAAATTTCTCAAGAACATAAACCCTAGGTGATCTAAATTTAAAAATCAAGACTCAAGATTTCACTGTCATTCTACAAGAATTTAACAACAAAGGTATGTGAGGTGTTCATACAAGGGTTCCTTCCACCCTTGGAGTCTAAGAAATTCTTTTAAATTTCAAGTAGCTTGATTTTATGTTTTCCATGATTTGAAATCAAAGTGTACCAAGGATTATTGCTATAATTGGGTTTCTATTTAATGATTTATTACAAGACTTATGTAAAATTAATTGACATTTGTGATTTATCATGCGAATTCATGTTGAAACCCATGGAATTGTTAATTTGGAATTGAATCATGATGCTCACATATAGTTTTAGTGTCATGTGCATAGATTATGCTATAGAAGTGTTTGATGAATTGTTCATGTGAATATAATGATAAGATTATATCATGTTAGTATGAATACTGTTTCATGCAATGAAAGTGTTTGATAAAATTCCTCTATAGATGCATTATGAACAAGTGTGCATTTTTAGGTTATGCTATGCAAGATCATGTGAAGCTTTATTTTTTTTCAAGCTATCGAGTTTTGGGGGTAAATATGCCTGACAATTTAGCTATTTACTAGAGCCAGTGTCAGTTATAGAATAATCTCAGTCATGCCACGGTCGGTAGTACTCTCAATCAGTTACAGGACTTAGGAGAACTCAGTAGTTTCAGTATTTATTTCAAACCTCAGTAAACTCAATCAACAAAAAAAATTCAGTAGTATTTTGTCAGTCAGCGAAACTCAGTAAAATTAATAACAGTTCAGTCAAGCCTAGTATGAACTAGGAAATCAGTTCAGTATCTATTCAAATGGGTGTAGGATTCAACACTGAGTTAACCTAGGGATTATGGAATTCCTGGAAGCAAAGAATTTGACCCTTAGGAGCAATCCCTGCATTACAGAACTATGTAGCCAGCATAAGTTGAGATATTTTCCTGCCAGACTAGGGTTGATGCATCTCGTATGAGTTTTCCTGCCAGTGAGGGTTGTTGAAAGAGCTTCCTGTCAGAGAGGGTTAACTCATAGTTATCTTTACCCGTGGCATGGTACTGACACCCTTCCAATTGGGGTTACAGGTTGGACCCCAATCTATTTAGAAAGGGCTATGTCGGTTAGATGATTACCTCCCACGGCCTCAATTTTAGTTCCAGTCTCAGAATAGAACTCAATTTAGTTCTATAGATTTAGGACTGTCAGATACATTCACTCAATTTCATACAAAAATCAGTATAGTTCCACATGATCAAGACTGTTAGATAAAGTTACTCAGTTATCAGCTACACAGTATCAGTAAACTCAGATATTAGTAAATTAGAAATTCAAAACTCAATATCCAGTGTTATCACAATCTCAATTACAGTATATGTATTCATGCATGTACTCTCATTTAGTTATATTCATGTCATTCAGTCAGTATTGTTCATGCATATGAACCCGCGCATTTAAACCTACCTCACTTAGCATACCAGTACATTCAAAGTACTGACGCATAGTTTTCTCTTTCTATATGATGTTTTATATTATAGGTTCAGACGCACGGGCTCTCAAGTACCCTTAGCAGTTAAGATCTTCAATAGTCAGAGTTAGTGGTGAGTCCTCATAGTTCGAGGACATGATTATTTTCATTAGTATTTCAGTCCATCAGTATAGTTTTTAGTAGTTGGAGTTAGTTGAGGGCTTGTCCCATCAACTCCATGATTCAGATAGTAGAGGATTTTTAGACTCGAGTATTTTTCAGAAAAATGTTTCAGTTTCGGTATTGTTATACCGTATTCAGTTTTATTTTAGTATTGAACCTTATGGAAAGTTTTTGCCTAATTTCTTCATATTTGCAGTACTACAATTCAGTTATTTCAGCAGGTACCAGTCATGGGTTAGCTTGTGGTTCTTCGGGATTATGAGCACCGTGTAGCATCCGTGGTACAGACTCGGGGTGTTACAAACTTTGTATCAGAGCCTAAGGTTCAACAGAGTCTTATGAAGTCTAAAAGTCATATCTAGTAGAGTTTTTTGCATGGGTGTATAGCGCGCCACACTTATGGACAAGAGTCTACGAGATGAATTAAAAAAAAATTCCCTTCTTTCAGTACTTATATCGTGCGAGTGGGCATGAGCTCTAGTTAAACTCTCTGTATAATCTAAGTTTCTTTTATGCTTATAGAATGAGCCTCCAAAAAGGACTAGGGGAAGAAAAATAGGAGACCATCCAGAGCCCCAGCCCGTCTAGCCAGATCCTCTTAATGAACATCTCTCCCATGCTAAGATTAGAGCAGCTTTCACCACCCTAGCTCATTTTGTGGCAGACTAGAATGAAAGTCCAGCTACTATTTTGGCCAACCCAGTGGCCAATACTGCTACTGCCAGGATTTAGGATTTCACCCTAATGAACTCTCCATCTTTTACTAGGTCTAAATCAGATGAGAACCCTCAGGAATTTCTTGATTAGGTATAAGAAGTTATAAATATTATGGGAGTGACTGCTGTAGAGAGCGTTGAGTTAGCTGTATATTAGTTAAAGGATATGTCCCACTCATGGTTTAAACAGTGGAAAGCAAAAAGGGCTGCGGATGTAGGGCCCATAGAATGGAATGAGTTTGTTGCTGATTTTTTGGATAGGTTCTTCCCGATAGAGTTAAGGGAAGTGAAGGTTTTGGAGTTTATAAATTTGAAGTAAGGCAACATAATGGTACGAGAGTATTCTCTTAAGTTTATCTAATTACCCAGATACACTCTACCTAATTATCCAGATACACTCCTTATGTGGTAGCAGATAGAAGATCTAAGATGAGTAAGTATGTGTCTGGCGTATCTAATAGTATGGTCAAGGAGTGTAGGACTACAATGTTGATTAAAGAGATGGACATGTCTAGGCTCATGGTCCATGCTCAGCAGATAGAGAAGGCTAAGCATGAAGAGAAGGAGAGGGAGAACAAAAGAGCAAAAATAGGTAGTTTCAACTTCGCTCAGCCTAAGTCAAAGGGTGGGAATCATTCTCAATTACACTTGAAATCCTTAGTTCTAGCTCCATCCTTATCCAATACTCTTTTACCAAAATTCAAAGATGACAACTGATATAGGGTGTCAGGCCCTAAACACCAGGGTAGTGTTAGCAGTGCCCAAACCAATCCCTTTTGTCAGAAGCATGGCAGAAACCACCAGGGTATTTGTATAGCTGGCAGTGATGTGTGTTTCAAATATGTCAACCTAGGCCACAGGGTAAGCTAGTGTTCTCAGGTGGGTTCTCAGAGTTAGCATAACCGTCCCCTAGCTTAGTACGATCACCCAAATAAGTAGGGTACCATATCCAGTACCACCAGTGGGCAACGCCCAAACAAACACATCAATCCCGATAAGATCAGGATAGTTCTCTTAATGTTATCACTGGTACATTACAAGTTTATAATTTACATGTTTATGCTTTGCTAGACCCAGGATCTTCTTTGTCCTTTGGTAATGCTTATATAGCTGTTGACTTTGGAGTCAGTCCCAGAATCCTAGTAGAGCCTTTCTCAGTCTCTACCCAAGTGGGTAATTTATCATAGCCCGGTGGGTATACAGGTACTGCCCGATTATGGTATCTCATAAAGTCACTTCAGCATTAGAGATGACTAATTTTGATGTCATTCTCTTCATAGATTGGCTTCATTCCTTCTATACCTCAGTCGCCTACAGAATAGAGTTGCCCAATTTCAGTTTCTGAATGAGCCTATCCTAGAATAGAGGGGTAGTACTTCAACACTTAGAGGTCAGCTTGTTTCTTACCTAAGGGAAAGAAAAATGATATCTAAGGGATGTTTCTACTATCTCGTTCGAGTCTAGGACTCTAGTTCAGAACCCCCTAACATTGAATCAATATCTGTAGCATGTGAATTCCTAGATGTGTTTCTCGAAGATCTCCCCGGAGTTCCTCCTGAAAGGGAAATCGACTTCAAAATAGACTTTCTTCAAGATACTCAGCCCATATCTATTCCTCCATATAGAATAGTACCTATATAACTTAGAGAATTACAAAAAACAGCAAAAGGATCTCCTAGATAAGGGATTTATCAGACCTAGTGTGTCCCCATTGGGTGCACCAGTTTTATTCATACGTAAGAAAGATGGTTCTCTCAGAATGTGTAATGATTACCGTCAGTTAAATAAAGTCATGGACAAGAACAAATATCCACTTCCCAGAATCGATAACTTGTTTGACAACTTTTAGGTGCCTGTTACCTCTCCAAGATAGACCTTAGATCGTTCTATTATCAGCTTAGAGTTAGAGAATGTGACATCTCAAAAATAGCCTTCAAAACTCAATATGGTCACTTCGAATTCTTAGTAATGTCCTTTGGTCTTACCAATGACCCTACAGCCTTCATGGACTTGATGAACCATGTGTTCAAGAAGTACTTGGACATGTTCATCATAGTCTTCATAGATGACATTATTGTCTACTCCCGTTGTGAGAATGATCATGTAAACCATCTCAAAATAGTATTGCAGACTCTCAGAACCATCAGTTATTTGCCAAATTCAATAAGTGCAAATTTTGCCTAAGGTCAGTAGCCTTCCTTGGCCATATCATTTCTGCTGAAGGCATTAGACCAAAGCAGTGAGAAACTAGCCTAGACTATCTCTCTATCAGATATAAGGAGTTTCTTGGGCTTAGTTAGCTATTACCGATGGTTTATTAAGGGTTTTCTTCTATTGCATACCCTATGTCCAGATTGAATCAGAAGAAAGTCAAATTCTAGTGGTCAGATTTTTGTGAAAAGAGTTTTTAGGAGTTGAAGACTCAACTCACTACAACTCCAATTTTGACCCTACTAGATGGTTCAGATGGGTTTGTGGTATATTGTGATGCCTCTAGAGTGGGTATGGGGTGTGTTTTTATGTAGAGAGGTAAGGTCATAGCCTATGCCTCTAGACAACTTAATCCCTATGAAAAGAACTATCCTACTCATGATCTTGAGTTAGCAGCAGTAGTATTTTCCATAAAGATTTGGAGGAACTATTTGTATGGGGTATGATTTTCTGACTTTCGAAGGAACATTTATCAAGCAACTAAGTTGCGTTTAATGCTAGTTTTTAATGTTTTAGGGTAAGGATCTAGGTGAAGAAAAAGTCTTAGAGAAGTGGCAGAAAAACACTTCTGACGGTCAAAATGGTGGACCGCCAGTCTTGCGATGGATCACCAACTTGATCGTCAGGCCTAAACCGAACCCAAGACTTTATGTGTTGCAGCGATGGACCAAACAATAGACCGTCAGTCTTGTGATGGACCACCAAGTTGGCTGTCAATTTCATCCAGAACCTAGATCCCTGAAGGACTCAGTGACTGACCAAGTGGTGGAACGTCAGTCTCACGATGAACCACCAAGTTAGCCGTCAAGTTCATCCAGAACTTGGACCCCTGGAAGACTCAGCGATGGACCAAATGGTGGACCATCAGTTTCACGATGGACCACCTATTTGTCCATCAGTCTTTTCCAGAAAGTTACCTTCCCAGATCAACAACTGCAGGTCAAATGGTGGATCGTCAACCTTTCGACGGACCACCAATTTGGCCGTCACTTTGGACCCCCTTTATTTTAGAGCCTTAGATCAATAGTCTAATAACAACCACAATACTTAGTAAAAATTGTATTCCATGTGGTATTCAACACCCAACTCAGTTGGGTTCTATATTTGACCGAAACTGCTTACTCTCTCGTAAGAGAGTTATAGTTTGGGCATATCAAATTTTGGCGTCGTTGCTGGGTAATACGGTTGTCAATTTAGCTTGTGTTTGTTAATTGACCTTTGGTCAAGTTTCCCAAATTTTACTTCGATTTGTTGTTTTTGTTTGTGCAGGGGAATTGTTGTGTATGACAAGTACATAGAGATCGGGTGCACCGTTATTACCAATACATCCAGACCTGCAACTTATTGGTAGAATGACAGAACCCCAAGATACTGAGAGACTAGCTGCATTTGCTAGAGCTCATCTAAATTAGCAGAATGATATCTAGAAGGCACGTCATCCTAACCCTGATGATGATGACTTATTAGATCCTGCTAATCGAAGGTGTGTAGAGAATATAGCTGCATTAGTGAACAAAAATGTGAACATAAACTGTCCTTTTAGGGCGAGACCTGATCGTCAAGCTGTTCAATTTGATCTTAATAATGATGAAGATGGAATCAACAGAGCTGGTGCCACTTGAGCTATTATTCCTCTACCTCTAGCACTAGGATCAAAGTTCAATATTACCAGTATAATGATCTAGCTCCTTCATCTGAAGGGGTTATTTGGTGGTCTCCCAGGAGATGATACCAATATGCATTTAGTGAATTTTGTTACTATTTGCAAGTCCTTTGATAACTCGGGAGTGGGAAAGAAAGCCATCTGGCTACGTTTATTTTGGTTGTCTCTATCTGGGGAGGCAACATTATGGCTTAATGAGATGACGCCTGATTCCATAACCAACTAGAGGCAATTGAAAGAGGCTTCCCTAGAAAGGTTCTTTTCACCTTCCAAAAGGGTTCAGTTGAGGGACGAGATCAGCAACTTTCGGCATCTCCCAACTGAAGCCCTTCACAAGACATGGGAGAGGTTCAAAATAAAGATGATGCAGTGTTCGAACCATAATTTAACAGATATTCATCTGATGGAGACTCTTTATTGGGCTTTGAACTCTATTACGAAGCCAGTTGTTGATAATGCTCTAGGGGGATCATTTGTGGATCTCAAATTTTAGGAGGTCTCAGAGATGCTTGACCGGATGATTAAACAAAGCAGATCTTGGCATACTAGAGATTCTGTGGTAGCAAGTCCTGCTGCATCTATTGGCATGACTGCAAAACAACGTAAGAAAGAGGAAGAATGTGATCAAGACATGGCACACTTGAAAATGCAGATGGATCTATTGACCAAGCATATATTATCTGCATAGACTAAAAAAGTGAAGGCTATTACAGCTAAAGGTAGAGATGATTCTTATTCGGAGAAATAGGCTAACTATTTGAATAATCAGGGGGGTTTCGAGGAAATAGCCAAGGAAATCATGGTTGAAACTACTACGAAAAGGCTAGTTATAAGGACAGAGAGCAAGAAAATTAGAAAGGTAAGAATGATAGAAGTAGACATATGTACCTCTAGAAAGCAGAGATAATGTTGTAACTAGCTCTGGTAAGATGTCCATGAAGCACATGATGGAGAAATTATTAAAGGGACATGAAGCAACCAACTCTGGAGTGACTACCATGAAGTGCAATTTATCTTCTATGAGTCAGTTGGTGAAATCGCATATACCTCTATCAAGCAGTTGGAGCAATAAATGAACTAGCTCTCGGCATCTTTGAATCCGAGAAAGACTGGAACCTTGCCTAGTGAAACCATTCAGAACTCGCAAAATGATGGCTCTTACATGGCTATCACTACTAGAAGTGGTAAGGTATTGGCTAGCCCTCCTGTGGGTAAGCCTGCAGTTGATATTGTAGCCGATGATGCTGAAGAAGTAGAGATTTATCATCTGGTGGAATCTGGAAAATCAAATAAGGTTATTGATGACACATCATCCAATAGTCAATAGGTTGATGATTTGGAGAAGAATAAGGGTAAGGAGGCGGAAGTGGTGGTTTCCACTATTCCAAATACACCTCCTCCATTTCCTCATCGGTTGGAGAAGAAAGCCGGCGAGACAAAGTTTAAAAATTCATGGCTATTCTGAAGCAGCTGACAATTAATCTACAACTAGTGAAGGCATTAGAGCAAATACCCAGGTACTCAAAGTTCATGAAATACCTCATCATAAAGAAGAGGTCGGTAAGTTTTGAGTTGATTGATAATTTTTATCATTGTGGTGCTATTTCCACAAGGTCTCTGGTGCAAAAAAAGACAGATCTGAGAGCATTTACTATCCCATGCACTATTGGACCTCTTGAATTTGCAAAAGTTTTGTGTGACCTGGGAGCTAGCATCAATCTGATGCCGCTAGCTATTTACAAAAAGTTGGGTTTAGGAGATCCCACACCCACTAACATGAGACTTGTTATGGCGGATAGGTCAGTCAAATGACCTGTTGGTATTTTGTATGTTTTGTTGTTAAAGGTCTCTAGTTTCATATTCCCTATGGATTTTATTATTCTGGATTACGAGGTGGATTTCGAGGTGCCCATAATTTTGGGTCGATCTTTTCTTGCAACCGAAAGTGTGTTGATTGATTTGCGATTTAATGAGCTCTTATTCAGGCTGAATGATAAAGTGGTGAAATTTGATGTTTACCAATCAATGAATCAGAAAAAAGAATTGAGTGTGTTTACCATTGTAGATGTCTATTATGAGGAGGAGCAGAAAGTGTCGATAGAAGAAAACTTTGCTGTTGAAACCTTGGCTGCAGTGTTGATAAATTTTGATCAGGATGGTATAGAAGATTATGAGGAGACTATTTGTGCCTTAAAGGGCATGGGGTCTTACTCATATGCCCCCAAGAAGTTAGACTTGGACTTACAAAATCGTCCTAGTCCACCTGCTAAGCCCTCTATAGAAGAACCACCTGTCTTGGAGCTGAAAGAATTACCCAGTCATTTAAGGTATGTGTTCCTGGGTAGTGGGAGTAAGCTACCTATTATTATTGTGGATGACTTGGGTGAGAAGCAGGTGAAAGCACTTATTTTGGTGCTTCAAATATACAAAAGAGTAATAGGATGGACTATTGCTGATATTATTAGCATTCCTCCTGGCATCTGCACTCATAAGATACAACTTGAGGAAGAATGTACTCCTGCCATTGAGCAGCAACGCTGACTTAACCTACCAATTCAAGAGGTGGTTAAGAAGGAAATTATTAAGTGGCCAGATGCAGGAGTGGTTTATCCTATTTCCAACAGTAAATGGGTAAGCTCGATTCAATGTGTGCCTAAGAAAAGAGGCATAACTGTTGTTGCAAATTAAAAGAATGAGTTGATTCCTTTCAGGCCTATTACTGGTTGGAGAGTTTGCATGGACTACCGCAAACTAAAATCATGGACTTTAAAGGACTACTTCCCAATGCCCTTCATGGATCAAATTCTTGATCGGTTGTTGAGAAAGGGGTGGTATTGCTTCTTGGATGGATATTCTGGCTATAATCAAATCTCTATTTCTCCTGAAGATCAGGAGAAGATAATGTTCACATATCTGTATGGAATTTTTTCATTCAAGTGGATGTTTTTTGGGTTATGTAATGCACCCACTACCTTTCAAAGATGTATGATATCTATTTTCTCGGATATGGCTGAGGACACCTTGGATGTGTTCATAGATGATTTTTCTGTAGTTCAAGATTTATTTGGGTTGTATCTAGAGAACTTGAGTAAGGATTTGCAGAGTTGTGTGGACTTCAATCTTGTGCTTAATTGGGAGAAATGCCACTTCATGGTGAAAGAGGGCATTGTTCTCTGGCATAAAATTTCAGCAAAAGGGATAGAGGTCGATCGAGCCAAGGTAGAGGTTATTGAGAAGTTACCAAATCCCATCTAAGTGAAAGGGGTACGTGGTTTCCTTGGACATGCTGGCTTTTACCGAAGGTTTATACAAGACTTCTCTAAAATTACAAATCCACTTTGCAAACTTTTAAAAAGAAAACTAAGTTCTTCTTTGACGTTGATTGCATTAAAGCATTTGAATGACTTAAGAGGAAGCTGGTTGAGACCCCTATCATTGTTGAACTAGAATGGTCAAAACCATTTGAGATAATATGTGATGCAAGCGGTATTTCCCTCGGAGCTGTGTTGGGAAAAAGAAGGACAAATTATTTCATCCAGTTTATTATGCTAGCAAGGCACTGAATGGAGCTCAGAAAAACTACACCGCCACAGAGCAGGAACTTCTAGCAGTGGTATATGCTTTTGAGAAGTTTTGGGCATATTTGCTAGGTACCAACGTAGTGGTACATACTGACCATGCTGCCTTAAGGTACCTAATGGCGAAGAAGTATGCTAAACCAAGGCTGATCTGGTGGGTGTTTCTACTTTAGGAATTTGACTTCGAGGTTAAGGATCGTAAGGGATGTGAGAATCAAGTCGCTGATCACTTATCTAGACTCGAAGGCGAGCAAGTAGTAAAAGATGGGCTTGAGATTGATGATTCCTTTCCTAATAAGAAACTATTGGTTGCAATGCTCAAAAAAGTACCTTGGTATGCTGACTTCGCAAATTATATGGTAAGTGAGGTGGTACCAAAAAATCTTTTCTTCATCAAAGTAAAAAGTTTCTTCATGATGTGACCCATTACTTCTGGGATTCGCCATATCTTTTTCGGCGATGTGCAGATGGTATTATTAGACGGTGCGTCCCAGAAGTATAAATACTGAGTGTATTGGAAGCAAGCCATGCTTCCCCAGTTGGAGGTCAACACGCAGGTGATCGGACTGCAAGGTAAGTTCTTCATAGTGGCTATTATTGGCCCTCTTTGTTCAAGGATGCCTATGAGTTCGTGAAGAGATGTGACCAATGTCAAAGGCAAGGGTCCATCTCAAAGCACCATGAGATGCCAATGTCTAAAATGCTTGAGGTAGAATTATTTGATGTTTGGGGCATATATTTCATGGGACCCTTCGTGAGCTCATTTAGAATGAAATACATACTTGTTACTGTGGACTACGTGTCAAAATGGGTTGAGGTTGTAGCTCTGGCGGATAATGAAGGTAAGCGGGTTGTTGCATTTTTAAAGAGAAATATCTTCTCTCGTTTTGGGGTACCACATACCATCATAAGCGATGGAAGATCACACTTTTGCAAAAATATTTTAGAGCCCTATTGGAAAAATATGGGGTTAAGCAACATAAGGTAGCTACGCCATATCACCCGCAAATAAGTGGGCAAGTTGAGATCTTCAGTCGGAAAATCAAGGCTATCCTTTCCAAGATTGTGAATGCTAGCAGGAAGGATTGTTCTAGGAAGATGGACGATGCATTATGGGCATATCAAACAGCTTTTAAGACACCTATTGGAATGTCGCCATACCAATTGGTTTTTGGCAAGGCATGCCATTTGCCGATTGAGCTAGACCAAAATGCACTATAGGCACTGAAGCATCTTAATTTGAACAGGAATGAAGTAGTAAATATGAGACTGGGGCAGCTTAATGAGGTGGATGAGTTTCATCTCAGACCTTATGAAAGATCTGACCTGTACAAGGAACGAATAAAGAAATACCATGATCGTAGAATTGAAAAGAGGGAGTTTCAGAAAGGTGACTTGGTGCTTCTGTTCAACTCCAGAATCAAACTATTTCCAGGTAAGCTCAATTCCAAATGGTCCGGCCCATTTAAAGTGATTCAAGTCTACTCATCTGGAGTAGTGGAACTTGAAAATGAAGACGGTAATGTCTTCAAGGTGAATGGGCAACATGTAAAACTGTATATCAGTCCAAAGGACTCGATAAAGAATATTGCTACTATCTATCTCGATAAAGTCTGAGTAATCGAGATAACTGAGTCATGCCGCGACAATAAATCAGGCGCTAATGGGAGTCAACCCACAACGTGTTATTGTAAAACATTTATTAAATTAAGTTTGTTGTTATTAGTGCATTTTTGATGCATTTGTGAATTGTGCCGGATTAAAATTGCAGCAAAAAGGAGGAGTGGTACAGTAGAAAATAAGGGTAAAAACTTAAGCCACTGGAACAAAAGTGACGGCCGATTTGGTGGACCACCCTTCCTATGATGGTTCACCATTTCCTCCGTTGTAAACAAGCAGAAAAATTCATTCACTGGATCAAGTTGACAATTAAAGTGGTGAACCATCCCAAAGTTGGTGGACTATCTAATTGACCGTACAAATTAACCTAGATGGACTGGGTTCTGGTAAGGTACGATGGTGAATTTGGTGAACCATCAAAAACTCGGTGGACCATCCCGATGACCGTAAAAAAAAGCACTGCTCAGGTCTTGGTAAGTTTTGACGACCAACCTGTTGGACCGTCAAACATCTAACGGACCGTCGGGCCTGGCGTCGCTGTAACCCTAATTCTGGGTCGGGTCGGGTTGACTCTGAAGCCTTGTTAAATGGCCCATATTTTACCCAAAAGGTTTTAAAATGATCAAATAAGGTGGTTACATACGTTGTAACCCCTTCAAATCCTTCCATTATTTAACTTCCGTTGGATCCAAAGAATCCGAAGGAACTTAGTACCTCTAGGACTCTACTTCTCCTTCCTTCTCTACTATTTAAACACATCCACTCTTCTTGTCCTCTTCATCACAATTTAGTTGAGATCACAATTGAAGAGTTATTTGAATGAGTCTTGTTCTTCAAAGTTGCAAGCTTGTCTCTCTCCAAAACCAAGGTATGCGCATAATTCTATCCTTCTTTGTCTAAATGACGGATTCAGCTGGGGTTTGTGTTGGTAAGTTATTTTGTAAAGGAATTAGCATCTTATTATAGTTCTGTTTCCTTAAATTTCTGAAGGTTTTGAAATAGGCATTTGAGCATAATCTGTTTAGGTGAATTCTGAGTAACCTACATGATTAAGATGTGAAAAGTTGTGCTTGATTATGTTATGGTTTTCAAATATTGCATAACAAACAATGTTGCTCAACAAATGTTTGAATATATGCTAAATTGAAAGTTGAACCTGAAGAAAGGGGTGCGACGGTAAAGATGGTGGACCGTCAGAGTTTCGACAGACCACCAACTTGACCATCGTAGGACTATGAAAATTCCAGGACACTGGATACGGCTCGACGGCCAAAGTGGTGGACCGTCCCACCACTGGTGAACCACCACTTTGATCGTCAAGTCATGAAATTCACTGATTTGATAGATTTTTGCTGTGGACTGATTTCTTACCTCTTTTTTAGGTGTTATGGTTCCCAAACTACCAGTAAATAGAGTAGGAAGAACTTAAAGGGTTGGCGGCGAACCCGCATCCGGATACAACACCAAACAATGTGGAAGGGAAATTCTTCACTCTCCTAATCTGAAGAAGAGAGTGAGGATAGTACTAGCAGTACCAGTTTGATCCCAGATGAGGCCACAGTTGATGCCACTCCACCTGAGTCGTCTGATGTTATAATTGAGGATGCCAATATAGAAGGGAAAGCTAAAGCGGATAATGTAGAAACTAAACCTCAGGATGCCAACGTTGTCAAACATAAGGATCCTTAAGTTCGGAAGGCGATTAGATGGAAGATAGAGGCAGTACGTGATAAGTTATATGATGGGTTAACTCCCACTGTGAAAGGTATAAAAAGGTCATTTGAGTAAGAGCATCAAATTGTGACCAAGGACTTACATGAATATCGTGAGTTGGAATGTCGGTTCAATGAGTATGAACTAGCATGGATGAGATAGCTACCGGGAGCCTATCAACTGAATTGGGTAAGAGAATTCTTTGTCAATTATCTTGTACGGGTAGAACAGGATTGCCCAAAGGGGACATCAATTACAAATTTTCCAAACAGAGGTTTTGTACCTGTCCGAGGAGTCACTATTGCTATTTCAGCCTGAACAATCAATAAGATGTTGATCGGACCAGAGTATGAGGCCCTACTTGATATGCCTGATCTTGGGTACAGATTGAGAAACTCTTCCACTCAAAGGACTTGGGTGTCCTTATTCTTGACTAAGGATGGTAACCCCTCTTGTTTTACCAACTCACGGAAGTGTATTGCAAAATACTCCCTTAGTTTTAAGGATAAATTCTGGCGGGCTATTGTTCGTTTAAGGTTAATGCCAATAAAAGGGGATGGAAACTTGGATAAACACAGAGTCGTGTTGGTGGAAATCTTTATCTCAGGTCTTCAAATTGACTTTGATCAGATAATTGCAGATGAGAAGTTCGTAAAGGCACACAAAATCTCCAGTTCATTTCCATTTTTGTGCTTAATCATGGCTTTATGCAGACAGGCTGGTATGACCTTGATTCGTGGAGTAGACAATGAAATCCAAGATATACACAAATAGGACCTTGAGAAGTCAAAAGACTACTCCAAATTCGAGATGTGTGTCACCAAGCTTCCAGCTTACCAGACTCACTCTGCACCAGCTCCTGATACAACAGAGATTCCCTCAGGTATGCCTTTGCCCATTACCACCTATGTGACACCTGAGTACGTACCCCAAGGCATATATGCAGGCTCAGGTTCCACACAATCTATTGGTGGAATAGATTTTGCTGAATACAGGTTCACACCAGAAAACTTTGCAAAGTCAGTGAAGACGAAAAAGAGGTTTCAGAGACAGCTAGATAAGTGGACTGCAGACTTCAAGCCTTTTGTTGATGAAATTATGGATGATGCAATTCATTCATTCCAAACCACTCAAACTAGGATGGACACCATGGAACTTCGTATAAACAAAAGGCTCGATTCACTGTTCCTTCCTGACCTTGCCAAGCTGATGGCTTAATTTGAACAAGCAAAGGCAGATATTGCAGAGCTAAAGAGTAGGTAGCCACAATAGCCTATTTTTGACCCGACATTAGTGGAAAGTGATGTTGATGAGGGTATTGTGGACTTGATAGGCAAACCATTGAAACACAAAGGGAATGAGCAAATGGATGAAAAAGCTGCAAGGAAAGAAGCAAAAGGGAGAAAGAGAGCAGACATGACACCAGAACAACAAGAAAGGCATGATAATAAGATATCTCGAAAGAATTCACTGAACAATGAAGAAAAGAGGATAAAGAAAGAAGAAGATGAAGTAGCAATAGTATCCACTAGTGCTGCCCCAGCAAGGGGGCACAGTGCAGGATCAGTTCGAGAGACGATTCCTCCAATCTTGGAGGGTGAGGTTGTGAGTGCCCCTACCACCATAGGGGACAACATTGCATCAGGTGAGGACATAGGATCCTTACCACACTTCACATATGTCTCAGATGAATAAAAGGCAAAACAAGTAAAACCATTTCCTTGTACTTTAAATCAATGCTTTGGGGACAATGCATCTATTTTTCTGTGGGGGTGGTGTACTTATACCATGGTGGATTGTTTTGCCGATATATTTTACCTCCATGTTCTATCAAGTAGAATTGGAATGTTTGCTTCTCTAATCTCCTAAGCTTGTGATGTAAATAACTGTGTTTAATGTTATTTATAAAATGTTTCAGTATCCCTTTGTTGAGATGCATAATGTATGATGTTGGCATAAGACTATGAGCATGAATGTGTAATTATTTACTCTAATCATGTAGCATATGTGCTTAACCTTCAGTGAGTCTGCATTTGGCATTAACATGTAAGAGGTGCATGAATCATGTGATGGAAATCCTAAGAGTAGCAGAAGAAGTTTAACTCAGTTACCACTGTGTGTGAGGATTTGTCTTGAGTTCTTGCATAGTGTAGTGCCTAAAACTTTCCTGAGTCATTGATATTGTTCTCTAACTAATTCAATAAGATAGGATGACAGGCCTTCTTGTATTTTTAGTCTACTTATCCTAAATAATTAACCTCTCTAAGATTTTTCTCTCACTCAAACCTGAGTTGAGCCTTTTAGTAGTTTTCTTCATTTCCTATAACTATAATTAACTCTCCGTAGGTCATTATCATACAACTCTAGCCCTGGCCCAATATTGGGCATTGTGAACCTCAACTTAGGAAAAACACCTAAGTTGAGGGTGGCTATTGTCAAAATGTAAGCACCTAGTGGAAAGTTGGTTTAGAATGTAGTTTAAAGGCATTTGGCCCTGATCTATCCAAAGATATTGTGCACATCAGCTTACTGCATTGGCATAAGTTGAGGGTGGCTGATTCTTATTAAAACAAAGATTATTTTATATAATTTAAGTAGAATTGATAAGGGAGATTGTAAGCAAGTTGATTAAAATAGTAGCTTGGGGATGAAAAGTTGCTAGGTCTAGGAGAGTTAATCCCTAATAAGTCACTTTACTATAAAGAGTACCATCACCTAGCCTTAAGCCTCGTTATAAGCCTAGAAAAGACCTGTTTGATCCTAGAGAATTAGCTTTGAGGGTGTGTTAAATGGTAAGGGAAAGCCTATGGGTACCTGGACTATTCTTGTAACTTCTTTGATGAGAGTGAGAGTTTAGATTGTTTCCACGTAGTATAAAGAGTGATGGACTTCATTGTTGTGAGGGCAACTGAAGTTTTTCTTAGTTCTGTTGTTCGCTATGGGACATGACATATATGTTTATGTGTGCTGAATTATAATCAATGATGGGTGTAGAACATGCTGGTTGAAATTCATGTGAGTAAAATGATGAGTGAACGGTTGCGTCAAAATTATTCATTAGTTGGTTGCCTGCAATGTTATGGTGCATGTTTGCAATTGGATGCTGAGTTACTTGAGGATAAGAAACGATCTTAAGTTGAGGGTGTTGATGTTCTAACTTTTTATGGAACATTTTGCATCGTTTCCATGAGAAAGTTGTATGTTTTCAAGCAACTAATTTGCGTTTAATTCTGGTTTTTAATTTTTCAAGGTAAGGATCTAGCTGAAGAAAAAAACTCAGAGAAGAGGTAGAAAAACACTTCTGACGGTCAAAATGGTGGACCGCCAGTCTTGCGATGGATCACCAACTTGACCGTCAGGCCTAAACAAAACCCAAGACTTCAGGTCTTGCAGCGACGGACCAAATGATGGACCATCAGTCTTGCGACAGACCACCAAGTTGACCGTTAAGTTCATCTAGAACCTGGATCCCTAAAGGACTCAGTGATGGACCAAGTGGTGGATCGTCAGTCTTATAATGGAACACCAATTTAGCCGTCAAGTTCATCCAGAACCTGGACCCCTAGAGGACATAATGACAGACCAAATGGTAGACCATCAGTCTTACGACGGATCACTAATTTGGCCGTCATTCTTATCCAAAAAGTAACCTTCTTAGATCAGCAGTGATGGGCCAAATAGTGGGCCATCAACCTTTCAACGGACGACCAATTGGGTCATCACTTTGGACATAAATCTTATAATTTCGAATTTTAAATCATTTGAGCTGGGAATATATAAATACCGAGTATTAAGGTTTAGTAGGAATCTTTTGTCTTTATTTTCATACTTTCTCTTCTATTAAGAGCTTTGTACTACTTTTCATTGAGATTTGAATATAGATTTTGAGATGTGCTTATTAGTTTTCATATTTTCCATGAAATATTGAGAAGAACAATAATGTGACTTCTGTAAGTACTCTTCTAAAGTTATTTATGAACATCAATATAACTTTGATTTCTGACATGGAGGTGAATAGTTAAACTCCTATAACTAGGGTTATGGGAGTCTTGATGTAGAGAACTATTTTGGGGTTGTGAATGTGTTTGTTTTATAATATTTATTGAATTTGCATAAATCTTTCTTCATTTTAATGACATCTCTTGGTTGCAAACTTGAGAACTGAGCCCGTGAACTCCACTTGTCTAACAAGAAAGTGGATATTGGGGAAAAAAGTGATTCACATGAACTCCATAGGTTTACCCTTTGGGTTAATAGGTTAATGCCCTAATAGGATTAACCCACATGAGAGTGTTATTGAATAATGAATGGTACCTTTAAGTTCGAAAGAAGTAAAGGGTGAAATACTCATTAGGTTGAGAAACATGTGGGTAATCTTTAGAATTCAATAATTCTTGCAATTGGATACGTAAGTTAGAATTCGAACACAAACTTACAACCCTAATTGTTTGAACATGTTGGTGAGCATAACTCTAGTTAATTTATTCTTATTAGAATTACATCTACATTTACTCTTAGTTGTTGGGCTTTTGTGTAACGCTAATACAAAAGAACACTGTTAACATTTCCAAACCTCCTTTATTTCGGAGCCTTAGATCAACAGTCTAATAACATCCATAATACTTAGTGAAAACAGTATTCCCTGTGGGATTCGACACCCAACTCAGTTTGGTTCTATATTTGACAACGACTGCTTACTCTCTCCTAAGAGAGTTGTAGTTTGGGTGTATCAGGGTGTACGTTGATGTGTTCACTGACCATAAAAGCCTACAGTATGTGTTCTCTCAGAAAAATTTAAATCTCTGTCAGATAAGGTGATTGGAGTTGTTGAAATACTACGACATGAGAATCCTATATCATTTGGTTAAAGCCAATGTAGTGGATGATTCTCTTAGTAAGATGTCTACGGGTAGTGTTTCTCATGTGGAGGATGGTAAAAAAATGTTAGCTCAGGAAGTTTATCAGATTGCTCGACTAGCTGTTCACTCAGTTAATTTAGTAGAAGGTAGTGTATGGGTGCATAGTCATTCAAAATCATCCCTGGTTTCCGAGGTAAAGGAAAACTAGGATAGGGATCATAGTCTAGTCAAGTTGAAGGAATCACTCAGAGATCAGAAAGTAGAGGTCTTCTCCAAAGGGGGAGATGGTGTTTTGCGTTGTCAGGGTTGGCTATGTGTGCCATGTGTAGACTATTTGAGATAGCGAGTTCTTGCAGAAGCGCATGGTACGCGCTACTCTATTCATCCAGGGGCCATTAAGATGTACCATGGTTTGCAGGAGATCTATTGGTAGAGTTTGTGGCTAAGTGCTCAACATGTCAGCAGGTTAAGATCAAGCATCAGAAACCAAGTGGGTCCATGCAGGAGTTTAGTATTCCCACATGGAAATGGGAAGAAGTGACTATGGACTATGTGACGGGTTTGCCTCGTACTCGTCATGAACATGATTCATTTTGGGTCATTAAAGATAGGATGACCAAATCAGCTCATTTCTTATCAGTCCGTACCTCTTATTCAGCCGAGGATTGCGCCAAACTCTATACCAGAGAGTTGTTCAGATTATACAGTATTCCATTGTCGATTATCTCAGCTAGAGGTACCCAGTTTATCTCTCATTTCTGGAAGGCATTCCAAAAAGGTCTTGGTACCCAAGTCCACCTCACTATAGACTTTCATCCTCAGACATATGGTAAAGAAGAAAGAACCATTTATACTTTAGAATATATGTTGCAAGCGTGTGGGATAGACTTTAAATGTAGTTGGGATGACCACTTGCCTTTGATTGAATTCACATATAACAACAGCAATCATTCCAACATTTAGATGGCTCCGTTTGAGGCACTTTATGTAGATCTCCCATTGGTTGGTTTGAATTGGGTGAGGCCGCAGTAGTAGGGCCTGACTTGGTATTTGATAGCTTAGTAAAAGTTTAGTTTATTTGGGAAAGGCTTAATATAGCTCAGAGCCAACAGAAATCATGCACAGATGTACGCAGAAAGGATCTCAAGTTCGAGATTGGTGGTTTTGTGTATTTGAAAATCTCTCCCATGAAAGGAGTGAAGAGGTTTTGAAAGAAGGGGAAACTCAGTGCCCGATATGTAGGTCCTTACCAAATTCTCAGCCATTTCAAAAAAGGTAGTTTATGAGCTTGAGTTGCATTCAGACTTAGCTTCAGTGCATCCAGTATTCCATGTCTCCTTTCTTAAGAAATACATAGGTGACCCAGCAGTCGTAGTCCCTAGAGAGGGCATAGATAATCAGAACAGTCTCTTTTATGAAGAGACTCCCATCAAAATCCTTAATTATCAGATTCGCTGACTGAGGAACAAAAAAGTCTCTCTAGTCAAAGTACTTTGGCAGAATCAGTCTGTTAAAAGAGGTGCTTGGGAGGAAGAAGAATACATGCGGACCAAGTATCCTTACCTCTTCTCTGTAAGCTCAGACTCATCCCAAGGTAATGGATTTCCTATGAATTTACTTAGTCCCATGTTCAGATATAGCTACCAACTTACTCAGTCCCATTCATGAATTAGTTCAGTCATGTACTCATGCATCAAACATGTATGTCTTGTACGTACTTCATCTTATCATCTCTCCAACCTCAGTTAATTTCCATTGAAGGACAAATGTTCACAAGGGGGAGATATTATAATACCCCGCATGTTTCTAAGCTAGGAGACGAACCATTTTTCCAACATATGAAATCTCTTATCCTGTGATTCATACTTGATTACATGACTTACAAAGAGTATCCTAGCAATAAAATAGCTTATGATGCGTTAAGCATGTTCATATGAGTCACTTAAGGTAATACAAGCTAAGAGTTTTTGAATCCATCAAGTTTAAGTGTTTAATTTTGTAAGGGTCATATTTAAATGAGTATAACTCAATATTAATGTGGTATTTCTTCATATTTCTACCCACCAAATTACAGAGAATCTAATTATATTTCCAACTATACCAATTTCATCAAAATCCGACACCCGAGCTAGGAGTTATGGCTTTGCGAAGTAGAGTGTGTCACCTAACCAATCGTACATGGCCACTGGAAAGCATAGGAGATATCATATGCGGTGCCTATGTAAATATAGGTGATATAATATGCGGCGCCTATGTAAATATAGGCGATATCATATGTGGCGCCTATGTAAATATAGGCGATATCATATGTGGCGCCTATGTAAATATAGGCGATATCATATACGGTGCCTATATATGATTTCAGCCACGAAAACACTTAGTTTTTGAGTTATTTCGAGGGCAGTTAAGTACTTTAACACTCCTTACATGTCCCTAAACCTAACCTCACAGAATTTATAGCTTCTAAACACATTACAACCCTATTACCATCTCAAAGTTCTTATCCAAGAGCACCATAAGAGAAAAATAACTAGGGTTGCATAATTAAGCTTGAAGATCCAATTTCAAGGAAATTCCTCCGTCAATCATCAAGAATTTTCCTTCTAAGGTATGAGTGAGTTGATTCATGGACTCCTTTCGTCCATGAAGCTCAAGAACTATATTCTAAATTATGTATTATGATGTTTATGTTGGTGGTGGTTGATGTTCATGTGGTTGGAGTTTGATGATGCCTAAGATGGGATCTTTGTATGTTTTGTGTGAGGATATGGTGGTATTTAATGTATAAATATGTGAAATTGGTGGTTGAATATTTGTAATCTTAATGAATCCACCTATGCCTAAGATGTGCATGTAAGGTGTTTCTGAAAATACCTAAGGGAATAGAAATCATGCTTTTATGACATAATAAGTCCTAAATGACTATTCCATGTTCTAAGTTTTTGTTCAACGTGATCCCCATTCTATTGTCTTGAATTGAAGATGTTGTATGAGTTGCTCATGATATTGTTGTGATATGGAATGACCATGTTATTGAAGCCATGCAAGTATATACATGTTGTGTGCATTCCCGATCATGTGATAGTTTGTTGAGAATCATTCTTATTATGAAATTCTTACTTATGATATTGTGAATTGTGGACTCTAATCTTATGATCAAGTCAGTCATGTGTGTCAGTTTCCTTCCATCGAGTCCTGGGGGTACTTGTACCCAAAAGCTATAGCTGTGTGCCTAGAGCTAGTGTCATGTTTTAAGACATCCTCAGTCAAGCTATGCTCCATAGATTTCAGTTAGTCACGTGACTTAGAAAAACTCAGAAATCTCAGTAGTTCAGTAGTCCCAGTAGTTTCAGTACTCTCAGTCAGACCTCAGATCTCAAGTAGCTTTTTCATCAGTCAACGAAACTCAGTGAATTTAGCTTAGTTCAGCTAAGAAAATATTATCAGCTCAGTTAATTAGTTTATAAATCAGTTCAGTTCAGTTATTCAGTTCAGCATAGTTAATCTTTTTAGCGTCTTTCAGTTGGGAGTAGGGACTAGCACCGAGCGAGTGCAGGGATGTCGGTTTTTCCCGTTATAAAGGCAGAGCCATTAGCAGCAATCCCTGTACTCCAAAAATGCGTAACCAGCTCAGGATAGGAGTCACCCGTCAGATTAAGGTTATACTTGACTATTATATTACCTTAGGCTTGATTTCTTGTTCAGGGTCAACCGTCAGAGAGGCTTGACCATAGTAGAGGTCTCTACCCATGGCACGATATTGACTCCCTTCCAATCAGGGCAAAGATTGGACCCCACCAGTATAGTATCGGGGTATGTCGGTTAAGTTAATACCTCCCAAAGTCACAGTTACAGTTACAGTTTCAGTATCAGTCTTCAGAGTAGAAATCAGGAATCAGGACTGTTAGATACAGTCATCGATCTCAGTAAGGAACTCAGATTGTTCCATTGATTCCTGGACCATCCCGTCAGATAGGATTGGTCCCATATTCAGATGCTTATTAGTTGATCTAGAGTTCACCCGGCAGACAAGCTTGATCTCAATATTAGATTCAGTCGAGTACTCTCATTATCAGTTTCAGAGATCACTCGTTAGCTAGGACTGATCTCAGACTTAGATGTTCAGATACAATTTGGAACTTAGATAGTTTTCCCCAGAATTAGGACTGTTAGATACAGTCATCCATGTTATCAGTCATTCAGTATCTCAGTATCACGAAACTCATGTTGTCAGAGTTCAAACTCAAGTAGTCAGTAACTCCACTAGTTCAGTAGCAGTTACGTATGTATGTGTGTATGTATTATCACATTCATATTAGTCAACATGTTCATGCATATAAACCCCATGCATTTAGCCTACCCCCACGTATACTCAGTACTTTAGTTGTACTGACGCATTTGTGCTATGGTGATTTCTTTTTATGTTACACCATAGGTTCTGAGGTGCATATTCCATATCAGCAGTAGCAGTTTAGTAAGCAGTGAGTCCTCATCTTTTGAGGACATGATCGTTATATTTATTATTCCAGTATTTCAGTTTATTTTCAGTTTAGGGAGTTAGTTGGAGACATGTTCCTTCAACTCCTTATTCAGACAGTTTAGAGGCTTTCAGACGATTATAGATTTTTCAGATTTAGACTTTAGTATTTTCAGTTTTGTTTTGGTACTGTGATACCACCTTATTTCAAATATTATATTATTCAAGATTGAACCTTACGCCCTATTTGTTCATGTTTCTACATTTTATATGTATATTATGCAGTTACAGGTACAGATATAAGTCATGGATTAGCTTGTGGTCCTTCGGGGTCATGAGCACCATGTAGCATTCCGGTTCAAAAAATCGGGACATTACAATATGATACACCATTGATAGATACAGGAGCAGAAGCCAATTTATGTAAATATAATTATTTACCAGAAAGTAAATGGGATAAATTAAAAACACCAATAATAGTTAGAGAATTTAACAACGAAGGAAGCTTAATTACTTATAAGGCTAGAAATGTAAAAATACAAGTATGGGATAAGATATTAACAATAGAAGAAATCTATAATAATGAACTAACATCAAAAGATATGCTTCTAGGAATGCCATTTTTTGATAAATTATACTCACATATAATAACTAGAACACACTGGTGGTTTACAACACCATGTAAACAAAAAGTAAGAGCAAAAAGAGTTATGAATAAAGTAAGAAAGAAAACTGATTGGATAAAAGGAAGTGAAAAAATCACACAAAAATTTGAAAATATAAAAATACTAAAGACTTCATGAGTTGAGGCAAGCCTCCTCTTGTACACAAAAAACTTTTGAATATTTAATAAAAACAAAGATATTTCAAAGGAAAAGCTATGGATTAACAAAGCCCAGAATTATCAAACCTACCAGAACAGGTATATTTATTTATGATTATGAATACCTAAATTCATAAATTCCTGACAATCATGATATAATAAAATAAGTTCGTGTTAGTTATTATATAGTAGAATTATTCGAAGAATAATATGTTACAAAGTTTATTAGCAAAGAGGAAAAGGAGAAAAATCCCTAGGACTATGCCATCCTAAAGGTGAAACTGGTGAGGCAAGAAGGCCGTGATAGGGGAGTAACCAGTGTAGAGGCGCTGTTTAAGGAAAAAGTAGCCAGACTACTATGCTAATATTGACAGATTAACATATTTATTTAAGAATAATCTAGTATATAGTTATCTAAGATGACCATATTTTGTTATGTATATGATTAAAGGGAATATTTTTGCAATAGCATCATATGAAAAATGAATACTTATTTATCTGATGAAATGGTAGATAAATTTAAAATGCTTGTTTTGTATGTACTTAAGGATACAGAAAATGTAGATATAAGAAAGATAATATGGGAAAAAATATTTGATAAATATTTTATGGCTAGAATAAACTACATACCACACCTACCTACTCGTACAAATACCTACATACCAAACCTACACATCAACCATGATAAATTACGTATATTTAGAATATTGGAAAAATGGATATGAAAAATATACAATTAATAGAAAAACTAATGAACACAACTCTAGAAACAAATTTATGAGAACTAAAGATATAAAATATATAAAATTCCTTAATGAAAAATATACAAGAATTATTAAGATTAAAACAAACAACCAGTCAATATTATGATAAAGCATTTAATAACCCATAAATCTAATTCCAAGTTATCCAAGTTATTCGTAGAAACCTAAGCATCATATGAACAATATGACAAGCTATATATCTGATGAAATTAAAATACTTGTTTAATATATTATTAAAGACTTAGAAATAGAGACATAAAGAAAATAATATGGGAAAAAATATTTCATGAAGAATCGTTAAGTCTAGAATGGTTAGAAGATATGAATGATCTTAGCTTATATTATTCAGATAGTTATTACTCAGATAATAACATTTATTACTAAGATAGATATTATCCAGAATAAATATTAGAATATATTAAAAGATTTAGAGAAAAACAAAGTTGGCTATACGAAGAAATTAATTATAGAAACCATCTTAGAAGAGGAAGAAAATAATTAAAAGAAAGATTAATTTGGATAGATAAAACCATGAAACAACTAGAATTAAAAGATAGTTTAGAATATGATTTAGACATAGAATTATTCATAGAAGAAAAACACAGGATAATTAACGAAATAGATAACCTAGAATTTAATGTCGGATAGAGTACAATTAGAATAAATTATTACAAAGAAATTTGCAGTATTACAACTACGTTAGGATAAGATGATAAAGTACGAATACTTAGACTATTGGAGAAAAGATATGGAGGAAATAAGATTAACAGAAATACCTATGAAAGAGAATCTACTTGACTTCCTAAAAACTAGAGATATGGAACATATAGAATACCTTAAGAATAATATAGAAGAATTAATAAGGTTAAAACAAAAAACTAAGGAATACTATGCATAGCATTTCAAATAACATGATAGAACTAGTAAGTACTAGTTATCTATTAGTTATCCACGCAAATTACCCAAGTTATCTTCACCCCCCAACATTGGTACCACTGGTTTAATTTTATCAAATAGTATCCCAGCGGGGGGCGAATAAAATCTTACATAAAATAGTTGTCCTTTTGTAATTTTTATATGTCATAATTCCTTTATGTACTTCAGGAATCATGGCTAATTCTTTCCCATCTATTGTATATACTATTGATAATAATCCATAAGAATAACATGTAGCGATTAAATTTGGGTTGGTTCCTGGGAGAGCAATAAGTTTATTATAATTTTGTAACTTTTGGGTTATATACCTTTGGTGTTTTTTGGCTAGTTCAATATCTTAGACGGGTTTGTTATTTAGTAAGGTTTGGATTGTATATAAATTTTCAATATAAAGACGGGTTAGATGGTTGTAAGCTTGTTTTTTCTGGTTTTTGTGTATAGTAGTATATCATCTATATATACTACACAATTAGGGAATTGTTTAAAATAACTATCGATAAAATGTTGATATCTACTTGGTGCATTTTTATATCCGAATGGTAATACGTTCCATTCATAAAATCCTTATGGTAACTTAAATGCAGTTAATTCCTTAGAATCTTCATCTATCTTTAAATGTTGGGGGTGCAGATAACTTTGATAATTTGCGTGGATAACTAATAGCTAACTAGTACTTACTAGTTCTATCATGTTAATTGAAATGCTATGTCATAGTATTCCTGAGTTTTTTGTTTTAACCTTATTAATTCTTCTATATTATTTTTAAGGTACTCTATATGTTCCATATCTCTAGTTTTTAGGTAGTCAAATAGATTCTCTTTCATAAGTATTTCTGTTAATCTTAATTCCTCCATATCTTTTCTCCAATATTCTAAGTATTCGTAGTTTATCATCTTATCCTAAAGTAGTTGTAATACTGCAAATTTCTTTGTAATAATTTATTCTAATTGTACTATATCTGACATTAAATTCTAGGTTATCTATTTCGTTAATTATCCTGTCTTTTTCTTCTATGAATAATTTTGTCTAAATCATATTCTAAACTATCTTTTAATTCTAGTTGTTTCATGGTTTTATCTATCCAAATTAATCTTTCTTTTAATTGTTTTCTTCCTCTTCTAAGCTAGTTTCTATAATTAATATCGTCATATATGTAACACCCCAAGAACCTATCCCGAGACATCACACGGTACTTAAGGCCTCACGTGGCCTCAAGATAACCCTCTAAGCCTGTCATCCCTTTTTGAACTCACTTTGATGGTAGTCATGGAAAAATAAGAAAGGATATCATATCATGGACATACTTGAGAGAAAAGATATACTGGCCTGCACAATCAAAATACTGACATTCTATACATACTGATACTCTATTCTGACAAAGCCTCTACTATATAAGACTGAGGAGCCACTGGGACAGATCTCCAACTGACTCGTACTGAACTGAAAAGAAACAACCATCTACTAACAAGGCAAAATCAGGGACATAGGTCCTTGAACCATGAGGACTCACCAACTGCAAAAGTGTAGATGAAGGTACTCAAAGATCACTGTCGCTGCTGAGACTGAGCACCTGAACCTACATCATAAGAAAATGTAGAACACAAAAGAGTATGGGAATCAGTACTTGGGAATGTACTAAGTATGTGGGGGTGTATGCAATATTATAAATAATATCATAAATGTGTAAGAAGATCATGCAAGCTGACAATAATGACTCTCTTCGCCTGAATTACCTAAAACATAATTTCCATAAATCATCAATAATAACACATGCTTCATAAATCTCATAAATCGTTGGACTCAACTCAAACTCTTTGACTTGTGACTTAGAGTGACTTGGTGACTCATGAAACCTAGACTATTATGGACTTGGGAGTTTCTTATAACCGACATAAACCATGTGAGCTACATGGAGTCCAACATTTTTCCCTCCTAAGGAAGGAACCCCACATTGGCGAGAGCGTTATACTCTTGCCAGGGAGTATAACCTCAAACTCATCTGTGTGATCACAAACTTGGATCTTTGGCCCTCAAATCTCAATCCTACGGTGGCACGTAGTTCTGGGGAAGTAGGATACGCTGAACCCACACTTCCCACTCGGTGCTAAATACTACTCCCAGAATTAGCTCAGAACGCGTTAGGAAATCCACCTCAATAAACTCAAGGGTCTATCATGAAGACCAAAACATAAATATTTCTCATCTGTAAATCATAATTAAATCTTGCATTCCTAACTCGACTCAAACTCAAAACAATCTTTATCGACATCAAGTACACTTGCTTATTAAATTATATCAAGTATCAAGGCTTCAAGAAAACATCATAAAACTCATTCTTGACTCTCAAGTTCAATATCAATATATATTCAATAATCAAACTTCTCATGGAAAAACATAAATCATGACACTTATCTTAAATCACTTAGAAATCATCATCTCATGATAACAATATACAACTCATGGCATAAATTCTCAATTTAAGAAATAAAACAATGAAATAGTCATATATATCAATCTTGAATAGCCCAGTTCTCATAAATCATTGATAAAGTAATTTGGGTGTAAACCCACTTTGAGAAATCATGAAATTCAATAGTAGAAATATAATCTTTGGGCACAAGAACAAAAGAAGTGTACTTGTTCAAACCCCACATACCTTGGATTATGATTTTGAGATGAAAAAGCTTGATTGAAACACTTCCTTAAACTTTTGAGCTAAGTTTCTTGATACCTTTAGATATCTTGAATCTTGAACAACTTGGTGGAATCTATGGAAAAATTCTGGAATTTCTTGGAGAAGATTTGATTTGGATTTGGAAGAGAGAAACGCTAGTTCTAGATATTTCTTGGGAGAGAAATGGAGAAGAATAGATTTATCTTCTCTACTTAAATCTATATATCGAGGGCCAAACTGGGCAGAAAGAACAAATGCCCATGAGAAAATTCTAAAACTGGAGCTGGATTTTTGGCCCTGGTGCGACGCACCATGATCACGGTCCTTCATTGGATTTGGACAATTGGGAAACTGCTCATTGGCACGACGCGATGAAATCGCGTTTCCACCTTGGTTGTGACCTGGAAGGGCTCCGCGACGCGGTGGAATCACGTTGGTGCACTGGAATTTGACAATCCTGATATTGAGCCTTGGCAGGTCATGTCAGTATCGTGGAGGCTTACTAGAAAATGACAATTGGGATATTACTCATCTATGCGACGCGCTAAGGGTCTAAATAATGATGTTTCACGACTGGGACTTTAGATAGACATAACTTTTTACTCGGATCTTCGATTTTGATGAAATTGGTATCGACGAAAAGCTTATTCAATTATATACGTGATAGAAAGTCAAAATTAGGGAAATACAACATGAAATAAACATCAATCACTTTGGAAGTCATCCATATTCACTCAAAAGACAGATTTAGGATTAATGAACGATCGGGGTATTACAATATCTCCCCCTTGGAAATATTCGTCCTCGAATGTTGTTAGTTAGACTCAGAGTCAAGGAGAAAACTTAGATTTCTCTGCTAAAGAAAATTACTTAAATGACTTACTCCACTTTAAACTTTCTAGTACTTCACCAAATGCACGAATCATAGAATGGATATTTATATAACGGAATACACTGGATTAGTAGGAAACTAAAGTAAGGAAGAATAATACCTTTGGCTTGATTTGAACTCACCGAGAAGAGATGGGGGTTCTTAACTCGCATATTTGTTTCTGCTTCCCAAGTATCACCCTCAACTGATTGGTTTTGCCATAGAACTTTAATCAAAGGGACTTCCTTGTTCCTTAGTCTACGGACTTGATAATCTAGGATCTCAACCAGAATCTCTTCATAAGAAAGGCTATCCCGAATGTCTAAGTTCTCCGATGGATCAACAACAACAGCAGAATCGCCAATGTACTTCTTAAGCATAGAAACGTGAAAGACAGGGTGGAAAGCTGTCAACTTCGTAGGCAACTCAATCTCATAAGCTGCTTTCCCAACATGATTCAAAACTCTGTAAGGGCCAACATATCAGGGACTAAGTTTCCCTTTCTTGCCAAATCTTTTCACCTCTTTCATGGGTGAAATCTTCAAGTACACTAAGTCGCCGACCTCAAATTTAAGAGCTCTTCCTCTCACATCAGCATATGACTTCTAACGACTTTGGGCTATCTTCAACCTTTCCCGAATCAACTTAACTTTCTCCACAGCCTCGAACACAGTGTCAGGTCCAATCACAACAGCTTCACCCACTTTGAACCAACCTATGGGCGATCTACATCGCCTTCCATATAAAGCCTCAAATGGATCCATTCCAATGCTAGCATGAAAATTGTTCTTGTAAGCAAATTCAATCAATGTCAAATGTTCATCCCAACTTTTTTTGAAATCAAGAACACATGCCCTTAACATATCCTCCAAAGTCTGGATAGTCCTCTCGGCCTGACCATCTTTCGCCGGAAGAAAAGCGGAGCTAAGATGAATTTGGGTACCAAGAACCTTCTGAAAGGCTCTCCAAAATTGAGAAGTAAATTGAGTACCCCTATCAGAAATAATTGACAAAGGTACTCCATACAACCTGACTAACTATCGGATGTACAGCTTAGCATAGTCCTTAGTGGTAAAGGATGTATGCACTGGCAAAAAATATGCGGACTTAGTCAACCTGTCAACAAAGACCCAAATCAAATCATAATGATGACGAGAGAGAGGTAAACCGGTCACAAAATCCATATTCACTTCCTCCCACTTCCAAGTAGGAATACTAAATTTTTGCATCATTCTACCGGGTCTTTGGTGTTCTATCTTAACCTGTTGGCAAGTTACACACTTCTCTACAAATTTTGCTATATCCTTTTTCATACCATTCCACCAATATATTTCCCACAAATTGAAGTACATCTTAGTAGCACTGGGATGAATAGAATATCGCGCGCCATGCGCTTCAGCCATAATTCTCTGCCTCAAATCATCAACATCAGTCACACAAAATCTATTCTGAATTTCAATATGCTATCTCCCCCTTGGGAGAAAACCTTCATCTTTTGGTCTTTAACTGACTCTTCATCTTGACCAAACAAGAATCCATATCTTGCTTCTCTTTTACCTCCAAAACTAGAGAAGATTCGGAACTACTCTGGACCCAAACATTACCCTCAGCTGAATCAAGCAATCTAACACCCATCATCGCCAAACGATACACTTCGCGAACTAACTCCTTCTTATCTTTCTAAACAAGCACTACACTACCTGTGGATGACCTGTTAAGGGCATTCGCCACTACATTGGCCTTGACCGGGTGGTACAACACATTCATGTCATAGTCCTTCAGCAAATCTAACCATCGCCTTTGTCGAAGATTCAACTCTCTTTGAGTAAAAACATACTGCAAACTCTTATTATCTGTAAAGACATCAACATGAACACCGTACAAGTAGTGTCTCCAAATTTTTAAAGCAAAAACCACTGCCGATCTTCTCATGCGGTTTCAACTGCCTGGAGGCATAGACTATAACCTTACCTTTCTGCATCAATACGCAACCCAAACCAACTCTAGAGGCATCACAATACACTACAAAATCATCTACACCATTAGAAAGGGTCAACACAGGGGCTGAAGTGAGTCGAGTCATCAACTCCTGAAAACTTTTCTTGCAAGAATCTGACCACTAGAATTTAACTTTCTTTTGGGTTAACCGAGTCAAAGGAGACGCAATAGAAGAGAAGTCTTCAACAAAATGAGGTAGTAGCCATCTAGACCCAAGAAACTCCTAATATTAGACACGGAAATAGTTATAGGTCAATTCCTCACAGCTTTTACCTTTTGAGGATCAACCTGAATACCTTTAGAAGAAACAATATGACCCAAAAAGGCAACTGACCTTAGCCAAAATTCACACTTGCTAAACTTGGCAAACAACTGATGATGTCTAAGGGTTTGCAAGACAATTCAGAGATGATCTGCATTGTCGTTCTTACTTCGGGAGTACACAAGAATATCATCTATGAACACAATAACAAACATATCCAAGTACTATCTGAAAACCCAATTCATGAGGTCCATAAAAGTTGTTGGGGAATTAGTTTGCCCGAAAGACATAACCAGGAACTCAAAATAACCTAACGGGTGCGGAAAGTCGTCTTCCGAATATCACACTCTCTAACCTTAAGTTGGTGATAACCGAATGTCAAATATATTTTCGAGAAATAACTGGCACCTTGCAGCTGATCAAACAGGTCATCAATTCTAGGAAAAGGATATTTGTTTTTTACTGTGACCTTGTTGAGCTGACGATAGTCAATGCACATACGCAATGAACCATCTTTCTTTCACACGAATATAATGGGTGCTCCCCAAGGAGACACACTGGTCCTTATGAAACCCTTATCAAGAAGATCTTTTAGTTGTTCTTTCAACTCCTTAAGTTCTGCGGGGGCAATATGATACGGAGGAATAGAAATAGGTTGTGTCGGGAAGAAGATCAATCCCAAATTCTATCTCTCTATCGGGAGGTACCTCTGGGAGATCTTCCGGGAAAACATCAAGAAACTCATTGACAAAATTGATAGACTGACTAGGTAGAGTCTTAGACTTTATGCCTTTAACTCGAACCAAAAAATAGATACAACCCTTGGATATCAATTTTCTGGATTTAAGGTAAGATATAAAATGACTCTTAGGGGATACAGAATTTCCAGACCACTCGAAGACTGGATCATTAGGAAACTGAAACTTGATTACATGGGTACGACAGTCTAAAGATGCATAACAAGAGTGAAGCCAATCCATACCCAGAATAATATTAAAATCAAACATGTCTAACTCAATCAAGTCTGCAAACATGACTCTGTGAACGACAGTGATAGGACACTTCTTATACACATGCTTAGCAATAACAGATTCACCTACTGGGGTAGAAACTAGAAAAGGCTCAGGAATCCTTTCAGCACTGATCTCAAAATTCACAGCCACCAATGGAGTCACACAAGAAAAACTTGACCCAAGGTCCATCAACACATACACATCAAAATAAAATACACGGAGCGTACCAGTAATAACATCTAGTGAATTCTTCTACTCCTGGTGGGGTGGTATAGCATAAAAATGATTCTGACACTGACCACTTACAGTACTAGACGAGGCACCCTGAGGAGGGGTAGGAAGAGCTAAAAGGGTTGGAGCACTAATAGCCTGACTCTGGGGACAAACATCATGACTCCCATATCTAGTGTATAGGCAATCCCTGAATCTGTGTCCCAACTTACCGCAACCAAAACAACCCCTCCGATCAGCTAAGCACTCACCAGGATGGTTCCTATTGCACTTCGTACATGGGGGAGGATGAGGTCTGTTACTCACACTTTCCTGGGACCTGTACATAGTAGGCCCATTACCCTGCTCCTGCCTGATTTTGAATATGGGAGCACTATTTGATGAAGGCGCTGGCACGAATGAACGGTTCAGGAACTGAGGGCGGTTCCCTCCAGAAAATCTTGTCTAGCCATACCTCTGCTACTCTGATCTAACTCTCTTATTTCCTCTTACCCTTTCTCTCTCTTTCACCTTGTCCGCCTCAATCTGCTGAGCATGTATCATTAGCGTTGAAAGATCCATGTCCCTATTGAGTATAGCAGATCTGCACTCTTTCACAACATAACTCGATACGCCAGTCAGAAACTTACTCATACTAGTCCTAGAATCAGTCATCATATCGGGAGAATACTTAGATAACTGGTTGAACTTAAGACAATACTCCTTAACTGTTATGGAGCCCTATCTCAAGTTCATAAATTTCTCTAGTTTCACTTCCCTCAGCTCCGGGGGAAAGAGCCTGTCCAAGAAAGCGTCCTGGAATAATTACCAAGTCATGGGAGCGTCAGTCTCCTCCCTACTCTTCCTCCACATCTCTACCCTATCATAGGCAACATCTTTTAAATGATAAGAAGCTAGCTCCACACTTTCTTCCTCCGTTACATGCATAATTTGGATAATTTTTTTCACCTCATCAAGATACATTTGTAGGTCCTCACCTGCCCTTGACCCATAAAACTCTGGCAAATTCATTCGCATAAAATCACGAACCTGAGTTGTCACTGAATTACCCTCCTGCAGAGGTGGAACTGCAGCCTGAACATTAGCCTAGGCGTTGGCGGTAACTGTCTGGGCTAGCACCTCAAAAGCTGCCCGGAACACAGCGTGGGACATTGTCTCGTGTAAAAGATCAATGGGTTGAGGTCGTTCGTCGTTTCTGTGATCTCTACGAGGAGGCATTTTCTGTCATAAGAGAGAACCAGTTAATAGAAGAGAGATACAGCTGTTGGCATGATATACCCTTGAAAGAAAGAAATGACTTTTTCTAAAACATCTCATAGCCTCTTTCTCATAGATGTGGCGCACTACACACCGATGATCAAGACTCTACGTAGTGTGGATTGTCAGACTTCCTAGGACTCTTTAAACCTTAGGCTCTGATACTAAGCTTGTAATGACCCAATAACCTATCCCAAGACATCACACAGTACTTAAGGCCACACGTGGCCTCAAGCTAACCCTCTAAGCCTGTCATCCCTTTTTGAACTCACTTTGACGGTAGTCATGGAAAAATAAGAAAGGATATCATATCGTGGACATACATGAGAGCAAAGATATACTGGCCTACACAATCAAAATACCAATATTCTATACATACTGATACTCTAGTCTGACAAAACCTCTACTATATAAGACTGAGGAGCCACTGGAATAGATCTCCAACTGACTCGTACTGAACTGAAAAGAAACAACCATCTACTAACAAGGCAAAATTAGAGACATAGTTCCTCAAACTATGAGGACTCACCAACTGCAGAAGTGTAGATGAAGTTACTCAAAGATCACTATCACTGCTAAGACTGAGCACCTTAACCTACATCACGAGAAAATGTAGAACACAGAAGAGTATGGGAATCAGTACTTGGGAATATATTGAGTATGTGGGGGTGTATGGAACATTATAAATAATATCATAAATATGTAAGAAGATCATGCAAGCTGACAATAGTGACTCTCTTCAGTTGAATTACCTGAAACATAATTTCCATAAATCATCAATAATAACACATGCTTCATAAATCTCATAAATCATTGGACTCAACTCAAACTCCTTGACTTGTGACTTAGAGTGACTCAGTGACTCATGAAACCTGGACTATTATGGACTTGGGAGTTTCTTATAACCGACATAAACCATGTGAGCTACATGGAGTCCAATATTTTGCCCTCCTAAGGAAGGAACCCCACATTGGTGGGAGCGTTATACTCTTGCCAGGGAGTATAACCTCAAACATATATCTGTGATCACAAACTTGGCTCTTTGGCCCTCAAATCTCAATACTACGGTGGCACGTAGTTCTGGGGAAGTAGGATACACTGAACCCACACTTCCTGCTAGGTGCTAAATACTTCTCCCAGACTTAGCTCAGAAAGTGTTAGGAAATCCACCTCATCAACTCAAGGGTCTATCATGAAGACCAAAACATAAATATTTCTCATCTATAAATCATAATTAACTTATGGATTCCTAACTTGACTCAAACTCAAAACAATCTTTCTCAACATCAAGTACACTTGCTTATTAAATTATATCAAGTATCAAGGCTTCAAGAAAACATCATAGAACTCAATCTTGACTCTCAAGCTCAATATCAATATATATTCAATAATCAAACTTCTCATGGAAAAGCATAAATCATGACACTTATCTTAAATCACTTAGAAATCATCATCTCATGATAACAATATACAACTCATAGAATAAATTCTCAATTTAAGAAATAAAATAATGAAATAGTCATATATATCAATCTTGTATAACTCAATTCTCATAAATCATTGATAAAGTAATTTGGGTGTAAACCTACTTTGCAAAATCATGAAATTCAATAGTAGAAATTAAATCTTTGGGCACAAGAATGAAAGAAGTGTCCTTGTTCAAACACCACATACCTTGGATTATGATTTTGAGATGAACAAGCTTGATTAAAACACTTTCTTACACTTTTGAGCTAAGTTTCTTGATGCTTTTAACTTAGATATCTTGAATCTTGAACAACTTGGTGGAATCTATGAAAAAATTCTTGAATTTCTTGGAGAAGATTTGATTTGGATTTGGAAGAGAGAAACCCCAGTTCAAGATATTTCTTAGAAGAGAAATAAAGAAGAATGGATTTCTCTTCTCTACTTGAATCTATATATAGAGGTCCAAACTGGGTGAAAAAAACAAAATGCCCATGAACAAATTCTAAAACTGTAGCCCGATTTTTAGCTCTGGCGTGATGCGCCATGATCGCAGTCCTTCAATGGATTTGGACAATTAGGAAACTGCTCAGTGACGCGGTATAGTGAAATCGAGTTTCCACCTTGGTTGTGACTTGGAAGGGCACCGCGATGCGGTGGAATCGCGTTGGTGCACTGAAATTTGACAATCCTTATATTGATCCTTGGCGCAATGCGTAAGTATCTCGAAGGCTTACTAAAAATGAAAATTGGGATATTACTCATCTCTGCGATGCACTGAGGGTCTAAATAACGATGTTTCACAACTGGGACATCAGATAGTCATAACTTCTTTCTTCGACCTCCGATTTTGACGAAATTGGTATCAACAGAAATCTTATTCAATTCTCTACATGACAGAAAGTCAAAATTAGGGAAATACATCATAAAATAAACATCAATTACTTTGGAAGTCATCCATATTCACTCAAAAGACGGATTTAGGCTTAAGGAACGATCGGGGTATTACAGTATAGCCAACTTTGTTTTTCTCTAACTCTTTTAAAATATTGTAACATTTAATAGGTATAATATCCATCTGAGTAATAACTGTTATTATCTGTGTAATAACTATCTGAATAATATAAGCTAAGACCATGCATATCTTCTAATCATTCTAGACTTAACGATTCTTCATGAAATATTTTTTCCCATATTATTTTCTTTATGTCTTCTATTTCTAAGTATTTAATAATATATAAAACAAGTATTTTAATTTCATCAGATATATAGCTTGTCATATTGTTCATATGATGTTTAGGTTTCTACGAATAACTTGGATAACTTGGAATTATATTTATGGGTTATTAAATGCTTTATCATAATATTTACTGGTTGTTTGTTTTAATCTTAATAATTCTTGTATATTTTTCATTAAGGAATTCTATATATTTTATATCTTTCGTTCTTATATATTTGTTTCTAGATTTGTTTTCATTAGTTTTTCTATTAATTGTATATTTTTCATATACATTTTTTCAATTTTCTAAATATACGTAATTTATCATGGTTGATGTATCGATTTGGTATGTAGGTATTTGTAAGAGTAGGTAGGTAGGTGTGGTATGTAATTTATTCTAGCCATAAAATATTTATCAAATATTTTTTTCCATATGATTTTTCTTATATCTACAATTTCTATATCCTTAAGTACATACAAAATAAATATTTTAAATTTATCTATCATTTCATCAGATAAATAAGTATTCATTTTTCATATGATGCTATTTCAAAATATTCCTTCAATCATATACATAACAAAATGTGGTCATCTTAGATCACTATATACTAGATTATTCTTAAATAATTACGTCACTCTGTCACTATTAGCATGGTAGTCTGGATACCTACATATTATTATAAAGATAAGTTTAAACAATATAACCTAAAAAGTGAATATAACAAATGGACACCAAAACAAGCAATTAATAAAAATTATAACTTCTTAGACTTAGACTGTTTAATAGATCTAGATAAAACGATACAATTATGGATAGGATATATAGCAAAACAATTATTAGACAATGGTATAAATGCAATAGATACACCGGAATATATAGAAAGAACACTAATAGGAACAACAAAATTATGATTTTTAAATTTAACTGAAAATAATAAAAAAGTATTAAGGAATGATAGAGAAACACAAGGAACAATAGTAACTAAACTAACACCTATAGACATATTGAAAAAAAATATGAAATGGCTATAAGAGATGAATTTAGTAGTATGGCAACAGAAGAAGAAGAAGAACAAAACAAAGAAAAAGATACAAATAGGAATTTAATGTTAAAACTAGCAATATGTAATATGTGTTATATAGATTAATATACATGCGCATTTAAAGAATACAACTATAAAGGAGCATATAATGCAGAAAAAGGTAAAGAAGTGAGAAGATTATATTTTAGTAAATTACCTGAACCATTTAGTTTAAAAATAATAAAGAATTGGGATGAAGCAAACATACTAGATACTCTAGGAGAAAGAATAAAATTTCTACAACAATGGTATAGAAATTTATGTGAAAAATACAGAGAAGAAATAAAAATGGAAAAAAATATTAATAAAAAATTTAGCATGTTGCAAAGATAAAATAGCGCCTCAATTTGAATGTGAAGAGAGATATTATAAGAAAAGAAAAAAACATAAGAAATATAAGAAATACAAAAAATCAAAATATAAGTATAAGAAACCAAGAAAAAGATATTATGTAAAAAATTATAAACATAAAAGAAAATATAGGAAAAAGAAATCTATAAAAGAATGTACTTGTTATAATTGTGGAAAACTAGGACATTTAGCTAGAGATTGTAAAATGCCTAAAGATCCAAAAAAGAAACAAATATCAGAAATAAAGATATAAAATGCAGAATATATGCAAATAGATTATATAGATTACGAATTAGAAAGTGAAGATAGTATATATGAAATTTTAGAAAATGAAACTGATAATGAAATAGATAGTGAATTAGATGAATCAAATGACTGAAAAAGATATAAAAATAATAACAAAGGAAGAATATTTAAAGGAAGAAGGAACTGACCAAAAAGTAATATTTGATAGTAATATATTTGAAGAAATAAAAGGAAAAGAGTTAGACCTAAGTGCAGAAAAAAAATTTAAAATACCAACAATAAAAAATATATTTAGTAGAAGAAAAGAGGAATACTATGTAGTAAGCTAAAAAAAGCATGTAATAGATTGTAAATATGCAAAAGGTAAAACTAGTATACCACTAGTAACAAAAAGAATAATTAATAAAGAAATAAACGATATAAAAAGTAAAGACCCAATAAAATATGTACTCCTTGGAGGAACAGAGATATTAATAAAAGCATGTTTTAGAAAAGGAATAGATACACAAATAGAACTATATTTAGCAGATGATAGGATAGTAAAACCTATAGAAAATAAAGCATAATTATTGCCATAAAAGGAAATTTAAAATACCAAAAATTAAATTTATAATAAGTGCAAATTATTCAGTACCAATAACAGATAAAAATATAGATAAATCATTAGTATTATATTAGAAAATATCAGAAATAGAACTAACCCCAGGAAGTAAAATATTTACAGCAAGATGTAAAAATCTATATGTATTAACAACAAAACATAAAATAACTGGAAAGAATAAAATACACATTTTAAGTCCTTTTGAACAATTCGTAAAAACAATTGATAACAATGATTATAGTTACAAAGATATAGACATAGAAGAAAATTTAGAAATAATAAATGATAGGATAAGTAAAACAAAAAGAATAGCTTATGAAAAAACAAAATCATCAAGCTCATAAAAAAGAACAAATTATGAAACAACTCCAACAGTTAATTTAAATCAATATTACATAACAAGAACAATAAATGAAAAGAATATTTAATACTCATAAATACAGGACAGGAAGAAAATTACCTAGCAAAATATCTAGTAAGAAATGAAGAAATAAAATCCAATAGTAATATGTGTCCAGATCTACCAAGGAGTCTAATAAACATTAAAAATACAGCAGAAAAAATAATAACAATAGGAGTTAGAAAAATAAAAATAGAATTTGAAATAAAGGAAGAAATGCAAAAATACAAGACTTCATGAGTTGAAGAATAAACAACTTTTGAATATTTAATAAAAACAAAGATATTTCAAAGGAAAAGCTATGGATGAACAAAGCCCAGAATTATCAAACCAACCAGAATAGGTATATTTATTTATGATTATGAAAAGCTAAACTCATAAATTCCTGACAATCATGATTTGATAAAATAAGTTCATGTTAGTTATTATATAGTAGAATTATTCGAATAATAATATGTTACAAAGTTTATTAGCAAAGAGGAAAAGGAGAAAAATTCCTAGGACTATGCCATCCTAAAGGTGAAACCGGTGATGAGAGAAGACCGTGATAGGGGAGTAACCAGTGTAGAGGCGCTGTTTAAGGGAAAAGTATCCAGACTACCATGCTAATAGTGATAGAGTAACATAATTATTTAAGAATAATCTAGTATATAGTGATCTAAGATGACCATATATTATTATGTATATGATTGAAGGGAATATTTTGAAATAGCATCATATGAAAAATGAATACTTATTTATCTGATGAAATGATAGATATATTTAAAATGCTTGTTTTGTATGTACTTAAGGATATGGAAATTGTAGATATAAGAAAAATCATATGAAAAAAAATATTTGATAAATATTTTATGAATAGAATAAATTACATACCACACCTACCTACCTACTCTTACAAACACCAACATACCAAACCTACACATCAATCATGATAAATTACGTATATTTGGAATATTGGAAAAATGGATATGAAAATATAAAATTAATAGAAAAACTAATGAAAACAAATCTAGAAACAAATATATGAGAACTAAAGATATAAAATATATAGAATTCCTTAATGAAAACTATACAAGAATTATTAAGATTAAAACAAACAACCAGTAAATATTATGATAAAGCATTTAATAACCCATAAATCTAATTCCAAGTTATCCAAGTTATTCATAGAAACCTAAGCATCATATGAACAATATGACAAGCTATATATCTGATGAAATTAAAATACTTGTTTTATATATTATTAAAGACTTAGAAATAGAAGACATAAAGAAAATAATATGGGAAAAAATATTTCATGAAGAATCATTAAGTCTAGAATGGTTAGAAGATATGCATGATCTTAACTTATATTATTCAGATAGTTATTACTCAGATAATAACATTTATTACTCAGACGGATATTATATATATTAAATGTTAGAATTTATTAAAAGAGTTAGAGAAAAACAAAGTTGGATATACGAAGAAATTAATTATAGAAACCAGCTTAGAAGAGGAAGAAAACAATTAAAAGAAAGATTAATTTGGATAGATAAAACTATGAAACAACTAGAATTAAAAAATAGTTTAGAATATGATTTAGACATAGAATTATTCATAGAAGAAAAAAACAGGATAATTAACGAAATAGATAACCTAGAATTTAATGTCAGATATAGTAAAATACAAATATATTATTACAAATAAATTTGCAGTATTACAACTACTTTAGGGTAAGATGATAAACTATGAATACTTAGAATATTGGAGAAAAGATATGGAGAAAATAAGATTAACAGAAATACTTATGAAAGAGAATCTACTTGACTACTTAAAAACTAGAGATATGGAATATACAGAATACCTTAAAAATAATATAGAAGAATTAATAAGGTTAAAAAAAAAACTAAGGAATACTATGACATGACATTTCAATTAACTTGATAGAACTAGTAAGTACTAGTTAACTATTAGTTATCCACGCAAATTACCCAAATTATCCACACACCCCAACATACCAATTTTCGGGGGTACGGATAACTTGGGTAATTTGCGTGGATAACTAATAGATAACTAGTACGCGTGGATAACTAATAGATTACTAGTACTTACTAGTTCTATCATGTTAATTGAAATGCTATGTCATAGTATTCCTTAGTTATTTGTTTTGACCTTATTAGTTCTTCTATATTATTTTTAAGGTATTCTATATGTTCTATATCTCTAGTTTTTAGGTAGTCAACTAGATTCTCTTTCATAACTATTTCTGTTAATCTTATTTCCTCCATATCTTTTCTCCAATATTCTAAGTATTCATAGTTTATCATCTTATCCTAAAGTAGTTGTAATACTGCAAATTTCTTTTTAATAATTTATTCAAATTGTACTATCTCTGACATTAAATTCTAGGTTATCTATTTCGTTAATTATCCTGTCTTTTTCTTCTATGAATAATTCTATGTCTAAATCATATTTTAAATTGTCTTTTAATTGTAGTTGTTTCTTGGTTTTATCTATCTAAATCAATCTTTCTTTTAGTTGTTTTCTTCCTCTTCTAAGCTGAGTTTTATAATTAATTTCTTCATATAGCCAGCTTTGTTTTTCTCTAACTCTTTTAATATATTCTAACATTTAATCTGTATAATATCCATCCGAGTAATAATTGTTATTATCTGAGTAATAACTATCTGAATAATATAAGCTAAGATCATGCATATCTTCTAATCATTCTAGACTTAACGATTCTTCATGAAATATTTTTTTCCCATATTATTTTCTTTATGTCTTCTATTTCTAAGTCTTTAATAATATATAAAACAAGTATTTTAATTTTATTAGATATATAGCTTGTCATATTGTTCATATGATGCTTAGGTTTCTACGATTAACTTGGATAACTTGGAATTAGATTTATGGGTTATTAAATGCTTTATCATAATATTTACTGGTTGTTTGTTTTAATCTTAGTAATTCTTGTATATTTTTCATTAAGGAATTCTATAAATTTTATATCTTTAGTTCTCATATATTTGTTTCTAGATTTGTTTTCATTAGTTTTTCTATTGATTGTATATTTTTCATATCCATTTTTTCAATATTCTAAATATACGTAATTTGTCATGGTTGATGTGTAGGTTTGGTATTTAGGTATTTGTAAGAGTAGCTAGGTAGGTGTGGTAAAAAATATTTGATAAATATTTAATGGCTAGAATAAATTACATACCACACCTACCTACCTACTCTTACAACTACCTACATACCAACTTACACATCAACCATGGTAAATTACGTATATTTAGAATATTAGAAAAATGGATATAAAAAATATATAATTAATAGAAAAACTAATGAAAACAAATCTAGAAACAAATATATGAGAACTAAAGATATAAAATATATAGAATTCTTTAATGAAAAATATACAAGAATTATTAAGATTAAAACAAACAACCAGTAAATATTATGATAAAGCATTTAATAACCCATAAATCTAATTTCAAGTTATCCAAGTTATTCGTAGAAACCTAAGCATCATATGAACAATATGACAAGAAATATATCTGGTGAAATTAAAATACTTGTTTAATATATTATTAAAGACTTAGAAATAGAAGACATAAAGAAAATATTATGGGAAAAAATATTTTATAAAGAATCGTTAAGTCTAGAATGGTTAGAAGATATGCATAATCTTAGCTTATATTATTCAGATAGTTATTACTCAGATAATAACAGTTATTACTCGGTTGGATATTATACATATTAAATATTCGAATATATTAAAAGAGTTAGAGAAAAACAAAGTTGGCTATACGAAGAAATTAATTATAGAAATAGATAACCTAGAATTTAATGTCAGATATAGTACAATTAGAATACATTATTACTAAAAAATTTATTGTATTACAACTACTTTAGGATAAGATGATAAACTACGAATACTTAGAATATTGGAGAAAAAATATGGAGGAAATAAGATTAACAGAAATACTTATGAAAGAGAATCTACTTGACTACCTAAAAACTAGAGATATGGAACGTATAGAATACCCTAAAAATAATATAGAAGAATTAATAAGGTTAAAACAAAAAATTAAGAAATACTATGATATAACATTTCAATTAACATGATAGAACTAGTAAGTACTAGTTATCTATTAGTTATCCACGCAAATTACCCAAGTTATACACACACCCAACATTGGTATCAGAGCCTATGTTATTTAGAAAACGTACAAGTAGATATGTGTTAATTATGAGAAAAATTACAAAAGTTAATTTAGTCGTATTTATTAATTATGAGCTATTATTATTTACGTTGTTATTTATTTGTTAAAAATGAGGTAAAATTAATAATCTATTTAAAATCTAGAAGAATGAGATACATACCACATAATTATGATAAAATCAGATTTCGGTATCAACCAAAATATTATAAATATTGTACAGATGAATAACATAACAAAATTCCAAAAATATAAAGAACTAAAACAAATAATATATGAAAAACAAAGGGAATTAAAAAAAAGAAAAGAAAGACTAAAATATAACATGATTGTAGGAGTATGTCAAAAATCAATAAAACACACAAAAACAAGAAATATCATATTTAGAATCACAAATAGATAGTCTAGAATATATATATCAACATGATCTATATACTATCAAGTAGATAAAATGAACAAAAAAGAATTTATAATAGATGAAAAAACATATGAAAACCATGAAGGATTAAAAATAAGGATAATATTTTCCAATTTAGGAAAAAGATATAAGAAAATAGGTGAACATTTATATTTAATGTTAGAAAAAGAAGAATTAAAATTAGAAGATAAATTAACAGCTATGGTAAGAATAGCAAAAGAAAATGAAGAAATATGAAAAATAGAGGAAACTAAAAATAGTAGGATTGCTGAATTAGAAAAAAAATTACAAATGCTAAAAGATCTGTATGAAAAAAGACAGAAAGAAAAAAAAAAGGATAAAGAACAAAAATTATTGATTGAGATAAATCAATTTAAAGAAAAACTAGAATAAGAAAATAAAAAATTAGAAACTAATGAAATAGAAATAAACACAATAGATGCTGAAGAAACATATAATTATGATTCGGAAGATAGTGAAACATATACATAAATCTTAATAAATATAGAAAAATTAGAAATTAATGAAAAAACAAGAAGTAATTAATAAAGAAAACTTAGAAAATACAAACACGGAAATAAATACTCTTGATAAGGAAGACGATGAAAATATAATACCTAATACATCAGAAATAAGAAAACCTACATATTATTATAAAGATAAGTTTAAAAAGTATAACCTAAAAAATGAATATAACAAATGGACACCAAAACAAATAATTAATAAAAATTATAACTTCTTAGACTTAGACTGTGTAATAGATGTAGATAAAATGATACAATTATGCATAGGATATATAGCAAAATAATTATTAGACAATGGTATAAATGCAATAGATACACCAGAATATATAGAAAGAACACTAATAGGAACAACAAAATTATGGTTTTTAAATTTAACTGAAAATAGTAAAAAGGTATTAAGGAATGATAAAGAAACACAAGGAACAACAATAACTAAACTAACACCTAGAGACATATTGAAAAAATATGAAATGGCTATAAGAGATGAATTTAGCAGTATGGCAACAGAAGAAGAAGAACAAAACAAAGAAAACGATACAAATAGGAATTTAATGTTAAAACTAGCAATATGTAATATGTGCTATATAGATGAATATACATGCACATTTAAAGAATATTACTGTAAAGGAGCATATTCTGCAGAAGAAAGTAAAGAAGTGAGAAGATTATATTTTAGTAAATTACCTGAACCATTTAGTTTAAAAATAATAACGAGTTGGGATGAAACAAACATAGTAGATACTCTAGGAGAAAGAATAAAATTTCTACAACAATGGTATAGAAATTTACGTGAAAAATACAGAGAAGACATGAAAATGGAAAAAACATTAATAAAAAATTTATCATGTTGCAAAGATAAAATAGCACCTCAATTTGGATGTGAAGAAAGATATTATAAGAAAAGAAAAAGGCATAAGAAATGTAAGAAATAGAAAAAATCGAAATATAAGTATAAGAAACCAAGAAAAAGATATTATGTAAAAAATTATAAACATAAAAGACCATATAGGGAAAAAAAATCTATAAAAGAATGTACTTGTTATAATTATGGAAAACTAGGACATTTAGCTAGAGATTGTAAAATGCCTAAAGATCCTAAAAAGAAACAAATATCAAAAATAAAGATAGAAAATGCAGAATATATGCAAATAAATTATATAGATTACGAATTAGAAAGTGAAGATAATATAAATGAAGTTTCAGAAAATGAAACAGATACTGAAATAGATAGTGAATTAGATGAATCAAATGACTGAAGAAAATATAAAAATAATAACAAAGGAAGAATATTTAAATGAAGAAGGAACTGACCAAAAAGTAATATTTGATAGTAATATATTTGAAGAAATAAAAGGAAAAGAGTTAGACCTAAGTGTATAAAAAATATGTAAAATACCAACAATAAAAAATATATTCAGTAGAAGAAAAGAAGAATACTGTGTAGTAAGCCAAAAAGAGCATGTAATAGATTGTAAATATGCAAGAGGTAAAGCTAGTATACCACTAGTAACAAAAAGAATAATTAATAAAGAAATAAACGATATAAAAAGTAAAGACCCAATAAAATGTGTACACCTTGGAGGAACAGAGATATTAATAAAAGTATGTTTTAGAGAAGCAATAGATACACCAATAGAACTATATTTAGCCGACGATAGGATAGTAAAACCTATAGAAAAATGCATAATTAGTGCCATAAAAGAAAATTTAATATACCAAAAATTCAAATTTATAATAAGTACAAATTATTCAGTACCAATAAAAGATAAAAATATGGATAAATTAGTAGTATTATATTGGAAAATATCAGGAATAGAACTAACCCCAGGAAGTAAAATATTTACAACAAGATGTAAAAATCTATATGTATTAACAACAAAACATAAAATAACTGGAAAGAATAAAATTAATAAAATACACATAGAAAGTCCTTTTGAACAATTCATAAAAACAATTGATAACAATAATTATAGTTACAAAGATATAGACATAGAAGAATATTTAGAAATAATAAATGATAGGATAAGTACAACAAAAAGAATAGCTTATAAAAAAATAGAATCATCAAGCTCATCAAAAAGAACAAATTATGAAACAACTTCAACAGTTAATTTAACTCAATATTACATAACAGGAACAATAAATGAAAAAGAATATTTAATACTCATAAACATAGGATAGGAAAAAAATTACCTAGAAAAATATCTAGTAAAAAATGAAGAAATAAAATCCAATAGTAATATGTGTCCAGATCTACCAAGGAGTTTAATAAACATTAAAGATACGTCAGAAAAAGAAATAATAATAGGAGTTAGAAAAATAAAAATAGAATTTAAAATAAAGGAAGATATGCAAAATCAGACATAATATTAGGAATAAAATGGTTAGAACAAGTAAAACCCTACAATATAGAACATACACAAATAACCATAACCTATATTAGAGAAAAATTATTAATAAAGAGAGTTTTGACATGATATGAAAATATATGTACTTATGAAAATAATAGTAGAAGGATATTATAATAGATATTATACACCAATGATAGATACAGGAGCAGAAGCCAATTTATGTAGATATAATTGTTTACCAGAAAGTAAATGAGATAAATTAAAAACACCAATAGTAGTTAGAGGATTTAATAACGAAGGAGGCTTAATTACTTATAAGGCTAGAAATGTAAATATAAAAGTATGGGATAAGATATTAACAATAGAAGAAATCTATAATTATGAACTAACATCAAAAGATATGCTTTTAGGAATGCCATTTTTAGATAAATTATACCCACATATAATAACTAGAACACATTGGTGGTTTACAACACCATGTAAACAAAAAGTAAGAGCAAAAAGAGTTATTAATAAAATAAGAAAGAAAACTGATTGGATAAAAGGAAGTGAAAAAATCACACAAAAATTAGAAAATATAAAAAGTATTGATGACACAATAAAACTAGTTATATTTTTAATAAATAAAGAAGAAATAACTATATTTTCAATAGATAAGGTAGAAATAATAAAGCAAAAATTAAGACAACTATACAGTGAAGATCCATTAAAAAAATGGGAAAAACATAAAACTACTGTAAAAATTGAGCTAATAGATAAAAATAGCATAATAACCCAAAAATTATTAACATATAACTTTGATGATTTAAAAGAATTTAAAATTCATATAGATAAATTATTAGAAAAATAATACATACAAAAAAGTAATAGTAAGTATAATAGTCCAGCATTTATAGTAAATAAACTTAGTGAACAAAAAAGAGGAAAAAGTAGAATGATTATTGATTTTAGAATCCTAAATGCAAAAACTATGACATATAATTATCCAATACCAAATAAGATATTAAAAATAAGACAAATACAAGGATATAATTACTTTAGTAAATTTGATTGTAAATCAGGATTTTACCATTTAAAGCTAGATGAAGATTCTAAGGAATTAACTGCATTTACGGTACCACAAGGAATTTATGAATGGAATGTATTACCATTCGGATGTAAAAATGCATCAGGTAGATATCAACATTTTATGGATAGTTATTTTAAGAGATAATACATCAAAACACCCCTAAACTTGTAGCCAAAACATACTGTAGACCCTAAACTAATCGGTCAATTATTCACTCCCCTTAACAACTTTCAAGTGAATTTTTTTCACCCTACAAAAATTATACCACTCTCACTACGGAGAGTGAAGTACACACGCCCCACGTCACTGCCAAATCAGTGTCATATCAGTGCCATGTCATTGCCACGTAAGAAAATGTAATTTTTTTTAAAAAAAATAATCCAATACACATATTATTTTTATATATTTTTTTAAAAAAATCAAAAAATATATTTGTACTTTATATATATATAATATATATATTTTTAATATATATATATATAATTATTTTTAATATATATATATAAAAAAAAAAAATAGAACCCCCCTTACTTCTTCTTCTCCAGCCCCCCCCTCTCCCCCCCATCCCCCCGCAGCCCATTCCTCCTTCTTCAATTCTTTAACAGCCCCCATTTCTCCTCCTTCTTTAATTTATTTTTTACCATTAACACCAATAACTTGATTCGAATTTAACAAAAAATTGATAAATAACTTGTTCATGTAGATTAAGACATGACTCCTCCATCAACATTTAGAAATCAACAATTGCAAGTAGAACAAAACCTAAACTCATCCACAATAATTCCAGATCTACCAAACGATTTAGTAGTAATAATACTAATATTCGTTCCTTTGTTCCGATCTGCCATGAAAATGATTCCTCCTTTAATTTTTTCACCATTAACACCATTATTTCAAACCTTCTCAAATGCTCCAATAAGAACAAGACGAGGAAGTGATAAATTGTCATAGGTTATTTATCATCACAAATTGGATGTAGTCATTTGAAAAAAATAAATAAAAGGCAAAAAAAATAATGAAGGGAGGGGTTAATGGAGCTTAGTAATGGTGTTCTTGAGAAAAAAAAATTTAGCCTAAATGAAGAAGATGAAGAAATGGGGTGGGATGGAGGATATGAAGAAGATGAAGAAATGGGGTAGGGGGTACGAAGAAGATGAAGAAATGACGGTGTTAGGGGTGGGGGCGGTGGTGGGGGAAGGGGGTGGTTATGAAGAAGATGAAGATGGAAGTGGATTTTTGATTTTTTTTAATATATATATATATATATATATATATATATATATATATATATATATATATAAAGAAAACTTGTAAAATTAAAAGGTGGGACCCACCATTTTCCATGTTTTTAAGCAATTGACGCGCTGATTTTTTAAAAAATTGCCACGTCAGCAATTAGGGTGGAAAAAAATTCACTTGGAAGTTGTTAAGGGGGGTAAATAATTAGCCGATTAGTTTAGGGTCTAAAGTAACTTTTGGCTACAAGTTTAAGGGTGTTTCGGTGTATTATCTCTTATTTTAAACAATTACCTAATTGTGTAGTATATATAGATGATATACTATTATACACAAAAACCAAAGAAGAACATTTAAAATTACTAGAATAATTTACAGATATAATAGAAAAATCAAGAATAAGCTTAAGTGAAAAGAAAGCGAAAATTATGAAAAATCAGATAGAATTCTTAGGAATACAAATAGATAAGAGTGGAGTAAAAATGCAACAACATATAGTACAAAAAATAATAAATTCAAAATAAGAATTAGATGCAAAAAAGAAATTACAATCATTTTTAGGATTAGTAAACCAAGTAAGAGAATATATACCAAAATTAGCAGAAAACCTAAAGCCATTACAGAAAATTTTTAAAAAGAATGTAGAATATAATTACAACGAAGAAGATAAAAAACAAGTCCAGAAAATAAAAATACTTTGTAAAGAATTACCAAAATTACAATTTCCGGATGAAAATAAAAAATTTACATATATAGTAGAAGCATACGCAAGCGAATATAGTTATGGAAGAGTACTTAAATATAGATATGAAGAAGGAAAATTAAAACATCATTGTAGATACTACTCAGGCACATTCAATGAAACAGAGATAAAATGAGAAATAAATAGAAAAGAATTATGCTCATTATATAAATGTTTATTAGCATTTGAGCCATATATTGTATATAACAAGTTTATTGTACAAATAGATAAACACAGGTACATTGGTGGTTAATAAAGAAAATACAAAATTCAGTTACAACAAAGGAAATACGGAGACTAGTCATGAACATATTAAATTTTACATTTACAATTGAAGTAACTAGTACTAACAAAAATGTCATTGCAAATTACTTGTCACGACAAGGCTACTTATACTGATTTAACAACAAAAGAAGTTACTCAGAATGATTTACTAGTTCAATTATTTGAACAAGTGAAATTATTAAAAGAACAAGTTACTCTACTGACTACTAAAGTCGCAGAATTAAAAGTGCAATTTGAGCACTCTAAAAAATAGGAAAAAGCCAAAGGCACAGATATAGTCTAGGAAGAGCACTTTAAAAAACTATACCTAGAAGGTGACGTTCGGACACACCTTAAAACCAAAACGGTTGTTACATGTGCAGGAATATCAGGTACAACTAAGGAATTACCCACTACAAAAAATTTACCAAAATCCGAATTACCAAAGAAAAAGAATTACAACCTAAATAAGATATTTGAAAAAACTTATGCACCACCAAATATCCAAAAGAATGAATTATTTGTACCCCCGCAGTTATACCCTTATTCAGAAGCAATTAACCAGAAAAAACAATCTTACAACCATCTAACCCGTGTTTATATTGAAAATTTATATACAATCCAAACCTTACTACATACCAAATACGTCCAAGATATTGAGCTAGCCAAAAAACACCAAGGGTATATAACGCAAAAGTTACAAAATTATAATAAACTTATTGCGCTCCCAGGAACCAGCCCAAATTTAATCGCTACATGTTATTCTTATGGATTATTATCAACAGTATATACAACAGATAGAAAAGAATTATCCATAATTCCTGAAGTACATAAAGGAATTATGACATATATAAAAATTACAAAAGGAAAACTATTTTACGTAAGATTTTATTTGTCCCCTGCTGAGATACTATTTGATGAAATTAAACCAGTGGTTACAGTAGTAAAAATTGGTATGACAAGAGACTAAATTATACCAGAAGAAATATCTAAACAAGAAGAAATACAGAAAACCGAGATACCAGACTTTTTCAAAAACAAACGAGTTATTGGCTTGAGCACAATTATACAAGAGTTAGCACATAACTATTTGAACTGTAATCCAGTTTGGAATTATTATTATAGAGATCATTTATTGGTTTATTTAACATATAAAGAAATAAGAGAAAATGATATGGAAGAAATTCGTAGATGGACAATGACATTATTAAAACCAGAAGATAACCCTCTCACAAGATCTATCAAGAAAGGAGTTATTTCTAATGGACTTAAGGAACAATTCTGCAAATTAATTGGAAAGATATATGATGATCATCAATGCAGTTGTTGTTGCGGATGACATAATATTATTCCAGAAGTAACACTACAATAGAAGCAAACGAAAAAATTAGAACAACAGGAGAGACACGACAAAAAAGATAAACAACAGAGAAGTAAAGGAAGAAGACAAGATATTAAATTATGAAAGCGACATGTGGATAAATTAGATAACTTTTTTTACGTAAATAATTGTATAGGAATTATTAGCTTTTAGCTTTTTTGACTTTTTGGCAAGGCTTTTAATAAATCTTTGTATTTTTAGGCCTTAAAGTCTTTCTTACGTTTTGAGAAGTTGTAAGAATTTAGGACAAATGTAAAGACTAGAAACAATATATAGAATACGTGTAAAGTAGGAATTGTATAAAGTAGTTTACGCGTTTTCTTTTTAGTCTTTAAATATGTAACCCTTCGGTAAGTTAAAAGGCAAGACTTCATGAGTTGAAGCAAGCCTCCTCTTGTACACAAACAACTTTTGAATATTTAATAAAAATAAAGATATTTCAAAGAAAAAGTTATGGATGAAAAAAGCCCAGAATTATCAAACCTACCAGAACAAGTATATTTATTTATGATTATGAATAGCTAAATTCATAAATTTCTGACAATCATGATATGATAAAATAAGTTCAAGTTAGTTATTATATAGTAGAATTATTCGAATAATAATATGTTACAAAGTTTATTAGCAAAGAGGAAAAGGAGAAAAATCCCTAGGACTATGCCATCCTAAAGGTGAAACCGGTGAGGCAAGAAGTCCGTGATAGGGGAGTAACCAGTGTAAAGGCACTGTTTAAGGGAAAAGTATCTAGACTACCATGCTAATAGTGACAGAGTAACATAATTATTTAAGAATAATCTAGTATATAGTGATCTAAGATGACCATATTTTATTATGTATATGATTGAAGGGAATATTTTGAAATAGCATCATATGAAAAATGAATACTTATTTATCTGATGAAATGGTAGATAAATTTAAAATGCTTGTTTTGTATGTACTTAAGGATATAGAAATTGTAGATATAAGAAAAATCATACGGAAAAAAATATTTGATAAATATTTTATGGCTAGAATAAATTACATACCACACCTACCTACCTACTCTTACAAATACCAACATACCAAACCTACACATCAATCATGATAAATTACGTATATTTAGAATATTGGAAAAATGGATATGAAAAATATACAATTAATTGAAAAACTAATGAAAACAAATCTAGAAACAAATATATGAGAACTAAAGATATAAAATATATAGAATTCCTTAATGAAAAATATACAAGAATTATTAAGATTAAAACAAACAACCAGTAAATATTATGATAAAGCATTTAATAACCCATAAATCTAATTTCAAGTTATCCAAGTTATTCGTAGAAACCTAAGCATCATATGAACAATATGACAAGATATATATTAGATGAAATTAAAATACTTGTTTTATATATTATTAAAGACTTAGAAATAGAAGATATAAAGAAAATAATATGGGAAAAAATATTTCATGAAGTATCGTTAAGTCTAGAATGGTTAGAAGATATGCATGATCTTAGCTTATATTAATCACATAGTTATTACTCAGATAATAATAGTTATTACTCAGATAGAGATTATACAGATTAAATGTTAGAATATATTAAAAATGTTAGAGAAAAACAAAGTTGGTTATACAAAGAAATTAATTGTAGAAACCAACTTAGAAGAGGAAGAAAATAATTAAAAGAAAGATTGATTTGGATAGATAAAACCATGAAACAACTTGAATTAAAAGACAATTTAGAATATGATTTAGACATAGAATTATTCATAGAAGAAAAAGATATGATAATTAACGAAATAGATAACCTAGAATTTAATATCAGATATAGTACAATTAGAATAAATTATTACAAAGAAATTTGCAGTATTTAGAATTATTCATAGAAGAAAAAGACATGATAATTAATGAAATAGATAACCTAGAATTTAATATCAGATATAGTACAATTAGAATAAATTATTACAAAGAAATTTGCAGTATTACAACTACTTTAGGATAAGATGATAAACTAAGAATACTTAGAATATTAGAGAAAAGATATGGAGGAAATAAGATTAACAGAAATACTTATAAAAGAGAATCTACTTGACTACCTAAAAACTAGAGATATGGAATATATAGAATACCTTAAAAATAATATAGAAGAATTAATAAGGTTAAAACAAAAAACTAAGGAATACTATAACATATCATTTCAATTAACATGATAGAACTAGTAAGTACTAGTTTTCTGTTAGTTATCTATGCAAATTACCCAAGTTATCCGCACCCCCCAACATTCATGATAGAACTAGTAAGTACTATTTATCTATTAGTTATCCACGCAAATTACCGAAGTTATCCGCACCTCCCCATCATTGGTATCAGAGCCTATATTATTTAGAAAACGTACAAGTAGATATGTGTTAATTATGAGAAAAATTTCAAATGTTAATTTAGTCTTATTTATTAATTATGTTCTATTATTATTTACGTTGTTATTTATTTGTTAAAAATGAGGCAAAATTAATAATCCATTTAAAATCTAGAAAAATTAGATACATACCACCTAATTATGATAAAATCAGATTTCGATATCCACCAAAATATTATAAATATTGTACAGATGAATAACATAACAAAATTCCAAAAATATAAAGAACTAAAATAAATAATATCTGAAAAACGGATAGAATTAAAAATAAGAATTTTTTTCTTTAAATTGATTTATCTCAATTAATAATTTTTGTTCTTTATCCTTTTCTTCTTTTTCTTTCTATCTTTTTTCATACAGATCTTTTAGCATTTGTAATTCTTTTTCTAATTCAGCAATCCTACTATTTTTAGTTTTCTCTATTTTTCGTATTTCTTCTGTAGTCTGTTCTTTTATTTTATCTATTTCTTTTTTCCTATCTATTTCTTCGTTTTATTTTTCTATTCTTACCATAGCTGTTAATTTATCTTTTAATTTTAATTCTTCTTTTTTAACATTAAATATAAATGTTCACCTATTTTCTTATATCTTCTTTCTAAATTGGAAAACACTATCCTTATTGTTAATCCTTCATGGTTTTCATATGTTTTTTTCATCTATTATAAATTCTTCTTTGTTCATTTTATCTACTTGATAGTATATAGGTCATGTTGATATATGTATTCTAGACTATCTATTTGTGATTCTAAATATGATATTTCTTCTTTTTGTGCTTTTATTGATTTTTGATATACTCCTACAATCATGTTATATTGTAGTCTTTCTTTTGTTATTTTTAATTCTCTCCATTTCTCAGATATTATTTATTTTAGTTCTTTATATTTTTGGAATTTTATTATGTTATTCATCTGTACAATATTTATAATATTTTGGTGGATACCGAAATCTGATTTTATCATAATTAGGTGGTATGTATCCCATTCTTCTAGATTTTAAATAGATTCTTAATTTTGCCTCATTTTTAACAAATAAATAACAGCGTAAATAATAATAGCTCATAATTAATAAATACGACTAAATTAACTTTTATAATTTTTCTCATAATTAACACATATCTACTTGTACGTTTGCTAAATAACATAGGCTATGATACCAATGTTGGGGGGTGCGGATAACTTGGGTAATTTGCATGGATAACTAATAGATAACTAGTACTTACTAGTTCTATCATGTTAATTGAAATGCTATGTCATAGTATTCCTTTGTTTTTTGTTTTAACCTTATTAACTCTTCTATATTATTTTTAAGGTATTCTATATGTTCCATATCTCTAGTTTTTAGGTAGTGAAGTAGATTCTCTTTCATAAGTATTTCTGTTAATCTTATTTCCTCCATATCTTTTCTCCAAAATTCTAAGTATTCGTAGTTTTTCATCTTATCCTAAAGTAGTTGTAATACTGCAAATTTCTTTGTAATAATTTATTCTAATTGTACTATATCTGACATTAAATTCTAGGTTATCTATTTATTTAATTATCCTATCTTTTTCTTTTATGAATAATTCTATGTCTAAATCATATTCTAAACTGTCTTTTAATTCTAGTTGTTTCATGGTTTTATCTATCCAAATTATTCTTTCTTTTAATTGTTTTCTTCCTCTTCTAAGCTAGTTTGCATAATTAATTTCTTCATATAGCCAACTTTGTTTTTCTCTAACTCTTTTAATGTATTCTAACATTTAATCTACATATTATCCATCTGAGTAATAACTGTTATTATCTGAGTAATAACTATCTAAATAATATAAGCTAAGATCATGCATATCTTCTAACCATTCTAGACTTAACGATTCTTCAGGAAATATCTTTAGGCATTTTATAATCTCTAGATAAATGTCCTAGTTTTCCACAATTATAACAAGTACATTCTTTTATAGATTTCTTTTTCCTATATGGCCTTTTATGTTTATAATTTTTTACATAATATCTTTTTCTTGGTTTCTTATACTTATATTTTGATTTTTTGTATTTCTTATATTTCTTATGTCTTTTTCTTTTCTTATAATATCTTTCTTCACATCGAAATTGAGGTGCTATTTTATCTTTGCAACATGCTAAATTTTTTATTAATATTTTTTTCCATTTTCATTTCTTCTCTGTATTTTTCACATAAATTTCTATACCATTGTTGTAGAAATTTTATTCTTACTCCTAGAGTATCTACTGTGTTTCTTCATCCCAACTCTTTATTATTTTTAAACTAAATGGTTCAGGTAATTTACTAAAATATAATCTTCTTACTTCTTTACTTTCTTCTACATTATATGCTCCTTTATAGTAGTATTCTTTAAATGCGCATGTATATTTATTCCTGATTTTTCTATTATATCTGTAAATTGTTCTAGTGATTTTAAATGTTCTTCTTTGGTTTTTGTGTACAGTAGTATATCATCTATATATAATACACAATTAGGTAATTGTTTAAAATAACTATCCATAAAATGTTGATATCTACCTGGTGCATTTTTATATCCGAATGGTAATACGTTCCACTCATAAAATCCTTGTAGTACCGTAAATGCAGTTAATTCCTTAGAATCTTCATCTAGCTTTAAATGGTAAAATCCTGATTTACAATCAAATTTACTAAAGTAATTATATCCTTGTATTTTTCTTATTTTTAATATCTTATTTGGTATTGGATAATTATATTTCATAGTTTTTGCATTTAGGTTTTAGATTACTCGTAGTCTTGAGCACCGTGTTATGTCTTGAAACCCATTTTTGGGCAGTTACATATAGTTGTTATCGTGTTATGATTCCTTATTCAAATCCCTCAAATAATGCCAAAAATTCTTTCTCTCGGTTGTTATTAGAAGTTATGATAAGGAGAGCTTGAGGAAACTCATATTCCATTCTTAGTAACTCTGAAAATTTCCATAGCATTAACTATCACTTCGGAGTGTTATATGTGTGATTTTGTCATGAATGTTTCAGTTGAGGTCTAAACTATCAGCATGATCATCTCCTTATAGTTAATTAATTCATCTAAACAATCAGCTTCATGAAACACCCCATGTCTTGGACCCTTGCAAAATTTTCCAAGGTTTTGGACTTTGTGGTTTGGTATGACTCAAGGGTACCAATCGTACCCTAGAATATGACTTATGGGGTTTATTAATGTTTAAATCATACCCTAGGAAGCATGTTTATCTTGGATACTACACAAGTTATGACTTACTAGGGTACGAGTCGCATAGGAGCATACAAGTGGTGTAGGATAAGTCGTACGGTGCAAATTTCCTTAATCTTGTTAAGTATGCCCTAGATACGACTTGTGGGTATGATTAGGTTGTCACTTTTACACTTAGGTATGAGTTAGGGAGGTGGAGTCATATAGAAACTAGTAACTAAGGTCATGGCATAGTTTGGGTATGAGTTGGGGTACCACTCGTATCCTAGGATACAGATGGTAAGGGGGAGTAGTACCCCTGGACATGACTTGTTTTAATTTCTAAGTAAAGGTTAGTTTTGAGATTTCATACTCCTAAAAATTTATTTCCTCACATTATATAACCTTTGGTAGCCTTCTATAACACTTATTAAAGGATTAAAACACCTCAAACACTCTCTCAAACTCTCTTAAAGATTGGTGGCTAGGGTTTCTTTATGTGTTCTTTTAAGGGGCTCAAAGGTCAAGATTTCTTCTACGAATCTTCATGTATAAGGCATTTAATCCTTACCTCATTGTTATTTCAAACTAAAGGGATGTGTATTGTGTTTTAAACAATGATTTGTGAATCATGAATGGTGGTTTTTGAAATACATATTGAGGGTCCTAATGCATAGGGTTTGGTATTGGTTTAAGCTATGTTTTTACATGTTTTTGGTAATGACTTGCGTATGTGTTTTGTTTTTGGTTATGGTTTAACTAATGGGTCTTGAATAACCCTAATTATGGTGGTTTCTGCATTGGTTTATGTTTTGGTAAAGGTATACCCTCATCATAGTTGATAAAATGCCTCAAAGAATATTTTTACTCTATTGTTGAACTTTTATTGGAACTCTTGCATAGTTTGGTTTGGTAATGGAACACTAAATGGTTTTGGATGGTTTTTCATGGTCTAAATGGTTTAAATGCTATAAATTCTTTAAATGTTTGGCATGGTCTAAAAATGTTTTGAATAGATTAAAGGGAAAAGGTTTTGGTAGTCATGGTTGGTCTATTTTGAAAACCTTGTGGGATAAATGGAAATACCTCAAGTGAATGCATAAATGGAATTAGGTTAAATGGTTTTGAAAGGGTAAAGGATAAATGGTTATGCTTGTGGGGAACATGGAAGTCCCCCAAGTGGTTTAATATGGCTAATGGAAGGGCACTTGAAAGTACCCTCAAACCTATATATGGTTAGCTATGGATATTACTTGCAAGTAAGGGTGGTATAATGATAGCACTAATATTGGACTTGGTTAATAAATGGTAAATGGATTAGTTGGTTATTTGGAAAAGGTTTTAATTGGGCAATAAAGGCGGGATGTGTAGCAAAGTCGTGAAAGGTGGAGGTACCGCGGGACCAAAAGTGGAAACTCATATTTGCTGATGTGAGGTTTGGTCTTGGTGAACGTGTGCATGATGTCACACTTTATTAGGGGATTTAATAGTCATCCCATGGGATACTTCCCTGGTCATGGGGCTACACGCACTAGGGCCTTTCAGAAGGGGAAGCTGAACCCATATTTCCCGTGGATGGTTTAGGACGACAAAGCTATACAACCAGGTAAAGCCTTTAAATTCAGGCTAAAACCGAACCCTTTTCCCGGCATGGTTATATCTATATATGTATGGTTGTATGCATTCTAGATGGTTTTTACTTGGTTTTATAATAGGAACTAGATTATCCTTATCATGAGTTGTAATACCTCGAGAATTCCAACCGATAGTAGAACCATGATTCAAGATCATGAGGAATAAATTATAGTACATTGAAAGTTTTATGATCAAGTTTGGTGTGTATCAATGCCTTAAATATTTCCTAGCTATTAGGCGAATCAAAACATCCCTTACCGATTGAATTCTTGAGAAGGATTTTGGTATAGTCAACTTCAAATGAGGATATTTTTTGTTATACTACAAATTTTTGATCTCATGACCCACCAAAAGGTATATAATTGAATTTTCTTTATAACGATACCAATTTATCCTAAATCTGGTATCGGGGTAAAAAGTTATGGTCGTTTTACAGTGAGCTATCCGGACTGCCAAAGTGCAACGGGAAGCCCGACCATTTTTAAAAGGATTTTTGTGTATTTTCCACCCTTTTTAACACATAATTAAATCAAATCAAAGCACATAAATTCATATTCATCCATAGCATCAAACTTAGGGTTCCTTTCAAGATCAATCCTCAAGAACAAGGTTTAAACCCTTCTTCAAGAAAATTCAAGAATCAAAACATCATCATTCAAAAACCTTCAAGAAAAGCCTCCAAGAACATTCTCAAGGCTTCAAAAGTCAACTTGTTCCATTGAATCAATCCCAATAAGGTATGTGGGGTTTGAACAAGGACACTCCTTTCGTCCTTGTTCCTAAAGGTTGTTTTAATTACAAAGATATATGGTTTTACATGTTTTCTTATGAAATTGAAGTATGGCTTTATACCCTGTGTTATTATTTCTTGAGATTATGATGGTTTCAATGTTTTAGAAATTAAATAACATGAGTATGTTGAGATTATAATGTATATTGCTGAAAAATTCCAGATTTCTATATGATTTATGAATCTTTATGATATCGAGTATGAATTTTGATATGTCTTAACCTGAGATTGAATTATGGGTCATTAAGCCCTACTTGAGATTGTAATTTTAAGAACTTTGGTTCTATAAGCACCCATGATTTGAGTATTTTGAGATTATTGAGAAAGTTTTGACCGTGATGGTCATAGTAGCTTTGAAATCCACTGCACTGAATGAGATTACAGATTTTGTAGTTAGTTTCATTATAAACCACGAGATTATTAAATATGGATTTCCATGAGATGAGCATAGCTAATTAAAAGGGAGTAGTATTTAGCACCGAGCTGGGTATGTTACTACGGTTTCATACCCCAGAACTACGTGCCACCATAGGATTGAGATTTATGGGCCCGAGGCCGAGATAGTGATCACTAAGTTGAGGTTATACTCCCTGACAAGAGTATGAAACCTTCCCCAACGTGAGGTTTCTTTCTTAGGAGGACAAAAATATTAGAATCCATGTAGCTCGCATGGTTTATGTCGGTTAAGAGAATCTCCCTAATAGTAAGATTTTCAGATTAGTTTCTTAAAGTATTTTTCCCTTATAGAAAATTTTTTCCCTGCTAGTAAAAGTAAATGAACAACTTTTGAGTATTTTTCTCCAAAGATTTTGGGAGCTAAGTGTAAAGGCTCACAACTTAATCAGATATTACTCTACTTGAAATTTCAGTTTCAAAGCTACATGTCTTAGCTTTCAAATACAGAGTTGAGTTCTTTGTCACTTATTCTATATATTTTGAGAAGGGAATAGAGCTACAAATTTTGAACTAAGTATAATGACTCGTGAGATTTATGTTACATGTTTCACTATCCATGACTTATCAAATTTATTCAAGCTATGTGAGTCATTTATATTTAGCAAGTATTTTTTTTATAAAGTAATAATGTTGTTTACTATATTCATAAACCCCCATGTACTCAGTACATCCTCAAAGTACTGATTCACATATACGTCTGTGTGCTACATTGTCTTAAAATGTAGGTTCAGGTGCTCAGTCTCAACATCGACAGTGATCTCCAAGTACATCTACACTTCCACAGTTGGTGAGTCCTCATAGTTTTCAGTTGAGTATAAGTCAGTTGGGGATCTGTCCCAATGGCTCTCCATTTCTTGAGTAGTAAAGGCTTTGTTAGATTATACTATCAGTTGTGTTAAGGCTTTTCAGTATTTTGCATATGAAAATAGTATTTCTTCATATTTTAGTATGGACATAATATGCCAGTACCATTACTTTGCCGTATTTTTTTTTAAAGTAAGCTCTAGATTCAGTAACAAGCTCAAAGGGTTAGCTTGGGGCTACTTGTAGCCTTGAGCACCGTATGACATTTTGGGATGAGATTTTAGGGCATTACAAACTTGATATCAGAGCCTAATGTTTAAACAGTCCTAGGGAGTCAGACAAGCCGCGTTACGCAGAGTGTTGGTCATCGGTGTGAAGAACTCCACATCCATGAGCAAGAGGCTATGAAGAATTTTAGGAAAAAGTCATCTCTTTCTTTCAGAATCTGTCGTGTTCATATCTGTCTCTATCTTCTATTGACTCATTCTCTCTTATGAAAGAAAATGCCTCTCCGTAGAGCCAACGACCCTATTAATAACAAGCCACCTCAACCAGCTGATCCTCTGAATGAGAATGTGTCGCATGCCAAATTTTTGGTTGCTTTTCGAACATTAGCCCAAGCTGTGACTGCTATTGTGCAAACCAATAATCAAGCAAGGGGTTGATGTAGCCGTAGTCAAACTTTGTGATTTTATGAGGATGAATCCACCTAAATTCTTTGGGTCAAAGGTAGGTGAGGACCCACAGTTGTATCTTAATGATGTAAAGAAAATCACCCAAGTTATGCATATGACTGAAGAAGAAAGTGTAGAACTGGCCTCTTATCATTTGAAAGATATTGCTTATGATTGGGTGGTATGTGGAAAAAAAGTAGAGGGGAGAATGCAACTCTTATGACTTGGCAGGTGTTCCAAGATGCATTCTTGGATAAGTTCTTTTCGTTAGAGATGAGGGAAACAAAGGTAGAGGAGTTTATGAACCTGAGGCAAGGCTCCATGTCAGTAAAAGAGTATTGCCTTAATTTCAACTAGTTAGCTAAGTATGTTCCTGAGTTGATAGCTGACACCCGATCTAGTATGAGTAAGTGTAACGCTCCAAATCTGGTACCAAGAAAGCTACACGATGCTCATGACCCTGAAGGACCACAAGCTAACCCATGACTGATATTTGTACCTAAATACTGCATAATATACTTTATAAATACAGAAATAAAGGTTGTAAGGCCGTAAGGTTCAAAACTGTAACATAACTGATAAAACATAACATTTGGAGGGGGTATGAAATACCCAAGACAACTGAAATAATTGTTTGAACATGCTAGTCTGAAAAGCCTTTAACTGACTGAACTTTCTGAAAAAGGAGTTGATGGGACATGTCCCCAATTAACTCCAACTATTGAAATAAATTAACTAATGAGATAATAAACTAATAGTCATGTCCTTGAAGAAAAAGGACTCACTGCTAACTCTGACTACTGAGACTGGAATGCTACTAATGCTCTGGAGCTCGTGCTTCTAAACCTATGGTATAAAACACCATAGCGCAAATGCGTCAGTACGTTTGAATGTACTAGTATGCATGTGATGTAGGTTCAATGCAAGGGTTCACATGCATAAACTATACTAACTGACTGGATAACATGAAAGTGAGAATGCATGCATGAATATATAATAACTGAAAATGTGTTCGTGATAACATGATTACTGAGCCTGAGTACTGATAACATGAGATACTGATAACTGTATAACTAAAATAACTAATAAGGAGCGACTATATCTGATAGTCTAGTTTCTGATGGATCTTGCTGAGTTTCGTACTGTTCTAGTTGACAATATCTAACAGTCCTAAATTCTGTAGAACTATCTGAGTTCTATTGCTAAAACTGAATGATTGTATCTGATAGTCCTGATCTGTAACTAAAACTGTGGGAAATAGTCAACTAATTGATATGCCCCAAATAATGCAATATAGCTAAGTTGGGGTCCAATCTGTAAGCCCAATTGGTAGGGTGCCAATACCGCACCACTGGTAAGGACAATCTGTGAGTAACCCTCATATAACAGGTAACTCTAGTGAGAACGGTGGGAACCCTCATATAACAGATTAAGCCACCTCATCTACCCTCATATAGAAGGCTATGATGTCTCAACCTACGCTGGCTACATAGTTCTGGAATGTAAGGATTTCTTCTAAGAATCACACCCTCTACTCGTAGGTGGGTTTCCATCCTTGGGTTTGCTCGATGCTAATTTCTACTCCTATCTAAATAGACACTGAACATGATTAACTGAATTAACTGGACTGAGTTAACTGAGTTCCGTTGACTGATGGAATACTACTGAAATTACTGAGTTTTCCTGAGTCATGAGAGTGACCGAATTCTATGGATCATGGTTTGACTGAGAGTATCTTGAAAACATGACACTGATTCTAGGTACACAACTAAATTTTTGGGTACAAGTATCCCCAGGACTCGATAGAAGGAAAATGAAAAAACATGACTTTATTGAATACATGACAAACATCACAATCCATAATATAATAAGTTGGAGACTTCATGAAGTACAAGTTCTAAAGAACCACAATGGCTACACATATATCCATAATTCATTGACTAAGACATTTCATCAAACACTAGACATGCATAAACTTGTACATCAATAGGGATTTCATATTATCATACTAGTATGGTACTTTTCCTTTACATAGGCATTTAATCGAGAACATGGGGAGCATGCTTTGGTTATACAATCATCAACACATCTAATAATGATGGATACATCAATCAATGTGTAAATTTAAGGGTTTATCTTGATAATTATGCAAATCACCACATCCTAGGGTCAATCATTGGAATATGTAATTTCAAACATGAATCAAAACCCCACAACGTCATGAGCATGAATTTCAATTCAATTTAAATCATGAACATTCATAAATACACAAATCTTGGATTTTGAAATGAGATTCTTGAGCTTCATGGGTGAAAGGGACCCATGAATCAACACATGACATACCTGGGTTGTGAGTTTATTGAAGTTCTTGGACTTGAAGAACTTGAATTTCTTAGTTTCTTGAAGAATGATTTGGATCTTGTTCTTGGGAATTATCTTTGAGAGAAAACCCTAATTTGATGTTGTAGATGGATAATGAACTTATGAGCCTTGATCTGATATAATTAGAGGTTAAAATATGTGAAAAAAATCCAAATACCCTTTTAAAAATGACTTTAAAATAACTGAATGAAATATACGATGGTGGGTGTGATGGTTCTTCGCTGGGTCAACGGTCCATCGGTCCTAACCATCGTGCCTGGGCAGAATAGGGGTTCACTGCCTCTGCTGCGACAGTTTGGGCAATGGTTCGTCGCTAGATCGATGGTCCGTTGGCCTGAGCCGTTACCCTTAGGAAGAAGGTGCTCTCACTTCCTCCGCTGCAATGTTTTGGGCGACGGTTTGTCTCTAGCTCGACGTTCCATCGGCCCTCATCGTCGCACCTGGGCAGTTTTGACTTCTTTCTATAAAACAGCTATAACTTTCTACCCTGATACCGGATTTGGACGAAATTGGTATCGTTGGATAGATAATTAAATTTCCCACATGAAAAAAAGTTAAAATCTTAAAAATTCCACGTATATAAAAGTGGATTCATCTTTCAAAGTAAGTTTCTAACATACTTGAGATGATTTGAACCTAGGTAGAAGTACGGGGTATTACAATATCTCCCCCTTGAGAACATTCATCCTCGAATAAGACTGAGTGAGAGGGGAGAAGATAAACTGATGTACATACTGAACATGAATAACTGGAACATGATCTCATGACTGACATGACTAATATCTGAATATATATCATACTGAACATACATATCTGATGCATGATAACTGATTTATGACTGCATGACTGAATTACTGATAAGATGAGTTTCTCATCAAACTGAACATACATATCTGATGCATGAATACATGACTGAACTGACAAATTAATTCATGACTGAATACACAATGGTACTTAATACCAAGTTTATAATGTAATTTGGAACATGAACTATATACTAAGCTTGTCACTGAAATCTGAAAAAGCTTAAGGAGAACTGTTACCTTGAGCTTGATCTGAGTTGGCGAAGAAGAGGTGAGGATACTTAGTATGTATGTCTTCTTATGCTTCCCAAGTAGCTTCCTCAACGGACTAATTCCGTCAAAGAACTTTGACTAGGGGACTTTTTTGTTCCTCAGTCTGCGAGTTTGGTAGTCAAGAATTTCGACTAGAATCTCTTCATAAGAGAGGCTGTTCTGAACATCTATGCTCTGAATAGGGACTACAAAAGTTGGGTCACCTATTCACTTCTTGATCAAAGAGACATGGAAAACTGGATGTACTGAGGCTATATCTGAAGGCAATTCGAGCTCATAAGCTTCCTTGCCGAATCGACTGAGAATCTTGAAGGGACCAATATATTGGGGGCTGAGCTTTCCCTTCTTGATGAATCTATTCACTCCCTTTATGGGAGAGATCTTTAGATAGACATAATCACCAATCTCGAACTCGAGATCCTTTCTACGCATATTTTTATAAGACTTTTGTCTACTCTGAGCATCCCAAAGTCTTTGTCTAATCAACTAGACTCTCTGTAAGGCATCGAATACTAAGTCAGGCCCTATGATTGAGGCCTCACTAACCTCAAACCAAACGATTAGAGATCTTCACCTCCTACCATAGAGAGCTTCAAAAGGAGCCATCTTAATACTGAAATGATAGCTATTGTTGTATGCAAACTCAATCAAGGGAAAGTGGTCATCCCAGCTACCCTTGAAATCAATTGTACACGCCCTTAGCATATCTTCTAAAGTATGAATGGTCCTTTATGCTTGACCATCTTTCAGAGGATGGAAGGTGGTACTGAGATGAACTTGGGTACCAAGACCCTTTTGGAATGCTTTCCAGAAATCAGAGGTAAACTGGGCACCTCTGTCTGAGATAATAGATAACAAAACACCATGCAATCTGACCAACTCTCTGATGTAGAGTTTGGCATAATACTCAGATAAATAAGAGGTATGTACTTGAAAAAAATGAGTTGATTTGGTCATCCTATCTATAATGACCCAAACTGAACCATGCTGGCGACGAGTACGAGGCAAACCCATCACAAAGTCCATATTAACTTCTTCCCACTTCCAAGTAGGAATACTGAACTCCTGTATGGACCTACTAGGATTCTGATGCTCTATATTAACCTTCTGATATGTGGAGCACTTAGTCATAAACTCTGAAATATCTCTCTTTATTCCACTGCACCAATAGATCTCCCGCAAGTCGCGGTACATCTTTGTGCCCCTGGATGAATAGAGTAGCGTGCACTATACACTTCTACAAGAATTTGTTGCCTTAATTCATCTATACCTAGAACATATAGACGACCCTTACAACGCAGAATACCATATCCACCTTGGGAGAAAACCTCTACTTTCTGATCCTTTACTAACTCTTTCAACTTGACTAGATTAGGATCTTTTTCTTGCTTTTCTTTTACCTCAGAAACTAAGGATGATCCTGAATTACTCTGAACCCATATGTCACCCTCTTCTGTATCGACTAAGAGAACACCTAGTCTTGCAAGTTGATCGACTTCCTGGACTAGCTTCTTCTTAGTATCCTCAACATGAGCAATACTACCCATTGACAGTCTACTGAGAGCGTCGGCCACAACGTTGGCCTTGCCCGAATGATAAAGGACACTCATGTCATAATCTTTCAAGATCTCTAACCACCTTCTCTGATGAAGATTAAGATCTTTATGAGAAAAAACATACTGAAGGCTCTTATGATCTGTGAACACATCTACATGAACACCGTATAGATAATGCCTCCAAATCTTTAAGGAAAATACTATGGCTGTTAACTTAAGATCATGAGTAGGATAATTCTTCTCATGGGGTTTAAGATGTCTGGAGGCATAGTCTATGACCTTAACATACTGCATGAGGACACAACCCAAACCTAATTTGGATGCATCACAATACACTACGAACCCATCTGAACCATATAGAAGAGCTAAGACTGGGGCTGAGGTGAGTCGAGCCTTCAACTCCTAAAAACTCTTCTTACAAGGATCTGACCACTGAAACTTGACTTTTTTCTGAGTCAATCTGAACATAGGGGATGCAATAGAAGAAAATCCCTCAACAAACCGTCTAAAATAGCCAGCCAAATCCAAGAAACTCCTGATATCTGATGAAGAGACAGGTCTGGGCCAGTTTCTTACTGCTTCGGTCTTTTGAGGATCAACCCTAATGCCATCATCGAAAATGATATGACTAAGGAATGCCACTGACCTTAGACAAAATTTACACTTACTAAATTTGGCGAACAACTAATAATCTCTGAGAGTCTGAAGTATGATTCTGAGATGGTCTGCATGATCATGCTCACTGCAGAAATAGACCAGAATATCATCTGTGAAGACTATGGTGAACATGTCCAAGTACTTCTTGAACACACGGTTCATCAAGTCCATGAAAGCTGCTGGGGCATTGGTAAAGACCAAAGGACATAACTAAGAATTTAAAGTGACCATACCGAGTACGAAGTACTATTTTTGGAATATCACATTCTATGACTCTGAGCTGATGGTAACTAGATTTGAGGTCTATCTTAGAGAAATAACTAGCACCCTAAAGTTGATCAAATAATTCATTGATTCTGGGAAGAGGATATTGGTTCCTGACTGTGACTTTATTGAGCTAACGGTAATCAATGCACATTCTGTGAGAACCATCTTTCTTGCACACGAATAAGACTGGTGCACCTCACGGGGACACGCTGGGTATGATGAATCTCTTATCTAACAGATCCTTCAAATGCTCTTTCAATTCTCTGAGTTTTGCTGGTGCCATTCTGTATGGCTCAAAAGATATAGGCTGAGTATCTGGAAGAAGATCAATGTCAATGTTTATTTCCCTTTTGGGAGGAATTCTTGGAAGATCTTCGGGAAAGACATCTAAATATTCAGTTACGACTGGGACTGATTCAATACTGGGAGTTTTGGAACTAGTGTCCTTAACTCGAACAAGATGATAGACACATCCTTTAGATATCATTTTCCTTGCTCGAAGGTAGGAAATAAGCTGACCTCTGAACGCTGAAGTACTACCCTTCCACTCTAGGACAGGCTCATTCGAAAATTAAAATTGGAAAATTCTATTTCTATAGTCAACTGTGGCATAGCAGGAATGAATCCAATCCATGACGAGAATGACATCAAAATTAGTCATCTCTAATTTGACTAAGTTTGCTAAGGTAACTTTCTAAAATATCATAACCGGGAAGTTCCTGTATACCCACTGGGCTATGATGATTTTACCCACTGGGGTAGAGACTGAAAAGGGCTCTACTAGAATTTCAGGACTGACTTTAAAATCAACTGCTATATAAGGAGTAATAAAAGACAAGAAAGCTCCTGGATCTAGAAAAGAGTAAAAATGCACATGAAAAATATGTAACGTACCATTAACCACATCAGGAGAATTTTCCTAATCTTGCCGGGACTAGAGAGCATAAAGTCGATTTGGGTGTTGCCCACTAGTAGCCTGGAGGTGGTACCCTACTGATTTGGGCGACTAAAATGAGCTGGGGAACGGTTATTCTGACTCTAATAGACTGACTGCAGAAAATCTCTGACTTTGTGGCCTGGCTTGCCATATTCGAAATAGACATCGCTACTAGCTCTCTAAGCACCTTTGTGGTTCTTACCACAGTCTGACAAATGGGATTAGTTTGGGTATTGCTGACACTGCCTTGAGACTTAGAGCCTGGCACTCTATCTCTATTACCATCCCTGAACTTAAGAGATGGAGCACTAGGTAAAGAAGGAGCTAGAACTGCTGACTTAGGAAGAAACTGAGAACGATTTCCTCCTTCTGATTTGGGCTGAGAAAAGTTGAAACTACCTATCCTTGCTCTCTTATTCAGCTTTTCTCTCATCTTAATTTTTTACTCTTCTATCTGATGAGCATGATTCATAAGCCTAGCTATGTTCATATCACTATTTAATATCGCAGACCTACACTCGTTGACCACACTACCATTCACCCCAGAGACAAACTTACTCATCTTGGCCCTGCTGTCTGCAACCATATGAAGAGCATATCTGGCTAATTGAGTAAACTTAAGAGAATACTCTTTCACCATCATGTTTCCCTGCCTGAGGTTGATAAATTTTATCACCTTAGCCTCTCTCAGCTCTTGGGGAAAGAATCTATCTAAGAATGCGGTGAAAAACTCCACCCACTCCATAGGCCCTGCATCATCTGACCTTTTTAACTTTTACTATTTAAACTAAGTGTGAGAAACATCCTACAACTAATATACGTCTAGCTCTGCAATCTCACTAGAAGTAACCCTCATGATATCCGTAACCTTCTAAACTTGATCAAGAAATTCCTGAGGGTCCTCGTCTGACTTAGTCCCAAAAAAGGATGGAGGATTCATTTGGGTGAAGTCCCAAATCCTGGCTGCAGCTAAATTAGCTACTGGTTTGGATAGAATGACAGGTGGTTGTTCATTCTAAGTAGCAACAGACTGAGCAAGAGTAGTGAATGCAGCTCTGAACTCTGCATGAGATATATGTTCACCCAAAGGATTTTTGGGCTGAGAGGCTGGTTAATTCCCGTTTCTTCTTTTAGGAGGTATGTTCTGTAGAAGAAAGGGAGGAATATATTAGACTGAGATATTGACTTGAGATTATGCTCACTGGCATGATATGAATACTAAAATAAGGGAAACTGTTCCTAAAACATCTTATAGCCTTCTGCACATAAATATGGCATGCAATAGACCCATGTACAAGACTATACTAGATATAGCTTTCAGACTTCGTAGGACTCTATTGAACCTTAGGCTCTAATACCAAGTTTGTAATGCCCCGAATCTAGTACCCAAAATGCTACACGGTGTTTATGACCCCGAAGGACCATAAGCTAACCCTTGACTGATATCTGTGCCAGAACACTGCATAATATACTGTATAAATAAAGAAATAAAGGTTGTAAAGATGTAAGGTTCAAAACTATAACATAACTAATAAAAGATAACATCTGGAGGGGGTATGAAATACCCAAGATAATTGAAATAATTGTCTGAACACACTAGTTTGAAAAGCCTCTAACCGACTAAACTTTCTGAATAAGGAGTTGATGGGACATATCCCAAACTAACTCCAACTACTGAAATAAATTAATTAATGAGATAATAAAGTAATGGTCATCTCCTCGTAGGATGACGACTCACTACAAACTCTGACTCCTGAGACTGGAATGCTATTGATGCTCTGGAGCTCGTGCTTCTGAACCTATGGTATAAAACACCATAACATAAATGCGTCAATATGTTTGAATGTACTGGTATGCATGTGAGGTAGGCTGAATTCAAAGGTTTACATACATGAACTATACTAACTGACTGGATGACATGAACGTGAGAATGCATGCATGAATACATAATAACTGTAATTGAGTTCGTGATAACAAGATTATTGAGCCTGAGTACTGATAACATGAGATACTGATAATTGTATAACTGTAATAACAAATATAGAGTGACTGGATCTGATAGTCTAGTTTATGATAGAACTTGCTGAGTTCTGTACTGTTATGAGTTGACTGTATTTGACAGCCCTAAATTCTGAAGAACTATCTGAGTTCTATTACTGAGATTGAATTACTATATCTGACAGTCCTGATCTGTAACTAAAATTATGGGAAGTAGTCATCTAATCGATATGCCTAAATTAACGCAATATATCTAAGTTAGGGTCCAAAATGTAACCCCAACTAGAAGGGTTCCAATACCGCGCCACTGGTAAGGAAAATCTATGAGTAACCCTCATATAATAGGTAACTCTAGTGAGAACAGTGGGAACCCTCATATAACAGGTTAAGCCACCCCATCTACCCTCATATAACATTCTATGATGTCTCAACCTACGCTGGCTACGTAGTTTTGGAACACAAGGATTAGTTCTAAGAATCACACCCTCTACTGACAGGTGGATTCCCATCCTTGGGTTCTCTCGGTGCTAATTTCTACTCTTATCTGAATAGACACTGAACATGATTAACTGAACTAACTAGACTGAGTTAACTGAGTTTCGTTGACTGACGGAATACTATTGAGATTACTGAATTTTCCTGAGTTATGAGAGTGACTGAATTCTATGGATCATGGCTTCATTGAGAGTATCTTGAAAACATGACATTGATTCTAGGCACACAGCTAAATTTTTGGGTACAAGTACCCCCCGGACTCGATATAATAAAACTGACAAAGCATGACTTTCTTGAATACACGACGAACATCACAATTCATAATACAATAAGTTGGAGATTTCATGAAGTACAAGTTCTAAATCACCTCAATGGCTACACATATATCCATAATTCATTGACTACGACATTTCTCAAACACTGGACATGCATAAACTTGTACATAATGGGGATTTCATATTATCTTACTAGTATGGCAATTTTCCTTCACATAGGCATTTAATCGAACACATAGAGAGCATCCTTTGGTTATACAATCATCAACATATCTAATAATGATAGATACATTAATCAACATGTAAATTTAAGGGTTTATCATTATTATTATGCTAATCACCACATCCTAGGGTTAATAATTGGAATATATAATTTCAAACATGAATGAAAACCCCACAACATCATGAACATGAATTTCAATTTGATTTAAATCATGAACATTCATAAATACACAAATATTGGATTTTGAAATGAGATTCTTGAGCTTCATGGGTGAAAGGGACCCATGAATCAATACATGACATACCTGGGTTGTGAGTTTCTTGAAGTTCTTGGACTTAAAGAACTTGAATTTCTTAGTTTCTTGAAGAATGATTTGGATCTTATTCTTGGGGATTATCTTTGAGAGAAAACCCTAATTTGATGTTATATATGGATAATGAACTTATGAGCCTTGATCTGATATAATTAGAGGTTAAAATGGATGGAAAAAGACCCAAATATCCTTTTAAAAATGACTTTAAAATAATTGAATAAATTATGCAACGGTGGGTGTGATGGTCCATCGCTGGGTCGATAGTCCGTCCATCCTAACCATCACACCTAGGCAGAATAGGGGTTCACTGCCTCTGTTGCGATGGCTTGGGCGACGGTCCGTTGCTAGCTTGACGATCCGTCAACCTGAGCCAACATCCTTAGGAAGAAGGTGGTCTCACTGCCTTCAATGTGAGGGTTTGGGTGATGATCCGTCGTTAGCTCGATGGTCCATCGTCCCTCATCATCGCACCTATGCAGTTTTGACTGCTTTCTATAAAACGACCATAACTTTCTACCCCGATACCGAATTTAGATAAAATTGGTATCGTTTGAAAGCTAATTCAATTTCCCACATGAACAAAAGAGAAAATCTCCATGTATATAAAAGTGGATTCATCTTTTAAAGTAAGTTTATAACATACTTGGGATTATTTCAAGATAGGTAGAAGTACGGGGTACTACAGTAAGTTTGTGATTGGTGTATCTAGATTGTTGTTGAAGGAGTATAGGACTGCCATGCTCAATAGAGACATAGACCTTTCTAGGCTGATGATGAACGCTCAGCAGATTGAAGCAAATAAGATAAGAGAGAGATATAAAGTAAGAGAAAATAAGAGGGCTAGATCAGAGCAGTTTGAGTATGGTCAGGCTAGATCCCATGGAGAGAACCATCCATAGTTTCAGAATCGTTCATCTATGCACCTTATTCAACTAGTACTCCCACACCCAGAAATAGGCGGGAGAAGTAGGGTAAGTCTTCGATGTCCAGATCTCAGAACAGTGTAAATGGAAGACCTCATGATCCTCCATGTGCTAAGTGCAGTAAGGACCATTTTGGTGAGTGCTTGGCCAGGCAGAAGGGTTATTTTGGTTATGGTAAAGTGAGTTATATTATTATATATTGCCCGCATGCTACGTAGGGAAACAGAGATGTTTGTTCTCAGATTCAGGTTAACAGTGCACCAGCTCCTCCAGGTTGTCCAGCCCATCCCCAGGGCGCTTCATCTAGTGCAACTAGCGGTCAACGCCAGAACTACTTCTATGCTTTTCCATCTCTCCATGAGTAGGAGGATTTACCAGATGTTGTTACTGGTATGCTTCGTGTCTATCACTTTGATATGTATGTATT